>CM039680.1:122116779-122702573 GCA_022537955.1 Schmidtea mediterranea
ATTCAACCAATCAAATTCCTTTAAAATTATCATAAAAATCTGAATTTTACCAATAAAAATAAATTTTGTTTAAAGTATTACAAAATTGTTATCGATACCCATCATTTTCCATCGAAAATCATCGCAATTTTGTTCTGGCAACAATTTCAAGCAATTAAAAAATTCATCAAAAATGACTAAAATCGAATAAAATCTATGTTTTCCAAATAAATTAAATTATTGTAAAATCACAAAATATATATCATATTGCTCATTAAAATTAATCAGTAAATCAAGTATAAATTCAATAAAAATTACCAGTTAACCATTAGAGATAATTCAATGATTTTCATAAGTATACTGATAACCACACTGAGCATCCCCTTAAAAATCTCTAAATTATACTACTTTTGTGATTGATATCCATGAAATCAATAAAATTGAAAATGAAAGTAATTATTGATCCCCCTTTTTACACTGTAAAATCAATAAAAATTCTAGGTTTCACTAAAATATTTTTTAAAAATTAACTGTAACTATTTAAATAGAACATAAAATTATAATTAAAATATCATTTACTATTCAAAATCTATGAGTCAAATTTGATTCTAATTCTTAAATAATTATCTTAAATAGATGTTTCATAAACATTTTCATCCTAAATTTAACTTTTATTTAAAATAATCCTAAAATCAAGTCAAATCTAATAAATTATCAAGAAATTAAGTGTTTTTAAAATTATAGATTTAACCTAATTTCTTCAATAATTTCATTAGTAACATAATCAAACCCTAAATCCATTAAAATTCAAAAGAAAACCATAAAATTCACAAAGATGATTAACATTTATTAAAATAAATACCTCGTAAAACTAGATATTACTTAAATTATCATAAAATTTCCCTAAAAGCTCTAATTGATTTACATAGCCTAAAATTATTTTATTTTTGTCGAGTACAACCTAATCTATTGAAAGATGTAATTTATTTAGTTAAATTTTCATTGAAAATAACAAGTCAACAAATAGAATTTTAATTAGTAAAGATTATATTCTATGAAGAAAATTTTCGGTGAAGAAGTAATATCGGTGAGAGAGTACATTAAGTGACTAAAATCGTTGAAATTACTGAAAACAGTGGGATAGTTAAATATATATACTAAATAGATGAAATATCAATTGATATATTAAACACTTACAAGCATAATATACTTTGAATGGAAAAAATATACATCGAAGAGGAAAATATTCATTGAAGAGAAAAATATTCGTTGAAGAGAAAAAACATTCGTTGAATAAGGAAAGCATTAATTGAAGAGAGAAAATATTCATTAAAGAAGAAAGCAATCATTAAAGTGAGAAAATATGAATTGAAGTGAATCGAGAATTGCTTATAATAAATTAGATGGTAAATTTCTCAATTATGAGATGAAATATCAATTAAATATTGGGAAATACTTTAAACGGAGTCTGAATTATTCACTGATCAACAAATATACTTAAAAGATGAAAATATTCACTGGAAATGAATTGTAATTTAAGAGTGGATGAATTACTATTATATTCAATTAAAAATAATTAACAATTGAGTAGATTTTGTCGGTTAATTATATTTAAATAGGGATATATATATTTTTGATGGACACTTATGGGCGGAGGAATAGTTATTAAAAACAATAAACGCGCCGGGATTATTGTCATTTAAAGAGAAATGATTGGTTAAGAGGAGAATTTATGATAATCTTAAGGTAATTTGATTGGTCAAGAGAAGAATTTTATTTTAAGGGGATTTCAAGAAATTTATTCGGTTGAAAATCGATATAAATCGGTGATTTTTATGAAAAATATTGAATATAGTTTGAAATATTGTCGTTTAAAGAGAAATGATTGGTTGAGAGTAAATTTTATTTTAAGGGGAAACAATTGGCTAAGAAGAGAATTTATGATCTTTTAAGGGGAAATAATCGATTAAGAACAGATTTGTTGATATTTTTAAGGGATTGAGTTGGTTAAGTATCGTTATTTAATAGGTGATTTTTATAAAAAATAATGAATATGGTAAAGTAGGGGAAAGTGTTATTTGATGGGAAAAGATTGGTTAAGAGTGGAATTTATTTTAGTGAAAATAGTCGATTAAGAACAGGTTTGTTGTCATTTTTAATGGGGTGAGTTGATTAAATATTGTTATTTAAAGGGTAAATATTATCTAAATTGGGATTTTTATGAAAAATAATGAATATGGCTGGAACAATTGTTATTTGATGGAAAATGATTGGTCAAGAGATGAATTTTATTTTAAGGGGATTTCAAGAAATTTATTCGGTTGAATATCGATGTAAGTCGGTTATTTTTATGAAATTAATGAATATAGCTGGGATTATTGTCATTTAAAGAGAAATGATTGGTTGAGAGTAAATTTTATATTAATTTAGGTGGAAACAATTGGCTAAGAAGAGAATTTATGATATTTTTAGGGTGATTTATTCGGTTGGATATAAATGTCAAAAGATGGATACTTAGTGAAATCGATACATTTTCATTGACTTAAAGGTTATCAAAATATAACAATAAGATTTTGGTTAATTTTAATGATATTATTGGAATCTGAATAAAATATACGATACGTGTTCAGTTCTAAGAAATGGTTCGATTCATGTATTCAAGTATATATTTGATTTTATTATTATATTTGTAATTTAATTAAAAACTAAAATTGATTAGTATTTAAAAAAAATTACGTTACCCATTACTTATGTTGGTATTGACAATTTTCTAAATAATTTAAATATTTACGATTATTTCCAGGAATGAAGAGAAATTGTACGATTAAAAACTATGAGCTGTTGATAAAATACATTAATTTTCATTCAACAAGTACCTAGTACAATTACCTAACAATCTTAAAATTTTTAAAAATCTAACAAATTTTTTCAATTATTTTACAACTTAGTTAATTTAATTAACTGATGAGTAATTTTCTTTGCAATTTGCTACTGTGTTGAAACTTTTTTTTAAAATTCTTATTCAAAGTACTAACAAATTTTATTAAGGATCTATCAAGACTTGTCAAAAATTATAAAACTTTGGTAATTTTAATAAATATTACTCAATAACTACTATTTTCTTACCAATTTGCTGAAGGTCTTATTTTAAAATTTCTTTAAAGTAATAACATTATTTACAAATTAATCAGTTTTATTTCAAATTTAACAACTTTCTCACAACTTTAATCAAATTCTAATCCCATGATAATCATAAATTACGTGTATTTTCTTAAAAATTGTCCATAGTTTTTTTCTTATATCGGTTAAACAAACACACATATTTCAATCAAAAACACGTGTGTATCATAAATTATATACATTTTCTTAATCTCAAACTTTACATAAATATTGAACTATTTTTATGATTTAACACATACACATTATTAGCCATAAAATAAATATTTCATAAATTCTTGAAAAATAACATATATTTTGTTTAAAGTTTTTCCATAAACACTGTAACATATCGATGGTTTAACACACACATTTGAGCCATAATTAGTTTTGATATTTATTTGCACATATTTTCTTAAAAAATAATAATAAGAATATTAATAATAATAATAATAATAATAATAATAATAATAAAAATATTAATAATAATAATAGTAAAAATAATAATAAAATAAAAATAAAAATATTACTAATAATAATAAAAATAATAATAATATTAATATTAATAATGATAATAATAATAAAATAATTAATATTAATAATAATAAAAATAATAATAAAAATAAAATAAAAATATTAATATTAATAATAATAATAATAATAATAATAATAATAATATCTATAATAATAATATCTATAATAATAAGAATATTAATAATAATAAAAATATTAATAATAATAATAGTATTAAAAATAATAATAATAATAAAAATTTTTAAAAATTAATGTAATTCAAAATTTTCAATTATTTTAATAATATTAAAAAAACAAACATGATTTAACATACGTAAACTATTTAAAAACATTCAAAACATTCGTAGTCACAGCACTCTGCACATTAATCTTTGGATCCAATGACCTTATCAGCAATGCTTCACATATCACTCGTTCCCAATAATTATTAAAACTTCTCAACAAAATTCTAAAATCAGACATTCCGATATCACTTTTACAGCCTCTATTGTGTTCACTAATATTGGTCAAACCCTTCAATCGACAATGCTCTAGAACTCGAGTACAGAGATGACGGGAAGTCTCTCCAATGTATGTGGCATTACACCCATTACATGTAAATTGATAAACGAGATCAGAACACAATCCAACCGGAGTTTTTGATTTATTAATAAACATATTGCGTACCTTACACGAATTAGAGACGATCTTATACTCTAAATTTCCCATCAGTTTACCCAACTTCCTCTTATAATTTGTAAAGCCTTCAGAGTACGGCAATACTAACACATAATTAGGCTCAATTTTTTTATATCCATTTTTACAATCACCCAGATCAACACTCAATTCACCCCCATCCGACAAATTACATTCAGACTTTCCACAACATGGATCCTTAGGATTTTTAATCAATTTATCAACAGTCTCTTTTATCATCAACAATAAAAATGATTTAGAATATCCATTCTTTATCAACAACTCAACCAATTTATCAACACTTTTTACCGAATTAGCAAAAGTAGAAGATAAAGACCATGAACGATAAATCAATCCTTTCACCATATTTCTCTTATACTTAAATTCACAAAAGCTTTCTGGAGAAGTATAAAGACCAGTATCAGTTGGTTTTCTATAAATCTCTGTCTCATACTGTTTATCTTTGCGTTGAATTAACAAATCCAAAAACGCAATTGATGACTTTCTCTCCGTTTCACATGTGAATACAATGTTTTTATGTAAACTGTTCATAAACTGCAAAAACGGTTCTACATGTTTCTGGTTTTCAAATATAAGAAAAATATCATCCACATACCTTTTATAAACAAAAGGTTTTTCAAATTGGAAAGAAGCAATTTTCTTTTCCAAACTAGCCAAAAATATTGATGCCATCGTTGGTGCTAAAGGGGAACCCATAGCGACTCCATCTATTTGCTGATACCATTCATCATTGAAAAGAAAATTGACATTTGAAGTAGCAAATTCAAGAAGTTTTCGAAATGCCCTTCTATCCAAAATGTGATGTTCCGAATCATTTTCATTCCACAACGCACAGCATAAGTCAATTGTCTCAACCAGTGGCACATTCGTAAACAAACTACAAACATCAAACGAAACCATAACATCATTCATACTTCGTTTTTGTAGCTTTGCAATACAAGAAACAAACTCAAAGCTATCCTTACATTCAAACTCTGATCGCATTAATGGTTTTAATAATCCATCTAAAAACTTTGCTATTTTATACTGGGCAGTACCAACCATCGACAAAACTGGTCTCATAGGTACATAGATTTATAGAAAACCAACTGATACTGGTCTTTATACTTCTCCAGAAAGCTTTTGTGAATTTAAGTATAAGAGAAATATGGTGAAAGGATTGATTTATCGTTCATGGTCTTTATCTTCTACTTTTGCTAATTCGGTAAAAAGTGTTGATAAATTGGTTGAGTTGTTGATAAAGAATGGATATTCTAAATCATTTTTATTGTTGATGATAAAAGAAACTGTTGATAAATTGATTAAAAATCCTAAGGATCCATGTTGTGGAAAGTCTGAATGTAATTTGTCGGATGGGGGTGAATTGAGTGTTGATCTAAATAATAGTAAAAATGGATATAAAAAAATTGAGCCTAAATATGTGTTAGTATTGCCGTACTCTGAAGGCTTTACAAATTATAAGAGGAAGTTGGGTAAACTGATAGGAAATTTAGAGTATAAGATCGTCTCTAATTCGTGTAAGGTACGCAATATGTTTATTAATAAATCAAAAACTCCGGTTGGATTGTGTTCTGATCTCGTTTATCAATTTACATGTAATGGGTGTAATGCCACATACATTGGAGAGACTTCCCGTCATCTCTGTACTCGAGTTCTAGAGCATTGTCGATTGAAGGGTTTGACCAATATTAGTGAACACAATAGAGGCTGTAAAAGTGATATCGGAATGTCTGATTTTAGAATTTTGTTGAGAAGTTTTAATAATTATTGGGAACGAGTGATATGTGAAGCATTGCTGATAAGGTCATTGGATCCAAAGATTAATGTGCAGAGTGCTGTGACTACGAATGTTTTGAATGTTTTTAAATAGTTTACGTATGTTAAATCATGTTTGTTTTTTTAATATTATTAAAATAAATATATATATTTTTAAAAATATTTATTTATTAAAAAATTAAATTAATAAAAAATAATTTGTTTAAATTAAATGTTAATTCATAATATTTTTAGTTGGTTTTGAGTACCTGAAGATGATAGCTGTGCTATCGAAATATATCGTACGAAAGGTTTTTTATTGGCGTTATCGTTTAATTAAATCGTTGCCAAATTTATTTAATTATTTATTAATAATAAAAATATTAATAATAATAAAAATAATAAAAATATTAATAATAGTAATAATAATGATAATAAAAATATTAATAATAATAATATTTATAATAATGATAAAAATAATAATAAGAATATTAATAATAATAATAATAATAATAATAAAAATATTAATAATAATAATAATAATAAAAATAATAATAATATTAAAAATATTAATAATAATAATAATAATAATAATAATAATAATAATAATAATAATAATAATAATAATAATAATAATAATAATAATCATAATCAGGATAATAATAATAGTAATAATAATGATAATAATAATAGTAATAATGATAATAGTAGTAATATAATAAATGTAATGATAATTGTATAGTAATAAAAATAATAATAAAGGTAATACATATAATAGCAACAATGATAATGCTAGTAATAATAATAGGGATAAGAGTAAGAGAGATACTGTGTGAGTATTTAACATAACAAAGGGTGTACAGGCCAAAGAATAATCATCAACACGGACGACGATAAGAAAGGCTATGGGAATAACAATAAATGATATGAGAGTATAGGTTAACATTTGGCAGAGATAGGAGAATAATGAGACCTAAAAATTGAATAATAATAATAATAATAATAATAATAATAATAATAATAATAAAATATTAATAATAATAATAGTAAAAATAATAATAAAATAAAAATATTACTAATAATAATAAAAATAATAATAAAAATAAAATAAAAATATTAATAATGATAATAATAATAAAAATATTAATATTAATAATAATAATAATAATAATAATAATATCTATAATAATAATATCTATAATAATAAGAATATTAATAATAATAAAAATATTAATAATAATAATAGTATTAAAAATAATAATAATAATAAAAATATTAATAATAATAAAAATAATAAAAATATTAATAATAGTAATAATAATGATAATAAAAATATTAATAATAATAATATTTATAATAATGATAAAAATAATAATAAGAATATTAATAATAATAATAATAATAATATTAATAATAATAATAATAATAAAAATAAATAATAATAATAAAATATAATAATAATAATAATAATAATAATAATAATAATAATAATAATAATAATAATAATAAAATAAAAATAATAATAATAATAAAAATATTAATAATAATAATAATAATAAAATAAAAATAAAAATATTACTAATAATAATAAAATAATAATAATAATATTAATATTAATTATAAAAGATTTTATAAGTAATAATAGAATAATAAAAAGTAATAATAATATCATTTTTAAAAGTAATAATATTAATAAAAGTTTTTATAAGTATTGATAATAATATTAATAAAATTTTTATAAGTAATAAGCATATTAATAATAATAATAATAATAATAATAATAATAAAAGATTTTATAAGTAATAATAGAATAATAAAAAGTAATAATAATATTAATAATATTAATAATTAAAGTTTTATAATATTATTAAAACATTACTTATAAAAATAAGTAAAATAATAATAAAATAATTTTACAAAATATATACTACTTATAAAAAATAAGTAGTAAATTAAAATTAAAAAATGTTTAAAAATAATATGACCTTGAGAAATTTTGAATGACCTTGAAAAAATTCGATGAGTCACCCAATGACCTTGAATGAGTCATGGTCTTTGTTTAAATGACCTTGAAAATATTTCGATGAGTCATTGTCTTTGTTCTACAAAAATTTGTACTTTTAAACTTAGAAAAAAATTTTTTTGACGGGGGGGTATGTAAGCTAGATGGCCTGTGAGCTAGAGGGCCGGTATCCCACTACTGTTTCCGACAGAGTATTTTTATTGATTCGGAAAATTTGAGCAGTGATCCGCCCTTATTTTGTGGTTTCAAGAGAATATTACACTAACAATAGAACAACATTTCACTTTACTATTTTCTATAAGTATTTTAACTAATTCTGAAAATTTGAGCAGCGTTCCGCCCTTATTTTACAGTTTTACGATAAATGTTTTAATTATTTTTCCTAAAATTTGCGCAGCGTTCTGTCCATATTTTCCGTCTCAATTCAACATAATTTATTTAATTCTTATATATTATTTAAAACATAAATTTCCATAATTTTGGTCGTTCGGATTAATCTTTTTCCGATGGCTATTCATTATAACTGTTGCAGCGATTTCCATATTTTCCTCGCTACCCTTTCCATCTCTTTGTCCTTATGATTTATTTATGTTCATATCATAGTTAATGAGTGCCCACTGGACTACTCAGTGTTAGTGATTTTGAGCCGATTGCTGTTTAAAATTTTATGTCGGTTTTATCGAAATTGAGTGCAAGAAAGTTGAGCCAAAAGACCTACTCTCAAGCTACTCTCTTTCGCTATTTAGCTTCAATGATTTGACTTTCAAGCCCGTCGTTGCGCACGACGGAGCCCTCACGGGCACAAGCTATAGGTGGAGAAACCGCACTTACACAGCTTGGTAGTTTTGTGTAATTTTACTTCCTTGCTCTGTGTTTTGGCTGTGGGCCGAAAAAGAAATAAATAAATGTTACCGTACCAATCGGGTAAAAGCTTCGATGCAATAAAGATCATTGGCTTTAAATATTTATTTGGCATGACACATCTCACATAGAAATCAGAAGTTCGTGGCATTGTTCATCGCTTGATCACCATACATTTAATCAATAAACTCATGAACCGTTCATTCACATATCAATAGATTCATAAACAGGCATGCGTATGGCTTCATAATTGGTCACACAATTCATTAATCATTCATCCATCTCGCTTTATACGGCAATGTACAGCAAAAACTAAAACAGAAAATTAAGCTTTTAAATCAATACTGAAAAATAAGATGATTAAAATCTGTCAAAACATATCAGTATATATACCTATAATTTGACCTTAACCTTGCGTGTTATTTTTATTGCGATTAAACAAATTTAACATTGAAATTATTTGTGTTATCTAAATTAAATTTTTATTAATTTCTTAATTTAAATTGGTAATTTATTTTTAACATTTCTAATTAAATTTATTCAGCCAAAAATATATTATTTTCATTCTTTTAATTTATTAATTTTTTCTTTTACATAAGTTGTCATTTTACGGTCGAATTTTCTTGTTATTGTGTTATTTTTTATGTAAATTTCGTGCGGTTCTTGATGCATTTTGTATTTATTTTATTTTACTTTTATGTTTTTTGATTTTTTATATATTTATATTCCCTCAGATTTTAAAGTGTTTAGTTTATGTTGTATTACTGATGCATTTAAACAATTTTCAAGGCCGTTTGTGTTCTGGCCCAACATGTGGGTTGCATTAACAACAAAAGTCAAAACCCTAGAAATTAACTCAGTAACCAATCACAACAAATGCAACGAATAACTTTTAATACATGTGTTGGGCCAGAACGTAAACGGCCTTGAGGAATGTTTTAATGGATCAGTAACACACACGCAAATATAACATGCAATTTAAATAAACCTATTGAAACATCAATTAAACCCTATCAAATATGAGAAAAAAGAGAATTAAATATAAAATAATAAACATAAAAATAAATTAAAATAATAACAAAACGCACCAAGATCCGCACGATACCAACACAAATATAACAAGAAAACACAACAAATTCGACAAAATTGAAAAATTGATAAAAGTTCATGAAAATGAAACTTAAATCATAAAATTTGAATTAGTAATAATTCAATAAAAATTCTAAATGAAAAATTATTAAAATAAATTGAAAAATAATAAAATTAAAGAATAGAATTCACTAGAAAATAACAAGGTCGAATTTTGTTTTACTGCATCAAATTTAACATGCGAGGTTAGGGACAGAAAATAGGTATAAATACTGATCCATTTTCACATTAAAACACACCATAGATAAAACGAAGACTGTTTTTTCAAACTATTTCGAATTTTGATTAAAAATCTATTATTCTTAAGTGAGAATTTGTTTTATTTGGAACTCTTTCTCCACGTCACATCCTCGCAACCTCGGTAGAGCTCTGCTTGGATGTCGGCGTGGAGGGAGATGTATTTTTATGAAATTTTGATTGAATGGGTCAAGTAATTCTGTATTTTATTTTTAATCGATATTAATATATATTTATGATGTTTAAATTTTTGTTATCTTAAAATTAAACGTTTGTCGAAATTTTTCCGGCCCACAGCCAGCACCTACCGCAAGTAAATAAACTCTACATACAATTCAGATTCGCGTAAGTGCGTGGAATATCGCCAATGATCTGTGCCCGTGAAGACCCGGCGTGCGGAAAGCAGGGTTGGAACGTCAATACTATCCGTATAGATGAAATGCGAAATAAGGAAGAAGTCTCTGGCTGCTTCCTCGTTTCTCATTTCTGAAAAATCGACCTAAAATCATACTACACACGGCTCAAAATCATCACACCGAGTAGTCCAGTGGGCACTCAGTAAATATAATGTAAACACAATATGCGCTTAAGGCCTATTAAAGGGGAATGGTACGGGAAATAAATTAAATGGAAATCGTTGTTATAACTAATTTGGATTAATATTTTGAAATAAATTAAATTTACAATTCGAATAAATTAGTAGTGATCAGTCAATAAGTAAATCAGTGATTTAATTAAAAGTAAAGTAGCTATTGATTGAAAATAAAGAAAGATTAAAGTAATTCATTAAATCATTATAATTACAAGTAGAGTTTTTATTGAGTAAAATTACGTAATCCATTAAATTGATTTATTGTAAATTATTGATTACCAGTAAATGAATGTTGAGTAAAACTATCATCGATTAAAAACCAGTAATTAAAACAAATATTAAGCCAAATTAATGTATCTCATTGATTTAATCAACAAATTTTCTTTAATATAATGGTAGATTTAAACTAATTAACCTAAATTCCTCGATTTACAATAAATCAACCCAAAATGTTGTGTAACTTTGAATTAGAATTCGAACCAACTCACCTAACATTGAACGATCATATGATTGATTTCATCTCTAAAGTAATCATAACTGGAAACTCCTTGTTAATTCGCATAAATATAGTAAACGATTACTTTAATATATTAAAAAACGAAAGAAAAATCATATAAAATTTATTTCAATAAATTAAAACTATTCGCTTACTCAAATTTAACATAAAATAATGCAAATGAAATCCAGGAGATAAGCAGATTAACTTGATATTAACAATGAGATTCCAGCAGAAGTTGAACAAATTTTCAATATTAAGCATGAGAATGAGATGAATAAATCCAACGAGAAGTTTGCGACGAAGAGAATCCCTTAAAATATGTACTAAAATAAAGTAATTAAATACATATAATAAATTACCGAAGGCCCCGATAGCAGTTTTCTAATAAAACCATTGGCAATCAATAAGAAAATCCATTGACCAAAATTCCGAGATATAATAGAGTAGCCCGAATTCCTAAAAATCACTGTATTCTATGAAATTCATTATAACAAAGGTTGATCTATGAAACTCCCCGAATAGTCCACGATCGCGATTTGAAAAGTTCATTCACCTGAAATAAATGTTGTAAATTACCAGTTGGAAAATAAACACTCTTACTCGTCGACATTTCCGGCGATATAAACATCCGCTACCGTAGCCGAGTTATAAGTGGCATGCACTTCCTGCCTGTCTGATTTTCAACTGTACATTTTCTTTATAATTAACGTTGACAATAGACTATACATCATTTTCGTTATCAAATTATGTATTCGCCGAACATTCCGGACGAGGACTTAGAGTTGCGATCTCCAAACGTTACAGAAGCTCCTTCAAGTAAATTTTCAATTAAATTCCATAACAAAGTTATATTCATATTTGAGCCAGGAATAATCTAGAATCAACTCCATAGCATTAGTAAGTAAACTCTCCGGTTTGACGGCCGTGAATCAATAAGTCATATCTATTGACGAATCTTAGTGTTCTCACACCCGACGAACTCCCAAAAATCCTGTCGTTCCACCATCATACACGACAAATCAATTCTTGGCTACACACCCTCGTCAACCCCCTTAAGCCAACAGCGTCACAAGTATTTAATTAGAAAGTTCTGAGAAAAAATTTCGCCCTGATCGCATTCGAAATCGTCAACGGTTTATTTCGGGAGAAACGAATTTCTCGGATATTTATATGCGGAAGGTTACAGGGTTTCGTTATTTGCTTATCCTCATGGTAGCCCTGGTAACGCCATACAAAATGATGCTAGTCGCCACTTGGCACCCGTTGCTAGGCAACGTTGGTAATGTGTTCAAGTGGTGGATTGTCCGCAAAAATTGAGTATCATTGCTAGTACTGTAGTTGCTCGGACAACCCTCGGGTTCACGAGCTGTCGATAGAAGACCTATGCTCGCTTAGCTCTGTCCATTGTAGAAATTCTAGATCAGGTTCTTAATTGACTGTGGAAAACTAAGACGTGATAAGAGTGTTTATGACAATGCTGGCATACAATTATATTAAAGAAACAACTCAACTAAGGCTAAAACTACTCTATTTGATTCAACCACATGTGTAACATTTACTATTTGACGTTTTGAAGTTGGGTTGCGCGATGTCGGGCACGTTCCTTGCGTCCCGGTCGACGATTGTTTGTTGGAGGGATAGGTTGCTCTGCTGGCTTGGTGGTTTTCTGCGGCATTTGGGTTGGGGCGAAGATGAGCGGATAGGTTACCGCTTCCCCTTCCGGCAGACTGCTAGGGCGACTTCGAGTCCCCGAATTTGAGTGCGCAGGCTTTGGTTGAGCTGCCGCTCTTCTGTCCAGCCTTTCTGTGCTGCGGTCAGGCGGTGGTACAATGTTTTTACCTTTTCCGGTTCCTTCCAGGTTGCTCTAATCTGTTGCATTTCGCGGGTCAATTGAATAATTTGGGTGAGTAACTCTGCGTTTGACTGTCTTGCATGGTCCAGTTCAGATTGTAGGATTTGTAAGGAAGACATCACTACAACTAAAGATATCGTTTTAATTCATTATAGGTTAAGTTAAATCATCATTTATCTCATTAAACAAAGTCACGAATAATTTTAACCATAAGAAGAAATAACACGCAAATTTCTAATATTTTAGGTCAGTTATTACACGAAATCTATCACTATCAATTCACTCTTCGGGACAATGTCTCTTCAGGCTACGTTTGAGAGCCTCCACTGTATAGGGTCGTCGGGTATCTCGAACTGGGCGAGGTGGATAGGCGACTGCAATCCGCCCGGCAAGGATGTCTTCCACCACGTTCGCAAGATACATCCTCGCCTTAACCACCTGCAAATCCACCTGCTCCTGTACCCGTTCCCATTGGGTGAGGAGGTCCTGTGCGTTCAGGTAGGTCTCTGCAGCTGGATATTGCTGTCCCGAGAGACCGCAGGGATCCGTCTCCAAGCCTAATATTCTCCAGGTGGCAGGATATGGCCACGGTCGTTGCAACTGGTCGAGTATTCTCATGGTCGGCGGGACTCCTGTCTGTTCCTGTTTGGCGGTCTCTCGACTGGTAATTCGTTTGGGCGACATGTCTAAACATTATTGCCATTAGATTCGATTGATTCACTCATTGTAAATTATCAGCAAATAAATGGTGCCTGCGTTATTGGTAAGGGTGTCATCTTATCGAATTCTATTAGCGTCACTTTCTGTCGTAACTTTTGTGAAACGGGTGAGCGGTTTATCTACAAGTTTTACGGACCTGGCTCTTTGGGTGTACTCCTTTATGGGGTGATACATAATAATATGATTAATCATATGGGTGAGATAACCTGATGTTTAATTTATTTAATATATACATATTAACCTTAATATATTACATGTTAGATAGTAGGCGGATAATCGTGTATAGACCTAAGAGAATTTGTAAATTGATTTAAAGTTTGTCTACCAATTTCATTTACAGTTAATTCGAACTTTAAGATCTAGACCGGATGTTGATCCGAGATAACTTAGTCGTGCGTGGGTGTATCCTGGTGGGCGAACGATTTCCGGCGGATCTTACCATTACAACTTAAGCGGTTGACTAAAGATGATTTAATGTCGACATCCGGTAGCTACATTATTCACGTCGTATTTTCAGGATTACAATGAATTATCAGTAAATTACGTGTCGTTGCATTAATTTTAATCAACAATTTAATTAAGGGATTCCACACTTTTATTCGAGAATCATTTTTCTCTTAATTGACACGTTTCATTATTTGAAATCAAATGAATTCGATTCGTAATTGCTTTCATGTTTATCGGGGGATGATTTTTTGACTAGATCAATACATTACTCGTTCTTACTCAAAGATCAGATTAATTTTATTGGAACGAATTACAATAATTTAATTGATGAAATTATTTGCCATTACCCCAATTTTAATCAATAATTTACGATCATTTAAATTGTGAATTATCTTTACATGTAATTTTAAGCCGTAAAACACTTTACTTTTCTTTATTTACAATCAATGATTGCTTTAATTTTTATCAATAATCGCAATTTAATCGAATTCAACGATGTCCAATAAATTTTATCTATTTCAAAATATTAATCCAAAATAGTTATAACAACGATTTCAGTTAATTTAATCCCCGTACCATTCCCCTTTAATAGGCCTTAAGCGCATATTGTGTTTACATTATATTTATTGAGTGCCCACTGGACTACTCGGTGTGATAATTTTAAGCCGTGTGTAATATAAATTTAGGTCGATTTTACAGAATTGAGAAACGAGGAAGCAGCCAGAGACTTCTTCCTTATTTCTCGCTTCAGCTATAGGGATAAATATTGACGTTACGACCGCTGCGTTGCGCACACTGAGTCTTCACGGGTACGTATCATTGGCGATTTTCCACGCACTTACATGCATCTGTACTATGTAGATTTTGCTTTCTTGCGTTATGTATTGGCTGTGGGCCGGAAAAATTTCGACAGTTTAATTTAGTTTATGAAAATATATATAAAACAATTTAGGTATATTAATAATATTTATTAATTATAAACAAAAACATAATTACCCTTCATAACCATTCCATAATATCATAACATAAAATAAAACATAAATGCCTCTCTCCCCACGCCGACGCCAAGCAGAGCTCTACCGAGTTGCAATGGACGTGACGTGGAAAGAGGGTTCCAACATAAATATTTCTCACCTAAAATCAATTGAACGAATTCAAAATTAGTTTCAAAATAGTTTGAAAATAAGGTTTTTAAAACTGGCTAAAAATAGTTAGTTTCGAAAAACGGTTAAGATTTTCAAAAATGGTTAAGTTAAATGTGAAAATGGATCAGTATTTATACCTATTTTTCTCGCGTGTGGAATTTGATGCAGTAAAACAAAATTCGACCTTGTTATTTTCTAGTAAATTCTATTCGTTAATTTTATTATTTTTTGATTTATTTTTATAATTTTTTATTTAGAATTTTTATTGAATTATTACTAATTCAAATTTTTCGATTTAAATTTCATTTTAATGAACTTTTATTAATTTTTTCAATTTTGTCGAATTTGTTGTGTTTTCTTGTTATATTTGTGTAGGTATCGTGCGAATCTTGGTGAATTTGTTATTATTTTAATTTATTTTTATGTTTATTATTTTATATTTAATTCTCCTTTTTTCTCATATTTTATATGGTTTGATTGGTGTTTCCAGGTTTATTTAAATCTGCATGTTATGTTTGCATGTGTATTACTGATCCATTAAAACATTCCTCAAGGTCGTTTACGTTCTGGCCCAACATAAAACACTCGGGGGTCCGTAAAATTGCGACCCGCAATTTCGATTGATTTCAAAATGATACATACATTTCCATTTTCAATATTCACATTCATAAAAAAATTTCTACGGTAAAGTTAAATCATCAAGGTAAAGATGGACTTAAGGTCCGGCTACGGTACATAATCAAATATCAGTTGTGTAGTTCAATATCAATGTAAATCAATATGAGTTAGTAAAATCAGTTCAAATCACGGTAGATCAGTATGAGTTAGTAAAATCAGTTCAAATCAGTGTAAATCAGTTATATTTGGTTTCGAATGAATCGTTGACGGCTTGGGTTTCGCTTTCGAGCTGGGTTGATCTTGAGGGGTGGTTGATAGAAATATGCGAGAGTTTTGCAGTGTCGTTGGTTTTGTTGATTTTTCGGATTTGAATGAGCATTCTTCTGAATTTTTGCATTGGGGTATTTTGCCTTGGTTTGTTTTTTGTTAGGCCGAGGATGAGACAACATATTACGAGTATTATGTTGGATGTTATACTAATCGGTAGTATAAGTTCGATTGATAGAATTGTTGTACTGGGTTCACTTTTCTGTTTAATTTGTTTTCCTTGTTGCTTTTTGATTGATAGGACGATTTTTTGAATTTCTTGAATTGGTTTGTTATTGGGATTTGCTTTGGCTTTTCTTTGAATTTGTCTGATGATATTTTCTAGGGTTTTCTTTATCTCTCGGTTCTCATTTTTTATGTTAGCTATCTCTTCATTATTTTTCAATAGGGTTTGCACCATTGCTTGGGTTTTCTCGATATTCTGTTTTATCTCGTCCTTGTTCTCTTTCATGGGGCATTGCATACATTGGAGGTTTATCTGTTGACATTCCTCGTTGTCAGGGTTTCTGCAAATTTCTTTGAAATCGACACAGGTGCTGTCTTCTCTTCTGAAGGGTTGGGTTTTCTCGCATTTTTCCAACGGGTTTTCAGTATCGCATTCTCTCATTATTATCATTATCATTGTTATCCACAGATTTGGGTTCATAACTTCTATTCTGGATACGTAATTAATTTTATATTTATTTACAAGGTTATTTCGTTTATTTACAGTGGAGTTTAGCCCTTTTTACTCTTTCTCTTTTTCTGGGGTTGGGTGTCTCTCGCACTCCTCTTTAGTTTTGTTTTCTGAAAATCTCATTATCAGGACTTGGGCTTTTATTAATCGCTCGGTTATTTTTGGGAGTTCTTTTAATCGTTCTTTGTTTTCTCTAATTATCCTTTGTTGATTATGGATTTTCATTTGAAGATTTCTTTCTTTTGTTTGTGTTCTTTTGAGTTGACGTTCTGGGCCAACACTAGCAACGGGTGCCAAGTGGCAGCTAGAATCATTTTGTATGGCGTTACTGGGCAACCATAAAGATAAGCAAGATTTGACACCCTGTAACCCACCACATGTTAAAATTATTTTCTAGCACATAATCTGAAAATAAATTAACGAGCATTCTAACAAAATACATGAAGTAGAACATGAAATCACCGTAACATTTCTAGTTTTTATCAAACATTTAACTATCCATAATCCTAACAAAGTAAATGAAATGATGCGAAATAGTCGTTAAATAAAACATTCATCTCCAAATATTCTGTATAATAGGAATTTTAATATATTTATTTCATGTATTGTTTAAAATAAAAAACCAATTGTTTAAGTTCTTCATTTGTTAAACATAAATTTTAAAAAGTGGCTTGCTCATTTTTGATTATTAAAATGGATTATTCTATTTTAAAAATTTTAATTGTATTACAAATTTTAACACTTCGTATTCGGAAAATATATGGAAGTAATATTATTGGATGTGGCGGATTCGTCAAAACAGATTTAATTGGATTTGCGTATCACAAATTATCAGCACAATTAATGTTTTCAGATGGAACTCTAAACTATGTGACAGATATTCTTCCGAATGGGGCATATTCTATTCCTATATATGATTTTGGTTATTACATTATTAAAATAATGGGACCTGAAGGTTGGGATATTGAACCAGTTGATGGATACATTATCAACATTAACAGTCAAGATTCTTGTTCAGATGACTATAACTTTCATTTTACTGGTTTCACTATATTTGGTAAAGTTTCAACAGCTAATATTGACTATGGTCCATCAGGAATTTTTATTTATTTAATGAATAAATCGCAAATCGTGTCTCAAACAATAACTACTGATGGTGGAAATTTTACAATTAGCAAAGTCTTTCCTGGGAAATATTATCTTCAATTTAAATACGATATGATAGATGATAAAAATATGCAATTAAATAATACAAGTTATAGTTTAGAAGTCAAAAATGAAAATTTATATATACAGAATTCATTTATTATATATGTTAGTAACAAATTTTATTTAGTTTATTAAAACATATATAGGGTTATCCGGTTTTTGGAGATGTCAAATTTTATGAAGAACCTGTTAAAGAAGTAGAGTTTTTTCTGTTTTCTAGTACAATTTCTACAGAAAATTTTAATTATTCTCGATATAAATGCTTAAAATTTATCGAAAATTTTCTTAATGTAGATGGTTATAATCCGATTTGTAAAGTAAGTATAATGTTATTTGATATTAAAACTAACAAAGTATTTAGACATCTTCAAATTCTTTAGGTGAATTTACATTTGATCTTTTGCCAGGAGGAACGTATTTAATAGTTCCTAGATTGCAAACAGAAGTTTTAATTTATGATCTTTTCCCTTCTACATATGCATTTGAAATTAAAAGCAGTTCTATTGATCTGAGGTCAATTTTCAAAGTCATCGGATTCACAGTTTTTGGACAAGTAGTTACTTTTAATGGCAATCCAATTTCAAAAGCTGAAGTAATATTTGAAGTAATAATAGAGTTCTTGAAATTCCAATTTTTGAATAGGTGCATATTGACGATCGCTTATCAACACATACAAATTCTGTAGGCTATTTTTCGATCAAAGGAGTTGATAAAGGAAATTATGAAATTAATGTAAGATAAGCATATAAAAATGTCTTTTTAATAATCAAATAGGTGATTGCTACAGGATACATGTTTGATAGAAAAAGAATTAATTTTAATCCGAACAATCCGAATTTAGGTATATTTTATCCTGAAAAAATTAGTATTTGTGGATCTTTGGTATTTGGAAAAAAAGTTTGTGAAATTCTAAGCATAACTTCATAATTAATACGTTCAACTTGGCGTGTTTTTTCATACTCTGCAAGTGTCGGTACGTTGATATAAGGTGTATATTCCGGTGGCATCCCCCTTGATTCACTGCTCCGTTTTTACAATAAAATTGACTAAATGTTATTGTTTATTCTTTTCCCCAGTTTTAAGTGTGCCTTTAAAAATATTATTGAAACCTATATGAACCACCATGAGGTCCACGTCAGGTTGAACTTGTTAATATATAAAGATTAATGATGATTCGTGATTCAACATGTAAAATTCGTTTTTAGCTTATTGGAAAGGAAATAGACGAATCTTTTTTTCGTAGAAAAATATTATTGATTAATGCGTCTAACGGGAATATTTTGGATAAAACCTATACAAAACCACAGGATTCTTCTAATAAAATTGGTCTTGTTGAAAGTGTAATATGTAGCTTTTGCTTTTATTCTCAACCGGGTGTATTTATTGTCAAACCTATCATGGATTCTTCGGCAGGTGTGTTTAGCTTTGCTCCCAGTAAAATCAAGGTATATTAACAACATTGATGTATTTTTATTATTATCGAATAGGTTACGCTAGACTCAGATCCAGTAAGTGTTAGATTTTCTCCATTCCGAGGCAATATTTCAGGTTTTGTAAAATGCATTGAAAGGTGTAAAGCGGGCGAATTCGAAATCACACTTCATCTCAAAGAGGAAAATATTGAAATAGTTCAATTGACACAACATATTTCAATTTCAAATGTTTAATTGTTTATAGTTAATTTGATTTCAAATTCTATTTAGGATCTAATTAACCAGGGAAATTTCTTTTTCAAAGATATTATTCCAGGAAGTTATAAAATTGAACTTATATCTACAAATCCACATGTATCATTGTCTAATAATCGTTGGTGTTGGTCAAGAATTTCTGTTTCTGTTGATGTCGTTGATAGTAATTTGGAAAGAATTGTATTTGAACAAATCGGGTTCTCCTTACCCATATATTCATCTCACAACTTGCAAATTAACTATTTTCTTTTCGACGAATCCCTTTTAAATAAATCATTAAATATCTCAAAGGGAGTTTTTCAAGTATGCTTGCCGAAATCTGGCAAGTATAAAATCCAAGTTAAATCATGTTATAAGTTGGAAAATAATTCCTATGTAATTGATTCTAATACAATTTGTGGGATGGATTTCGATTTTCAAAACCCTCTTTGTTATTTGAAAATAAAGGTGATTGAGTATAATGTAAGGGCTGTAGTGAAAATAATGAAAAATATGTTATCGCAAGACATGCAGAATGATGTTGAAGGAATTATAAACATAAATTCCAGTTCTACAACGAAAAAAATAATGTAATTGTATTTTTCAAAATTTTTTAATTATTTATTTTCAGGTGGAAGGATAATATTGGGTACTTAGATTTCTGGATTAAGCCTGAAATTGTTGTTAATATTTCTATCAATTCTTCTATTTATTTAATAAAGCCTAAAACATTATCTATACAATTATCTAAAGACATTTCAGATTGTTTAGTTGAAATAGGACAATTTGAACTTGAATCTGGAACATTTATTAATGGAAATGTTTCACCAGCAATTAAAGAGGTTTACTCATTTTCTATTATTTACTTTTATTCTTTTTAGGTTACAGTTGAAATCAGACAAAATGTTTCTTCTGTGGACGAAGATTATATTGAACATATAGTTGGTAGTTGTGAAACTAATGAAGATGGAAACTTTCATTTTGGTCCCCTTAATTCCAGTTTTAAATATGACCTAAAACTATCTAAACCAGGTTTCAAAATCGTCAATAATCTAATTTCAGAAAATACTTATCATTTCATTGCTTATAAATTAGCTGAATTGATTGTTGAAGTAATTGATAATTTCACTGGAAAACCAATTTCTGGTTTGTTTCAATTGTAATTACATAAAAAGATTAAAATTAAATGTAGTGCAATTTGAACAGCTAAATTTAAATATATTTTTCATATAGTAAAGGCTTAATTTATATCTCTATAAGTTCAAAATCTACATCTTCGGAACTCTGAATTTTGGGTTAAAATTTACTTTTAAAAAAAATTCAAAAATTTATCTTTAGTTTGTTGGTTTATTGTATTTAATTTAAGTCGAAGCTAAATTTCATGAATTAGATTTTAATTTTTATCGTTAAAATGATACAAAATATGCCATTACTTTATATAGTTAAATTGTAAATACACAAGCATCATAACACAGTATTTATAAATGTTTGTTTTTCTGTGCTCTTTTCTAATATTAATTTTAATTATCATATTACACATGTTTCAACTGAAAAGCAACTATAAATATAGAAGTTCATCCATAAATCCAACTTGATTACAACTAGAATTTATGAAAAATAAGGAAAATTTAGTGAAATTTTTTTATCAGTCATTTTAATTTAGCTTTTTAGAAATATATGGTGATTTTTTTGATTTATTTTCAAAAATGTAAGTCAGATTAATTAATAGAATTTTTATTCATCTGAATAACCCTAACCTATTCCTCATGCTGAAAGTTTGTATGTATTTTTATACTCCACCAATGACCATTAAATTGAATCTAAATAAACATGATTTGTACTTTAAATAATAAATAAAAAAACTAACATACTAAATGTGTGTATATCATAGCCAAAATTGACATTAAATAAGACTTGTAATATTATATAGGACCTTAAAAATATTTCACCTGAGAAGAAAAAATATACCATCACACCCTCGGTTCACAAAATTTCAATAGTAAAAAAACTAAAAATTAGACAATTACTCTCAAATATTAAATTTAAAAAATAAATTTTGAAATTTTTTTGAAGCCATTTCTGTTGCTGACAGAGGAAACCATCTAAATATATAAGTTTACTTTAAAATTTAGTTAACTTATAGAGATTTTTGAAGAATTATCTATCGTAGATAAAAAATGAATAATTTAACTTATCGAAATAATTTTGACAATATTAAGGAGATAAGAAAAGGTTTCTTTTATTAATGCTTTCAATATTTGACATGCTGCTGTCTGCCTGTCTGTCAAATAAAAGCTCCAGAAGCTACGTTGTGGTAATTTAAGTAATTATTACCACCATATCAATTTTTTCCCTACAAAATGTCTAATAAAAGAAGGTGAATATTCAATATTTTTTAAATAAATAAATCTTAAAAGTATTAAATAAGTCTTACTTTAATTTGCTTAAATCCAGAATTTTTAAGATTCACTAAAAAAATAATAATTTTTACATAAGCAAAATTATTTAAACAATTCCAAGGTGCAACTAAATGTCCCTTGGTGTATGTATTGTTAATTTTCTTCTACTTTCTTTTTTTATTTGAAAATAATCAGTTACGTTTATCCTGTAATATAAGTTTATTGATTTTTTTATTATATTGTATGATTTGTTATTTCTATGGTATGTTGATGTCCTAATGCCAAACATCACTATTGTCATATCACCACTGTATGTGGGCACGAGTTTTTCGACGCCCGTCCTTACTAATGCATAGTGTAGCGGAGGTGATCCCACGTAGTGATACTCCATGGCGTACTCTTTCTGTCTAACTACTTGCCGATAGAAGGACTTATGCTTTTGCTTTATTTTAACATTTCTTACACGACGATGTTTTATGCAATAATGTTCATGTTAATTTGAATTAGTTTATGAAAATGGATGAGTAAAGTAAAATTTATCTATTCACAAAAATTACAATATTATTTTCCGTTAAACTAAGTATATGAGGAAAAATATGCCTCACTTAAATCACTTTATTGATCCTTAGATTTTAGTTATATGAAAAGAACATGCACCGTGATTATATTTCACATTAGCGGACAAAATATTCGTTTGTAAAAATATAAATATAACGTCAAAATATGCCATTTATACAGTACGATTTCTATCAAATAATAGTGAGCATTGAATTATTATTTGAACATGAATCAATAATAATAATAATAATAATAATTGAATTATTATTTGAACATGAATCAATAATAATAATAATAATATTATTATTATTATTATTATTTCCATTCTAATATATGACGCATCTTAAAAAAGGAAATGGTTCAAACATTTCTCTATGAAAACATAAAACAAGCAATTACAACAAATATAAAATATTGGAAATAATAGAAATACAATTACATAATTTGAGGAGTCAGACAACCAATATACCCAATCAAGCATACATTCATACATATTAATTATAATGGTTAACTTAACATAATATAGGCGAAAAGGAAATCAGATATATCCCAATCTTAATCGTAAATAACATTTTCAAGATAAAGAATTGAAAAGATTTTAACGACACTTATTATATATTCGAGTTGCTGGAAGGTTAATTTTAATAATTCTCCGAGTGAAAAATGTTAATTTTTATTTATGATTCAAATTTTTTATTAAGAATTTTTATTTATCTTTAATTTAATGAATTCAGGTATTCTGTTATCGATAATAGGGAATGATATCCGAAGAAATGAATTAACTAAGGAAAATGGCCAATTTATATTTCTAGGTTTAACACCAGGTTGGAATTTTCAAGATATTAAACATTTTATATGATGTTTAGGAATTTATTATTTGCGAGCAATGATGAAAGAACTTGAATTTTTTCCAAAAGGTGCAGTTGAAGTAATAATTAATGAAGGAAGTACGGAAAAAATTCTAATCAAAGCAGTACGAACTTCTTTTAGCCTTCATGGAAAAGTGCTTCACTTTTTTTTCATTACTTAAGATTTTAATTCATAATTAAGGTAATTTCTTTAAATGGGGAACCAGAATCCGGAGTTATTATTGAAGCTGAGTCTGTTAAAAACATTTCGAATTCCGATAAGTCTCAATGCAATCAAAATATGGTGCGAAATGAGTATGCAACAACCGATGAAACAGGTATTTTCCGTATACGAGGTTTACAACCTGGTTAGTAGTTTCCTATTTCTGACATTTTATTATTTTTATTAGGTTGCGATTACAAATTATCGCTGAAAAACATTAATATAAATGAGGATAGTACTATTATTAGATCTTATCCTAATAATTTGAATATCAAAATGTTAGAAAGAGATATTTACAATTTTAAGATACACGCTCTTCGTGACATCAATATACGAGAAGTGCAGTTGTTATTTTTTATAGTGCAACAACTAATTAGATATTTTAGATATCAGCTATGGTTTTGACTACTAAAGAAGTTGAACAGACAAGTCTTCATTTATTAGTCTTCCCTAGCGATAATCCTGATAACATTATTAGTGCACATAAATTTGGCAACGAAGGTTTATATTTTCAAATGAGTCTTCCGCAAATTCATAAAAAGTAAGTTCTTAAACTTCTAATACCAAAATTTTTACAATCAGACTTTTACAAAATATAGATAAAAGCTGATATCTAAAATAAATCACAGCATTGTGAAAAAACAGAAATATTACAGAAAATTTATTCACACGCACTTTCTATATTAAAATAAAAAGGCGGTATTAGGAGATAGAGGGTTAAATTAAATCACATCAGTGCTTCTATAAAGAGCTTTTATAATTAATTTAAATAAATATTTGCTTATTAATTTCATTTTCAAATTACAAGTCTATTTCAGTTTATTTAAAAAATCCAATAAAAAAATCCAAAAAACAATAATAAAAAATAATGATAAAAATCATTATTATTAATAAATAAAATCCGGGCAAAATAATGTGTCAATTTTTTAATTTTTTATATTTAGTGTATTGTTTCTTCAAAGACACAGAAGATAATATATACACACGAGTTGGTGAGAAGAAATATTATAATAAAGTTTTTGTTTTAAAATTTTTAATATTTAGAATTTTTATAGTATTAAACTTATTTTTGAGTGAAATATAAAATTTTAAATTAATGTAAAAATTTTAAAACTAAACAAACTAACCGTAAAAACAGATTTAAAAACTCTTTATATCTCACTCTTACATCTTCTCAAAATTAATATTTTAATGTGCGTGCTCAACGCTATGAATTATTAATATTACACAAAATCACTTATTTAAGAAATTATTTTGAAAGGAACATTTTATTAATATTTTTTATAATTTGTGACTAAATTGAAAATTTTTGAAAAAAGTTAATTATAGTACCTTCAATCGATCTGAAATTTTGAAAGAATGCATTGTTCTCGATGACGAAGCTATCTACTAAATTTCAGTTCGATCCGATCAATGGGAGTGGGTTAATTTGCCGTTTCAAGATTTGTGTGGCTTATACAAACATTCAAACATATAAAGTGATGTTAATATAGAAAGAGTAAAAATAAAAATATACTAAAATATTAAAAGAAGATGATGGTGAACCTTTCGAAACATCGTAATGAATGACGCTTTCTTTTAATTAAATCATTGCCATGTTTATTTTTACTTAATATTTAAAATTTTCATATTTTTAATTTTTGTAAATTTAATTTATTAGAATGGAATATGTTGTGAGACTTCAATCTAGTTTGAATCCTAACGTCTATTCAAATATATCTGCTCAAGAAACAACATTAATAATTGATGATGAAGAAATTAGATCTTTTTACAAGCATTTTGAATTTAATTTTTGTCCAGTAAAAAAGTTATTCGGAGAATCAGTTGAGTTTTTGTATTGATATATTATTTAAAGCTTTATAGGATGTTAATATGACACTATCATCAACTTTAATGTTGCCACTACTGGTTCTCATTATAGCACTGTCATTTTTTAAAATGGAATTGTTTGAATATTTTGCTAACAAAATTCTTAAGCTGCTAAAGTACTGCTTCCACAGAACATTTAAAAATTCAAATATTGCATCATCTACTGGTGGAACAATGAGGTTAGAGAAATATTTTGTATTAAATTACATTTTGTTTAGATCTAGCAATTTGGATGCTATGGAAATTATAGAATTAAATAATGCTATAGCAAAACCCAAATCTGTAGCACCTGTAACATTGAAAAAATCCTTATTTTGGCAAAGAACTAAAAAAATCCAATAAATTTATTTACCTTGATTAAATATATGAGATTGGAATAAATTTGTTCTGTCGAATGTAAAATACTGCTGCTTGAAATCAAATAATTAACCCCTCTAATGCATAAATTTCCTTCTACATTTATAAACAATTCAAACTTCAAATGCTGTTACAGGAAACCTATGAACGCTGTCGCAACCATTCATACATTGTTGTATAGAGGTAACCTTGCATGTATTCGCTGTCATGCATTAAATAGCAAAAAAATCTATTTGAACACTAAATCAACGCAATCGTAGGGTCCGTCTTGAGTCGGACGAGTGCATTAGATCAGCGCATGGGCCCACGAAGCAATTTTGGAATTTCTTAAAATTTACAGAAAAGGTCATTGATAAAAGTTGAACTTGTGGGTCAAACCTAATATCTTGTTTATACGAAACGCTGCCAGCTAAGTTAGCCAGTATTGTCAGGTTTTGTAGTGCCATGGCTGGTTCTAAATTCAAATGTGATTTAATCGGGAAAATTCTTTTGTCACACTTGTCTCACGTCACCGCTTCTGGTAGCTGTCCTAATTTATATGAAATGTTTCATGTTTAACCATAAGTAAATACAAACCGATAAAAAAGAAGAAAAAACAGAAAAACAACGAAATTAATTATTTATTCACTCGAGATCAACACTGGGTAACAGCCAACTTACTTTAACAAAATGAGTGGTCTTTGAAGTTGGACTGTTCCACTGCATTCAGAATATGTTCGCTGCAAATTAATTCACTGGAATAAGTCACTGCTGTGGTGGCTAAAATGTTCACCAGAACCGGATTATCCAACCGAAAGACTATAGAGTACAGAAGATTCTCGACATCGGAACTGAATATCGTCATATTCGGATCTTTGCGTTGAACCGAGTCAATGCTTCTCAAGTGTTGGACGTATGGGAAATTCGGTTGTTAATTTCGTTCTCATCCTGATAGTGTGACCGTCACATTAAAATGCTAGGGACACTTTCCCGATACGCCGCACGATTTGGATAACCATTGTGTACCCATGACCGAAATCATGTTGGTACTGTACGCAATAGCCGAATGCCATTCGAGCAGGTGAGCGCTATCACTAGTGCTACTCCTCGAAGGACCTTCGTCTTCCCGGTTACTTGCTGCCGATAGAAGAACTTACGCATACTATCTTACAATCATTCTATCACTAAATCCCTTGCACCTTACTCTAATTGAATCGAGAATCGTGAGATCTCATCTGGAGATCCCGGTGGTTACATCCACTTTTTCCTCGATGGTCCTAATTATTGATCAGAGAGCAGATAACTTATAACGAAAAACTTTATTATTACTAATGAAATTGTACACCAATTATATCAAGACCATAAGATAATGAACAAGGAGGAGTTATATGTCACTTAACAATCTACACAGAGTTCGCAGGCCTATTTACATCGAAATCATCATCCAGGTGGTTCAAGAGGGGGGTAAACTGAGTTTGATGAGCAGATGTTAGATCTCCGCGTCGATGTCAGTCGGCAAGCATCGGTGCTTTGCTGGAAGGTAGGGTGGAGGATTTACGTGATGGATAGGATCGGCCCGATTGGAGGGTCCAGGTTCGTCTGATCGATAAGGATTTTCGGTCACGACGCTTGTAAGGACAGCGATCTCTCCGACGTCCAGACCTAGACGATCTAGAGTTTGATTTGCTATTGGCATCTCGTAGTCGTCGTCCACCAAATTGATGTGAATGGAGCGACTTGAAGAGGGGAATAATGATGTAGGTGCTTAGAGCACGTCAGGATCAAATTCCGACATTTCAAATTCTTGCTACGGAAGGGGGAGATCGTCGATTCTATACTGAGTACTAGATGGTTCGGCCTCCCTGATGAGATCAGCCTCGATGCGATGACGTTCGCGGTGGCGGCAGTTGCGGTTGGTCCGCCGACGGATCGTTCTGGCGGGGAGTTCTTCTGTCAGAAATGGAGATGACACCATTACTTGAGGAGCTGAGGTTGCGGGAGCCGGAACGATTGTGTCCAGTGGGAGGTGATGTTCTGGTATAATGTCCAGGTGGCGGGCCCAGACACTTCCGGTGATGCGGGCTCGGAGTTCGGCATCCGTGAATATTTGGCGGAGCGTTGTACCCTGCTCCCTGATTAACACTCGCTGGCTACGGGACTCCGTGACCAACTCGTCTCGAGCGCGAGATAAACGGACAATTTTTTGATGCAAGCCTTTGGCGGCTTCGGGAGAGGTCCAGGTACCTTTCACTCGGTCGTATTTGGTTTTAAGAGTTCCGTATTTCTTTTCTAGGTCCTCCAGCTTCTGTCGAAGCGCGACCACCGACGGAGAGAGTCGCGGGATCCTGGGGAGACTGTCCAAATCCATTTTACAGCTAGTATCCGTATCTAGAACGTGTATAGAGGGGGTTAGAAATTTTGGAACTATTAGGAGTAGGGCGGGAGGAGTACCCAGCTATCAAGAGAGTAGATGAAAATCAGCGAGTAGGATCTTATTACGTCAGCGAACAAGAGGGATAGTTAGCATCAGCGTGTTTAAGAATATCCTTAACAATTACTTAAGGAGTTCGGGTAGTTTGACGTTACAGATGCTAGCAGTGGCGTTCGAGGTTAACTAGTATCATTATTAGTAGTGATGGTAATAGTGAATTTCAATGTAACCACTTGGATAAGTGTGATAGACGTAATAATACTATTAGTAAGAAAGTTGTTGATAGTAATGACCCTAAAAGTACGATTAATAGCATTTGTAATGGTAGTAATACGATTATGCTAACAATAATATTGGTGACGATGATACCATTACTAAAAGGGGTTGATGATATTAATGATATTTATGAGATTAATATTATTATTAATGATAATTACCTTAACGATAATATCGATAATGAGAGTAATGATTCTAATATATATGTTATGATAGCGCTAAATATTTTAACGATACCCTTACCTTTAAGATCAAGATTGTATTATTAATAAACTTAATAAAATACCATTGTATTCATGATATTAATAAATATGGGATTGTAGTAACATTAAAGTTACTTCTATCGATAATTTTACTGATATTAATAATAACCAACAGATTTATTGCATTATTGATAGCATCCATGACGACAATTATTCCAGCAGTATTAATCGTAATCTAGCAGTGTCAGTGAGAAGAGATAGTGATGATGTAATGTCGAAAATCTACATTCTACCGCAAACATCTAGATTAGTCAGTGTTAACGAATGGGGGATGAACTGTTTGTATTCGCTACGAAATGTTAATAGTAATCACATCGGCGATGCTGTGAAGAGAGGTCGGGTGATATTTAGCATGCATGCGTTAGTCTGAGAATCATGGGGTGCATAACGAGGCGTCAGACGATGTAATCAATTTCCTCATCTCTCTGCAGCATAATCATGTTAGCTCGGGGGTTTTTATCGATAATTGTGATACTGATGAGAAAGCACTGATTTCCTACTGTGATGGGTAATATTTGTAGACGAAAAATGTATCCGTCTAGTTGTTCTGGAGGGGTGATGTCATAAAGTATGAAGTGATTGATCTCCCATGGAAAATAATGTAAATCCGTGAACACTGGTGCGTTTTGGTACTTTAGGTCAATTTATCTATCAGTGATTTCGTCGATTATAGGAACGTAGTGGCGGATGGCTATTATGGTCGATTCTAACCTAGTGGATTTAAATTTCCTATGCTACAATGAAGATCGATCAAAGTTGCAGATACTTGGATAGTTACTTCCCTCGGAACATTTGTATATGATCAGCTATATGGATTTATGCGACAGTTTAATACTCGTCTCGGCCATATTGGAAATTTCGTCTCTCGTTCCCGTTATGTCATTAGAGTCGATTCTCAATGGATTTAATTCAAAACTCGGCCAATCTGATGGAGTAACCTCGATACGTGTACCGGAATCACTGGACTTATAACAATTCATGAAAAACTCCTACTGGTCTTTCTTGTAGGTATTATGGTTTGTAGTAGAGCGGAATAAAAATTGCCGACACTTTTAGCATCGAACTAAATTGTCTATGTAATTATTTGTTCACTTAACCCTCTTGCACCTATGCCTATCCCTGCTCCCCAGTGTTAGCTTATTATTTCATTCGAGTTTCAAAAGCATTTTACCAAAATCATCCTGTGATCTTTCGTAGTATCCCCTTATCTAAATAACGCTCTTCCCGTGATTTTATATCCTACTCGCCCCGGCCACTTTTCAGTAGCCGCTACGAGTTATACAACGATGCCCTGCGTGGAGGTCCTGTGCAATTGCCAGACCCTACTGCGGACTACCGAGGTGTCAACGAGGCGCGACATACGAGCTCAACTAGGGAACTTAATCCACCAGCCGGCACGAGATCTGTCCCATTGATGACTATTGATACACTTATAATATATATGATTTTATGGACTCGAATGTATAGATATAATAATATATTATTAACATATAACAGCATTAACAAGTAATTAGATTAAATTAGAGAAATTATAAACAATCAACATTACATTAACATTTAAAATTAAATAACATATTTACATTCAAAAAATAATACAACAAAGATCCTTACGTTTAAAAATTTTCGTAAACTTGAAATGATGAAATTTAAAGCATAAGTTAAATAATGAAATTTGTCACTGTATATATACTATTTTTGTGCCTGTGTGCGACCAATGAGCGATTTTTCGCCATTTTTAGGGCTTTTTAATTAATATGCCTTCCTAGTCGCTATGTGTTACGACCCGATATCCTTGGTTCTACAGAAGGTAACGTAGTCAGGCCGCTTCCGTAATAGCCAAATAAATCGTAGTCTACTCTGTATCTTTGATAGCCCAGTTGCTTTCTAAAACGAAAGAACATAAAGGAGAAACATACACTCATCCCTCTTGCCGAAGGCGGTCCAAAGCACTAATTAGTGGTTTACTTTTTATCTACAGATACAAAATCTCAAAGTCAAATCGCACAACAGATATCGAATCGTCAAAATATCAGAACCTGCTGAAGAAAGTAATCAATCAGAAACCAAGAAACTCAAGGCATCAGCGAGACGAATACCCAAGTGACAGAATATTGAACTCATGATTAACAATGAACTAATGATTCTTAGACTATTAACTATTCTTTATGTGTGATTATGACCGGACTGTATGTCCTCTTTCACTTCATCTTGTAATCCATATATTGATGTATACTGTATGATTATTTTTATGCATGTGGGTTTTAAGGTCACGACCATGGAACTCGTAGATCCAATTGAATGGAAAATGTAAACTCTGCATAGTTCATAGCTTAGATCTTTTAGAAATTGCGGGTCGCAATTTTACGGGCCCCGGAGTGTTTTATGTTGGGCCAGCACACAAATAGCCCTGAGAATTGTTTAAATGCATCAGTAATACAGCACGAAAACCCAGCACCAAGATAACTTAAAATACAATATACAACACCAACTAAACACTTTAAAATCTGAGAGAAAATAAATAAATATAAAATCAAAAACATAAAAGTAAAATAAAATAAATACAAAATGCATCAAGAACCGCACGAAATTTACACAAAAAATAACATAATAACAAGAAAATTCGACCGTAAAATGACCATTTATATAAAATTAAAAAATAAATGAATTAAATGAATAAAAATAAAATATTTTTGGATGAATTAATTTGATTAAAAATGTTAAAAATAAATTACCAATTTAAATTAAGAAATAAATAAAAATTTAATGTAGATAACATAAATAATTTCGAAGTCGAATTTTGTTTAATCGCAGTAAAACTAACACGCAAGGTTAAGGCCAAATTATAGGTATAAATACCGATGTGTTTTCACAAATTTTCAGTCTTATTTTTCGGAGAAAAAATTTCATTACAGAACTGTATAACTGGTTGTATAACTGGTTGAGAGCCGTGCATTCAGGCAATTAACACGGGTAAGTGTTTTGCCTGAACACGATCACTCTCAACTGGTGCAATATTATTAATTGATTTTTCCGAAGGGAATTGATGGGTAATTTTTCAATTGAATTTATGGATGACTTTTCAGATCGAATTTATGGATGATTTTTGTTTTTTCAAATTGAATTTATGGATAATTTTGTTTTTCCAATTGAATTTATGGATGATTTTTCGAATCGAGTTTATGGGTGATTTTTCTTAATTGAATTTATGGATGATTTATCGAATTAAATTTATGGGATTTTCGAAGTAAATTTTATGGAATGGATACAATGAATTTCAAATGTATGTGGCAGATGTAATATGCTGAATAAATATTTTCTATCTACAGCCTTAGTGCATCGAAACTTTTATTCCAAATGCTATGGTAAAATATTATTTGTTATTCCTTTTCCGGCCCACAGCCAAAGACACATCACAAGTTAATAAAATCAAACATATTATTCGAACCATGTAAGTGCGTGGAATATCGCCAATGATTCGTGCCCGTGAAGGCTCCGGCGTGCGGAACGCAGGAGTTGGAACGTCAATATTATCTGTAGATACTGAAATTGGAGGGTAAATGAGTAGCCCTTTGGCTGCTCCTTCATCATCCGTTTCCTGTAAAATTGACATAAATTTTTAACAACAATCGGCTCAAAATCTCTAACACCGAGTAGTCCAGTGGGCACTCATTAACTATAATATGAACATACATAGATCTTAAGGACAAAAAGAGGGAATGGGTAGCGGGGAAAATTTCGAAATCGTTACAACAGTTAAAATGAAAAGCCATCGGAAAAAGATTAATCCGAACGACCAAAATCATGAAAAATAATGTTTTTAAATAAAAATTAAATAAATTAATTTGAGTTGAGGCGGAAGATATGGGCGGGACGCTGCTCAAATTTTCCGAATTAGTTCAAATACTTAACAAAAATAGTAACGTAAAAATGGAACGTGTAAAATAAGGGCGGAACGCTGCTCAAATTTTTCAACAAAAATACTTTACCGAAAACCAGGGAAATACAAATGGATTACGGCTAAATTGTTATATAAGAAAAATATTTCTTAAAGCTGAGGAATAAGGACGAATCCCTACACAAAATTTTGTTAATAATATCGATGATAATAATAATAATAATAATAATAATAATAATAATAATAATAATAATAATAATAATGATAATAATAATAATAATCATGGTATTTGTAGTAATGATGATAATAATTATGATAATAATAATAATAGTAATAATCATAGTGGTAATAACAATAAATATAATGGTAGTTATAGTAATAAAAATAATAATAAAGGTAACAGTAGCAACAATTAATAAAGGTAATACATATTATGGCAACAATAATAATGCTAGTAATAATAATGGAAAACATTGTAGTTATAATAGGGATAAGGGTGAAAGATATAATGTGGGTGTATTTAACATAACAAAGGGTGTACAGGCCAAAGAATAATCATCAGCATGGACAATAATAAGAAGGACTAAGCAAATGGACATAAAGATAGATGATATGAGAGTATAGGTTAACATTTGAAAGAGATAGGAGAATAATGGGGCCTAAGAATCAAAAGCGAGCACAGGTCTTCTATCGACAGCTCGTTGGACCCAGAGATCGTTCGGTCAATTATAGTATTAGCAATAACGCTCACTTTTTGCGGACGATCTACCCACTCTAACACAGTTCCAACGTTGCTTAGCAACGGGTGCCGAGTGGTAAGCGAAAGAATATTTGTATGGTGTTGTCTGGGTAACAACAATATAGTTTCAAAATATCAAAACCCAGTAACCCACCAATATTTTCAGGTTATTAATCTACAGTTATGTTTTGTAGCAATATTTTCAGATTGTTAATCTACAGTTATGTTATTTTGGTTTATGTACATCGATGCCCGATTTAAAATTTGTTTATATGAATGCTAAATATACAGTTTAACAATGAATGATATGAGAGTATAGGTTAACATTTTAAAGAGATAGGAGAGTAATGGGACCTAAGAATCAAAAGCGAGCACAGGTCTTTTATCGACAGCTCGTTGAACCCAGATATCGTTTGGTAAATTATAGCATTAGCAATAACGCTCACGTTTGCGGACGATCTACCCACTCGAACACAGTTCCAACGTTGCTTAGCAACGGATGCCGAGTAGTAAGCGAAAGATATTTGTATGGGGTTGTCTGGGTAACAACCATATAGTTTCAAAATATCAAAACCCAGAAACCCACCATATAAATTTGGGGGCTCAGCCGGTAATGAAAGTGGTTTTCTTGGTAAAATTAAACGACACGAAAAATTAACAAGAAGCAAAAGCCAATTGAAAAGAGGAAATAACAAATACTTTGTTGGAACACCCTCAACCGGGAATAAAAATCATTTTTTAGCTAGACAACCAGAAGAAACCAGAGTAAGAATCTTTTTATTAAACAGAAATGTCGGAACGACATTTTGTCGGACCACGGAGAGAGGATGAACTAAAGAATGGAACTTAACAACAAACGAAGGAAAACGATCGACTTATTGACGATGAGAAAACAGTTCGACGATATTATGTAGAGAACGATGAGCTGAGTAAAAATGCCAATTGAACTATGGTTGTATTTTCTAAAGGTTCGAAGTTATAAAGGGTCACAACTTTGACAAAAAATTTAATTTTTGATATATTGTGTAGAATAATAAGACGATCAAAAATTACCATAGAACTATCATCATGTGAACTTTTGATAAAAAGTTACAATGGGTCAAAATCTTCGAATACTCTAGAATTCAGAGAATTGTGAAGAAATTAAAAATTTTGAAAGTGAATTGTAAATATTTTTGTAAATCAGTGGAGACAAAGTGTATTAATCAATAAAGTTTATATCGTTTGGAGTTCGTTACTGGAGTTACGTTTGGAGTCAGATCGACAATAATTTCTATTCGAAGTCACCGACGACACCAACAATACGATGAAACAAAACAACAGTTTAGAAAACTCATGAATGACGAGTATTGTAATAAGATAGGAAAATATCAATATATGTAAATAAATTAAAATATTAGATACACAAACATTTCAAAAATGAAACGATTCAACAGGAAAGTGGGGATAAAATTATCAATATTTGTAGAGCAGAAATCAAAGAAACAGGAAACTATAAATAAAAATAAAAGAATGGGTAGGTTGTACAAATCAATGGAAATCATCGTGTAAATATCATCCAAAAAACCGTAGAAGTAGTAATAAGAATATAAAAAATAGATAAATAAATAAAAATTAAAATAATAAAAACAGGGAAAGGTGGAAATCACGAGGGTTAAAGTGATTAGAAATAGGGGAAACCACAAAATGCGGGTCGTCTAAGAGTTCGTAAAAATTGGAAAGCTAGAAATTACTGGATTAAAATTGTTTGAAATAAGACGTGATCACCAAGTCAGTTAAAATAATTCTAAACGTAATAAACGATTAATTGAAAGTAATTAAATTAAAGATCAAAATATTAACGGAAAAGGTTGCAACGATTTCGAACCCCTACCCCTATGAGATGAGAAATATTAGCGGAAGTAACGAACGATCGATTGTGCGAATTACAAAAGACATGAGGCCAACCAAAGTCAAATTAGATACTAAACGAGAACAGATAATCGATTAAGTTAGAGAAATTGACGAAAAAATAATCCTGATGATGGAGAAACATGGGCGTAGATAAAAGGAAATGTTCAGGTGTAAATGAAATGAATAGTAAGAAATGAGCGTAGATGAATAAAATGATGATGCTTGTTATTAATGAAAATAAAGGATTAGAGATAATAATGAATTACGAGAATAATAGTTAGCAACCAGAGGAAAACGATGATTGAAAACGAGTACGATGAGTTGAGATTAATAATAATAATAAAACAGACAACAATAGCAACCGAAAGGTGTAAAACATACAGAAAAAGCCGAAAACTTCATGAAAGCCGTTAAATAAATTCTGAGTGGACAAGTAAAACACAAATTAAACAGTGAAAGCTGAAAAATCACACATAAGGTACGGTAAAAGTTTCGATGCATCATTTTGTTAGTGTATTTTGTAATGTTATTTATATTATATTATATGGAAAGTAAGATTTAAAACCGAGCTATCATAACGATAGTACGCTTATTCCGATGGGGAACCTTGATCAACCCGAGGAGAGGAAGGTAGTAGGATCCGTCGCAAAAGTTGGAGAGTTCCTGGCGAGAGATTGATCACCTCTCTGGGGAACAAACCAACGCGATTACTACAATTTTTGAGTTGGGAAAGTGAAGGGGAAACCAAAAATAAAAATAAAAATTGAAAAATGCGCAAGATTTAGACGTTAAAGGTACCTAAAGATATTCTTTTTTCCCTAGCCGGTGGTGAGGCACTAGAGGACAGCTACGGACTGTCGTTTTCAGGATGTTATCAGCCAAGGGACTGATGGCGCTGGACCGTTCGATACAAAAACCCGGATACCACACCGAGTATCGAATGAATATTTTTTATTGCTTGGCGGGACTCGATACACAACCCGGATCCCACACCGAGTATCGAGGACACCAAACGGTAGACGAGATGTGAAATAACCGGTAAATGGTTCATACTCGAAAGGACCTACTAAGGATCAGATCAGGGCGGCCGAATTGTGCCGGAAATCTGACGGGAGAGCGGGCAGATATTAGACAGATATATTAAGAATTTCCGCGCCCATTTATCGCTTCCTTTTCTTTTCACTATTCGGGAAGTCAGGTAAACCGCTTTTGGAACTTGACTGAACGTCTAGGCATCTCCATGCTTTTATATTCTCCGAGGTACACAACCCTGATCCCACACCGAGTACCAAATATCCGAGTGGCGGTGAAGAAAGCGTAACCGGTAAAATGCGCTAGACAAAAGACGCCATGGATTGAGAGTCAGTGTGAGGCCTCAAACCCACCAAAAAGTCACTGATGAAACTCAACTCCGATATTAAAGATGAGATATGATTATGATTAAAGATGAGAACAAATATTATACGATTTTGATTAGATATGATTATGATTAGATGTTAAAGATAAGAGATGATCTTGAAATAAGATATGGTTATAACAGTAAAGATGTGATCAAGATTAGATACTAAAGATGATATATGATTATAGTTAAATAGGATATAATTAGATATTAAAGTTGAGATATGATTATGATTAAATAAGATATGATTAGATGAGACAATATGTTTAGATATTAGAGGCCGTAGAGCGCCGGATGAGATATGATTATGATTAGATATTAGAGGCCATAGAGTGCCAGATGAGATATGATTATGATTAGATATTAAAGGCCATAGAGTGCCAGTTGAAATGAGATTAGAGATTGAAGGCCACAGAATGCCAGTTAGAAATAAGATGACGAAGGCCTCAGAGAGACAATGGAATGATAAGGACATAGAGTGACTGAGGATTAAGTAAACGATTTTTAAATCAATGAGACATAGGAAAAATAATTTACAGATTGAATGAGAGTATGAGTATAATGATTTTATTATTGTAATATAGATAATTAATGCGACCACATAGATAATTGATAAGACTATATAGATAATTGATACGAGGTCGATAGATAATTATTACGAGATATAGATAATTCAAAATAGACTTAAAAATGAAGGGAGATGAATCAAAAGAAAAACGATCACAGCGAATAAAAGTTAAGGAAAAATACAAGAGGATTTAAATAAAAAGGCCCATAGAGAAACAGCGGATGAAGTTTAAGGAAAAAGACGAGAGTAGTTAAGTAAAAAGGCCATAGCGCATAGAGATTAAGGAATTTTTTTTGGATAAACGATAAAGAGATAAAGGAGAATAGTTAACGAGACGATTTTTGATATGATGGTGATGATTTATTTGATTAAAATAGTTAATTGTTACGACAATATAGATAATTGATGCGACTATAAGGATAATTTAGACGAAGCAAATAGATACTTGATACAAGTTATAGAATATTTAAAATAAACTTTAAAAAAAAGTATAAAGAAGTTGACGTAGAGAAAAGAATTAAGGAAAAACAGTGAGAGTAGTACGATAAATTAATGCGGAAATTTACGTAGAATAATATGTACTAGAGGTGTTATTTATGTTTAGATAATTGACAAGGAATAAAGAGATCGAGTAAACCAAAAGAATAAAGAGATCAAGTAAACGACGAATAATAGAGCCGATAAACTAGAGATAAAATCAAGAAAACGAGTTACAAGAAACCGGAATCAAGGAAACCATTGAGTAGAGAAACTGAGAATATACCAAAACAAACGGAGAACAGGATAAAAAATAGACCATTTTATTGGAGTTCAAAGAGAGTGAAAAGCAGCAACAGATAGAAAACTTAATACAGTAGAGATAGTAGAACCAATGATTACAACAAGATTAGAAAGTTTGGAAACAGAAACCGAAAAATATGATAAATTAAATGAAAAGTTAACTGACAAAGAAAATAACGCGAAATCACCCGAACCAAAAATTGCAATTCAGTTGAAAACAATTACGAGTAAACAGATGAAAAAAACTCCGAGAGGAAATTAACCAAGAGTTGCCAAGTAAAAATACTGATGAAACAGAAATATATTTGAGAGAATCAACAATGTACGAAATCACACGCGATGAACCAGAAATGAGGAAGCAAGAACCAATATATTCGAGTTTGAAGAGGAATATACAGGAGATGCATTCAGAAAGAAAATGCAACGAAGAAGATTTAAATGACAAAAAAGAAACTGGGAATTCGGAAATAAAAACAGTTGGAACAAAAATAGCTGAAACATGGCAAACGGAAATCGTACTGGAAGAGAAAATATTAACCACAATGGAAGAAAGAGTCGAAAGAGAAAATGAACAAACCGAGTTAAAAGATCGAGTATCAGAACCAATAAAAGTAGTGATGGAAATAACAAGACAAACGAATATATTGAAAAAACCATCACAAATTTACGATATGCCAGTTAAGAGGATTCAAGACAGTAGAGGTAAATTTATAAATTATAATAATTATTTCAGGATTAACAACGCGAGTTACAATCCAGTATGTACTATCTGTTCAAAAGAAGGATGCCGAACTGACCGAGGTTATCAACTAAAAAATTGCCAAGGGTGCGATAGAAGAGTTCGCACAGAAGGAGAAGAAATGATAATCTGTTTTAATTGTAATCAAAGCAGTCATATGTCAAAGAATTGTCGAATGAGAAGAATTTAAGGTCAACAAAAACCAAACCAATTCAAGAAGAGTCCACAAAATAACCCAACACAAGGGGTCAGACATTGAAGAGATATGACGATAATGAGGACAACCACAAGATACGAGAGTAGAACCTGTTACAACTGCAACCTAAATGGACATATAGCTGCAAATTGTCCAATAGAGAGAAAATCGAGACAACCAAAACCGAACAATTATAGCCAAAGTACACAAGGTAATCAAATACAAGAGATTGAGCAATTAGGAGGTATGACTCAACGAATACCCGCAAACAATCAAATACGACGAAGTAATACGAGGAGAAACATGAATGATGTTCGATATCAATGGACCAGAAAATATCCGGAACAACAACAAATTGAATGGCAGAGATTACCGAGAGAGGAAATCCAAGAAATTCGACAAAGACGGATGAACAGAAATTAAATATCAAGTAGAAGCAATATGTCGAAAATAGTCAATACAAAAGAAATACACACTGAGGAGCGGTGTGTCGCCAACAGCGAGGAGGATATAACAATAAATAACGAAAATAACGACAAAGAAAATGAAGTAATTAAGAAAAACAAAACTCAAGAGGTCAAAATAAAATCAGAGCAAGAATCGAGCAAAAAAAAATAAAGATAATTCAAGAGTTCACCGAACGATAGACGACAAAAAAGCAGAAAAAACAGCGATAAAAGATATCGAAAAAACAAAAAACAAAATATCAAAATACGAGAGTACTACTACAAAAATCGATAAGAGAATCGATAAGGAAAGCGAAAATAAACATGTTACAACAAGGGCTAAACAATAATGAAAAGGACAAGAAAGAGAAACTTCAAATAAACGTGAAAAGTAAAGTATTGGAGTCAAAATCTATACAAACAACAGGAGACAATATAGAAATAGGAGTGATGTCAATCGAACAAGAGGTAACAGATATTTTAATGGTTAAAAAAATTTCAGAGGGATGAACTAATCGAAAAGAGAATCCAAAAACAACAAACGAGAAATCTGAATATGCAAGACAGATCAAAAACAGTCAGTGAATTGAAAATTGAGACAAAAGAAGATGTAATTGACGAACTCAACAATACAACCCATGTGGAAAGGAAAATTACAATATGGTATTGATTTACTCAACAAAACACAACTAGGAAAACCACAACGAACGAAGAAAGTATCTGGACAATCGATACGAAAGATAACAACGCAAATATCAGAGAATATCGTGAAACATGTCAAAATCGGGACACACAGAGAACGACTACTATCGACATCAAAGAAGCCAACTATTCAGGAAAAGAGGCAACGTAAATACCATTTGTCACAAAAGACGCGGAACATGTTTTAACTGTCTAAAATGGGGACATATGACTCGGAATTGTCCAAATAAACCCTCAGAACCCATCCGGAACAGTGTGACTAATGAGAGGAAGCAATAGGAAACCAAATGAGATCAATACCAACACCAGAATAAAGCCAGCGAATGATACAAGTGTCGAATCAAGTTACGAACCAGGAAAAGACATGACAACTGGAAGGCAGAAAAACCTATTAGACATGACGAAACAAATTAAGGGAGCCGCAAATAGCCAAGAGACAAAATCAAAATATTATAGTAATCAGGCGAAACAGGAACGAGAATATAACGAAATCTACAATGATAGAATGAATTACCGGAAACAGATGGAAGCAATCATCAAAATAACTAAGGAAATAATGCCGAAATGGACTAGAAACAAGAATGTCACCGAGATATTAGAAGGAGTAACAAAGATGACCACGAACTACGCAAAAGGCTCAAAATCAACAGCAGAAATCAGAATCTTAAAGAAAAGAATGCCAATATTATTCACAATAATTTACATAGCGGTAATACACCACTACACCATGCAATAAAAAGCGAAAACGAAGAACGAAAGATGGAAATTATCGAGGTAATGAACCAATGTGGACAACATACAAATATCAGAAATGAGAAAGGACAAACACCCATGATGATTGCAGTGTCAAGAGATGCGTCAACGAAAATTATGAGGGAATTATTAAAAACAGGATCAACTCTAAATGAGAATGACAATAAAAAAAACGATGTTAAATTACGTTATGATGTCGCGAGAAGCAAGAGCAATAGATTTAGTTACGATAAATGGAATTAAAGAAGACATCGAAGTAATAGGAAAAATTTAAACCCAATTCTTGGAGCAATCGGGAGAGGATACGATGAAGCAGCAGCAAAACTGATCAATTGGAGAAAAAAGAAAATCCGATAACGAAATTATAGACGTAAACAAATTCGAAAGCAATGAACATATATTACTAAAAAGAGCAATAAATTCCGAGTATGCATTACCAAGGACGATAAAAGCCCTGTTAAAGAGAGGAGAAATAAAATTCACGGACAATAAACGAGAGTCTAGAAGATAACGAAGAGGGAGAAAACCGAGATAGTAATAAAAAGCAAAATTCAGTAGCATACAAAGAAATAAGACAACAATCAAAGCCAAATAACGTAGACGATCAGAAAAGATCAAAAGATGAAGAAAACACAGACAAAATCTGTTTGAACTAAATGATGGACTCACAGAAAATTCAAAATCGAGAGAACAAAGCAAGTCAAAATATGAACCAATACCCAAGTATGATATGGACGCAACAACCACCGTCACTAATTTCACCACTCTAGCGGCCAAGTGAGATCGATATATATCCAGTAATTGATGAGAGATGTGGAGGGATACGCACCTTGCGCGTAGACCCTTTGGAGATAAAATAATAAATAGTTAGAAATGTGCATATAATTTATATAATAGATATGTTTATATAGTAATGTATAAAAGTAGTGTATAAATATTATATGGAATGAATATAATAATATCCGATAATATATAAAAGTAGTATATAAATATTATAGTCGAGGAGCGAAAACAAATTTAAAAATCAGACGATGTGACAAAGAATAAAGCGGAATAAGAAAGACAAGTGATGCGATATTACGTTAAAAATTGAGAAACAAATCAATTAGAAGCTAATCAAATCGGAATCAGAAATTGAAATAAACCGACTAAGAGATACCGAAGCCGTCAAGAAAATTAGAAACAAGAGTAGACTTGGAGAGCAAATTAAGACCTAGAAAATTCAGTACAATCAGATGAAAGACGAAAATGAGAAACAACGAAAACAAATTCACGATCGAGCAATATAAAGCAGCAAAACAGTAAAGGAATTATCGACACAAAACGGAAGCACCGAAGAAATAGATGAAATATCAAGTCAGTTAACGAAAAAGACGAGGGAGAATAATTTGATGAAAAACTGAATCAATTAATGAGAAACTGACGAATAACAACAAAGGATAGCTAACTGAGAAACAAAATTTGGGGTCATTGAGTTAAACGGAAAAACGACAAAGACAAAGAATTAGAACCAGTAAAGCTCAATATACAAACTTAAATGAATACAAAAAAAGGTAGTAAGCTAATAAGTAATAAGCTCATATGTACAACCTAGCATCCCTTAGAAAGATGTCGAAAAAACCCCAATCAATCAAACGATGCAAAATATTACCTGTAGCAAATATGCCGAGATATGAGAAACCCCAAAGGATACCAATCACGGACGGATCAATTCCTATTATACCCAATGGTCAAAGGATTAAAACAAGAAAAACAGATCGTTCAAACCCTCAAAACTCTAGAAAAAATCAAATCGAAATTCAGTAGAAAAGCAAACGTTCGTCAAGGAAATCATATTCAAATAATCATGGATGCTCTTTAGAAACCCTACAAAATAACAAAAAGAACCGAAAATCGAGAACAAACAGCCAAAATTGATAACTGAAAAGAAGAAACTCAAACCAACCTCAAAGAATCATGAATAATCCCGAACCGATCAATTATCATCAAACAATCGAGACTAGATAATATGATAAAGGGTCAGCTATCCACAGAATCCAATTGAACATCACCCAGTTCAAGATGCAAAGAAAAAATCAACAAACGAAAGCTAGAATGTCAATTTACAACTCAAAACCCTAAATAAACCAGCAACAAAGGAGTCTTGAACTAAACATTCTATCTATTCTTCTTATCTGAGATTCACTAAGCCTGCCAATCTTCCAAACAATGAAGTCGATTCCCCAAACTAAACAAAATCTCAAAGTCAAATCGCACAACAGATATCGAATCGTCAAAATATCAGAACCTGCTGAAGAAAGTAATCAATCAGAAACCAAGAAACTCAAGGCATCAGCGAGACGAATACCCAAGTGACAGAATATTGAACTCATGATTAACAATGAACTAATGATTCTTAGACTATTAACTATTCTTTATGTGTGATTATGACCGGACTGTATGTCCTCTTTCACTTCATCTTGTAATCCATATATTGATGTATACTGTATGATTATTTTTATGCATGTGGATTTTAAGGTCACGACCATGGAACTCGTAGATCCAATTGAATGGAAAATGTAAACTCTGCATAGTTCATAGCTTAGATCTTTTAGAAATTGCGGGTCGCAATTTTACGGGCCCCGGAGTGTTTTATGTTGGGCCAGCACACAAATAGCCCTGAGAATTGTTTAAATGCATCAGTAATACAGCACGAAAACCCAGCACCAAGATAACTTAAAATACAATATACAACACCAACTAAACACTTTAAAATCTGAGAGAAAATAAATAAATATAAAATCAAAAACATAAAAGTAAAATAAAATAAATACAAAATGCATCAAGAACCGCACGAAATTTACACAAAAAATAACATAATAACAAGAAAATTCGACCGTAAAATGACCATTTATATAAAATTAAAAAATAAATGAATTAAATGAATAAAAATAAAATATTTTTACCTGAATAAATTTATTTAAAAATGTTAAAAATAAATTACCAATTTAAATTAAGAAATAAATAAAACTTTAATTTAGATAACACAAATAATTTTAAAGTCGAATTTTGTTTAATCGCAATAAAACTAACACGCAAGGTTAAGGCCAAATTATAGGTATAAATACTGATGTGTTTTCCCAAATTTTCAACTACTACTTTGTAGTATTAATTTGAACCAAATTTAAGATGCACATTTTTTACAAATCTTACTTTGTTGTGTGATTTTTTTGATATTTTCAGATCATTAATCTACAGTTATCAATATTTTCAGGTTATTAATCTACAGTTATGTTTTGTAGCAATATTTTCATATTGTTAATCTACAGTTATGTTATTTTGGTTTATGTACATCGATGCCCGATTTAAAATTTGTTTATATGAATGCTAAATATACAGTTTATGCATTGAGACTTTTGCCTAATTCATGTGGTAATTTATTTTTTCTATTATTTTATTTTTGGTGGCCCACAGCCAAAACATAACGCAAGATAGAAAAATAAAACACACTATCGAACTGTGTAAGTGCGTGTAAAATCGCCAATAGTTCATGCCCGTGAAGGCTCCGGTGTGCGGAACGCAGGAGTTGGAACGTCAATATTATCTGTACATAGGGAAATTGGAGGGTAAATGAGTAGTTTATTGGCTGCTCCTTCATCATCCGTTTCCTGTAAAATTGACATAAATTTTTAACAACAATCGGCTCAAAATCTCTAACACCGAGTAGTCCAGTGGGCACTCATTAACTATGAAATGAACATACATAGATCTTAAGGACAAAGAGAGGGAATGGGTAGTGGGGAAAATTGTGAAATCGTTGCAACAGTTAAAATGAAAAGCCATCGGAAAAAGATTAATCCAAACGACCAAAATCATGAAAATAATGTTTTTAAATAAGATTTAAATAAATTATGTTAAATTGAAACGGAAAATATGGTTAGAACGCTGCGCAAATTTTTGGAAATAGTTAAAACACTTATCATAAAAATCTGTAAAATAAGGGCGGAACGCTGCTCAAATTTTCCGAATCAATTAAAATATTTATAGGAAATAGGAAAATAAAAGTGAAATGCGACTCAACTATTGGTATAAGATTATTATGAAACTGAGAAATAAGGGCAGAATGCTGCTCAAATTTTCCGAAATTATTCAAATACTTAACAAAAATAGTAAAGTGAAAATGAAACTGTAAAATAAGGGCGGAACGCTGCTCAAATTTTCCGAAGTAATTAAAATACTTATTGAAAATAGTAAAGTAAAAGTGGAACCGTAAAATAAGAGCGGAACGCTGCTAAAATTTTCGAATTAACATAAATACTTTATCGAAAAACGGAAAGATACAGATGGATTACAACTAAATTTTTATATAAGAAAAATATTTCTTAAAGCTGAGGAATAAGGACGAATCCCTACACAAAAATTTGTTAATAATATTGATATAATTGTAATAATAATAACAATAATAATAATAATAATAATAATAATAATAATGATAATAATAATAATAATAATGATAATAATAATAATAATAATCATGGTATTTGTAGTAATTATGATAATAATTATGATAATAATAATAGTAGTAATAAAAATAAATATAATGGTAGTTATAGTGATAAAAATAATAATAAAGGTAATAGTAGTAATAATTAAGAAAGGTAATACATATAATAGCAACAATGATAATGCTAGTAATAATAATAGGGAACATTGTAGTTATGATAGGGATAAGAGTAAGAGAACTAGTTTGTGAATACTTAACATAACCAAGGGGTACAGGCCAAAGAATAATCATCAACACGGACAACGATAAGAAGGACTTTGGGAATGGACATAACAATGAATGATATGAGAGTATAGGTTAACATTTGAAAGAGATAGGAGAGTAATGGGACCTAAGAATCAAAAGCGAACACAGGTCTTCTATCGACAGCTCGTTGGACCCAGAGATCGTTCGGTCAATTATAGCATTAGCAATAACGCTCACTTTTTGCGGACGATCTACCCACTCGAACACAGTTCCAACGTTGCTTAGCAACGGGTGCCGAGTGGTAAGCGAAAGATATTTGTATGGGGTTGTCTGGGTAACAACCATATAGTTTCAAAATATCAAAACCCAGAAACCCACCACTTCTAATTTTATGATTACTAAGTGCAATTTTTAGAATAGTTTAAGATTTCTTACCGCTTTTTGTAGAACCCCAGGAAATTCGTATTCAAAGCATTGGCTATGGAATTTTATGATTTTCAGAATCTCCTAATAATTAATATAAATTAAAAAGTGAATTGTTTAATTGTTCGAAACTAAAATTTATTGTTCGAGAAAACAAAAACGTCGAATATTAGTGATATTTTAAATTCACCGAAAGGTGGTACGATGTCTAAAGCAGCGCATCTCATTGACTTGTATACTCTATATGGTTGGACTATTCCATTATTAAATAAACAAGGTGAAACAATCAAAAATGCATTTGAAAAATTATTTTAATCAAACCAAAGTAGAACTCCTAATAAATTATCAGTTGATAATTGTAGAGAATTCTATAAAAAAATATTTCAAGGATTTTTACAAAATAAGATTAAAATATAAAACTTTTAGTCAACCAGATGAAAGATCATAAAATCTATAATATAATCCAATCATAGAAAGATTTAATAGAACACTTAGAAATCTAATGTATAAAAAATTTATAGAACAAGGTTATAGAGTTTGGTTTGATATTCTAGATTAAGGATTCACTACCTTTTTTAACACGCACGCCCACTAAGTCACTAACCTATAAAAAACTGAGCCGTTTCTGTAAATAAATTCTAAACTGTCTAATAAAAAAACTTATATTTTTAAGTTAATAAAACTGTTGGGCCAATACAAGGATTTGTTTAAATGAATCGGAAATAATACGCAAATACAGCAATGCAAATTTAAATCAGACCTATTAATACCAAGTAAAACACCCTAAAATATGAGAAAAATAAAATCAAAAAACATAAAAGTAAATAAAATTATACACAAATGCACCAAGAACGGCACGAAATTAACACAGAAACAACACGAGAACATGAGAATTTGACCTAAAATAGATTAATTTATAAAACCAGCTCTTTAATGAATAAAACTGGTTAAAAATAAAATATTTCTATTTAGAAATATTCAATTAAAAAATAATAAAAACAGATTATCTATTTAATGCAAGAAAATAACAAAATTAAAATTAGATATTCTATTTCTATATTTGACTCGAATACCTTAATCCCATCGAACAGAGGCCGTTTCAGCCATAAGAAAACATATGCTGAATTAATTAGTAGATATATCCGACTCCATTGAATGTTATAATAAAACATACACAACTGTCAGAAACCCTCCAACCACAATTGCCGATTAACTCAATTAGAATTAGTACAACCAATGTTGCATGTACGACTAATGTGGAAAAATAGGATCACTAATTTATATGAGATGACGCCTTGAAAACGTTCCTAACTTACGACTTTAAAAACGGCACTTTGCCCCACTTTCTTCGTCCGAAAATTTAACCAAATTTTATCTAACACATCGGCTTAAAATCATCAAGACTGAGTAGCTCAGTGAGCACTCTTAAAATCAAAATATGAACATAACTTCAACCTTAAGGCCAAAATGAGGAAATGGTGAGGGGGAAGGACGCGAAATTTGTGCAACGCATATAAATTAATGATATTAATTAAAAATATTAAGTTAACCAATAATTTTTAAAGTCTAATTTTAAAAACTCAAGATAAAAGTAGCTAAATGAAATTTAAATAAGTATGACCGTGCTTTCATAACATTGGTAACTCGTATCACAGAGCTTAAAATAAAGGAACAGTTTAAGTAATCAGACTTTAAAATTATTATATAGGCTAACCAGTAACACTATATAGAAGCTAGTAATACTAAAGATGTAGGAACAAACATATAAATAATGATCTTATATGACAACCATCTAGATTGAGCTTAATAAACATAAGACAAACATAGAACCTCACCTCATGATAATAACGAAGGCGAACACGAAGAGTAAATTTTTTTTATTCATTAATAAAATAAGCTAGTCAGACACGAATAAATTGATCAAAATAAATTTAGCCCAAATTCGTAAATCTTGTGTTTGAGGAATTCGAAGTGTTATGAAGGTTGATCTGATTTCATCTGATATATATAAATCCATCCAACGACTGATTTAGAACTGAGAATAGAAGCCCGTCGGAGCGAGATGGATAGGTGCCGTAAGAGATAAAATGTCCACCGAGATCATGAAATTCGAAAATACAGAATCAATACCCAAATAAAAATAAATCCACATCTAAAAAATCAATATCATATTTAATGCGCTCAACGTACGTTCCGATGGTAGGTTATGAGCGTGATGGACCATCCAACACGAACATGTCATAAAAGTACGTAGGCCAACTGACCGTTGTCTTGCACGGTACGGTCCTACATAACTAGACATCTAAATTAAAATGATAATCAATAAAATTGCAATGCGATTGTAACAATCCAAACTATAATAATAATAATATTAGTAATAAGCAACTTTACTAAGAGATATAACATTAAAAATTTCATAATTAAAAATTATTAAATGCGTCAAGATGATCAAATTAATACTAACGGAGAGAGAAAATAGAATTAGCATAACGATATCCACCATGTAGATGACCACGACCACTATCGGGAAAAAACGGCAAAAAATTTGAAAGATAAAAATAAATTGAATACAGAGTTTTTATTCCTATGGACATTTCTAAATTTGTATTAATTATTTATTACGTGTTATGTTTGTGTTAAAAAAAATTTTCTTCAAATTTTCTTCATTACTTTAATATAAGTCTATAATATAAAGTTATTGATTTTTGATATAGGTTTTTGAAACAGGTGTATGTAATCTCTGTCTTTTTGAAATAGAGAAAGTTTTTACAGTGATTTGATAATTTGATCACTGAGATTCATTCAATATTTGTGGCATTTCTCTTCCGATTTTGATATCCGAGTTACGTTGCTGATGGCATTAATTAATTATGTATTATCCAATATATTTTTATCCATTTTTTTATAATCTTGTAATTTATTTTATTTCAATTTTCTTTTTAAACATAACTGTCAAGTTTTTATCCACTGATCCATGATAAAAATTATTATAACTTGTAAGGATAAAAAAATAAAATTTATAAGTAATAAATTTAAATTATCCAATAATAATACAGAATTCTCAAAATAAAATTGTTTAAATATCCTCAGAACGGCAAAAATTCGAAGGAATTTAAATTTGGAATATCAATAAATATTTTATAAAAATGGATGTTCTTACTCGATCTAATACAATTGATTTTTTTTATTATTTTTAGGAATAACATTAACAAACAGTATGAATGTATTGTATTTTTTTCTCAGATTGCATCAGCAACAGAACAAATAACTATAATACAGTCAACGGTAGTTCATGACCACTATTGGCTACAAGCTACTGTGCAAGAAACTGTCATACGTATATTGTACTTACATAATTGTTAAGGATTAAATTGTTAAATATTATCAATTTTTTAAAAGTATTTGACAATTTCATAGAAGAAAAGAAATAAGATTTGAGGCTACTTTCAGGGAAATTCCATCAGATATGCGCATATGATATATTATCATTGGATATTCGTTAAAGTGACGCTTGAAATGTATTCAAACGGGTGAACATCTGGAGTTTATATTGGATCCTTACCGGAGGACCTTGAATTCAACACCCTATCTCTTTAACATGGCTCTATTTCTTTTAAATATCATGACTATTGTATAGTGTGGGGTTTTTGGTTTTGACAACTTTAACCCCAAATGAACATTGTTTGCCATGCCCAGTGGTTACCCGTTGCTAGGCAACGTTGGTAATGTAACCATGGGTTTTGAGGTCGCCAAAGGTGAGCGCCACATAGGAACTACTCTGGCCCGACCTCAAGCTGGATTCAACACACTACCGTTAGAAGGTCTGTGTATGCTTTGTTTACTTGGGTCCCATCTTTATCTGTTTGCTCTTATAAACGCTTAATTACTGGTTCTTCCTTGTTCAATATCGTGTATACTACGTTATGCCTTTCTCGTATGACCAAATATGTATTTGGGAATATCGAATTACACATTAGTTGATGCTCGAGCAGCTCGACGCTTGGTTCGCTCCTTTCTCCCGGGCCGATGAGTGCTGGGCTTTGATGCGATCTTCGGAGTAGTCATTGAATCTCGATATGCTAGCTGAGCAGGGGCAAAGACGAGGGGGTATGTCACCGCTGCGCCTTCCTGGCAGGCTGACACTGTCACCTCCAGACCCTTTATTTGCGTTATCAGGCTCTGATTTTTTTGCTTTTTCTCCGACCAGCCCTTTTGAACTGCTGTTATCTTCTGGTAGAGCGTTTTTACCTTCGCCGGCTCTACCCCCGTGGCTCTAATCCGTTGTATTTCGTTTGACAGCTGCAGGATTTGTGCATGAAAATTCTGGTTAGTTTTCCGCGCGTGATCCAACTCTCGTTGTAATACTCTCACTGGTTCTATATCTGAAAAAGAGAGTTATTATATCGCATTATTTTACTTCGGTGTATTTAATTAATTGTAATCATTACTATAGGGTCCTACAGACGTTATTATTAACAATTCAAACTAAACAAATACCAAAACCAACTAAGACGTTTTATTACATTTAACTAAGGCATTCGTAATAAGGATTTATAGTCGATAATTGTCATAACTAGTTCTCATTTGTTGCTTAAAGGAATCTGGTTTCGGAGCCGCCCGGGAGTAAGGATGCTCATGGTGTTGTTCGGCTGGTTCTTCGTTCCTTCTCATGTTGCGGGGAAGGATCTTCCGCGGGACAACTACGTTGATGACCTCCGCTTTGACGTTTAGCCTCTCGTCATCGAGGTTGAATGAGGTGTTGTACGGCGGAGCGTAACCGTCCGTACAAGCAATCCTACCCGCCGCGATGTCTTCGTTCACGTTGGCGAGATAACGCCTGGCCCGATCCACTTGGATATCGGTTTGTCGCTGATGTTCCTCAAGACGCGTGAGGAGGAACTCAACTTGGCCGCGGATTTCTCTGGTTGGATTGCAGCCTGGTTCCCGCTTTATGGCTACAAACGGGAGCTCGACCTGGGATACGGTGAATCCCGCATCCCACATTGCTTGACGGCAGTGATTCGCCGCGTGTGCGGGGAAACGTACGGTGACTCGGGATTCATCAATCCACGACTCATCTAAACAAAAATCAATTATAAAATAGTTCTTCAATTTTGCTGGGTCATATAATCTTTAGGTAGTTACTCAGTCGCGTGTCGCTAAGTGAAGTTGCACGCTTCATGGGTTATTTCCGTATTTTATATTACTTGACTGTCTTCAGAATGCAGTATACCGTCAAATGTATGTGGGGTGATGTCCTCTCTTAGTTATCCCGTTACGGGTTTCATCCTTACTGTCATTACGGTAGATTCAGCTTAATGGGAGTTGGCTCTCTACTGCGAGGGTCGATCTGAGCGTCTTATAAAGAAACGTCGACTTACCAGACCCAGTCGAGATGAGGGGAAAATCCGAGTTTATCAGTATTGTTATCGATGTAACTAACTTGACACCCTTATTTCGAAAATTGATCTTTCAAGTTAATTTTCCTCATCTATATTTTGAAAATGGAGCTTGATATTGCAAGGAAATTTCACCTAAACATGATACCTTTTCCCTGATCAACCTGTCCCACAAATCGGGTCTTCACATGATAAACAGGGAAATTTAAATCAATTCAGAATTATACTTATTTAACGCTAAAGAAATCGATTAAATGGGCTGTACAATGTACCTATTTTCCGATCTAGTATATTCAATTTTGTTCTACTCTATTCACCATCGACTAATGAGAATGACCTTTTGGTTATTTACATAGCACCAAGTTCTATTATGGAATTACTCTCAGTCAAAGCCATCGCACGTCACATACAGAAAGGTTGTAAACTCTCATGCACTATTTGGTTTAGTTAACGATGTTTAAAATATCTAATTATTTGGGACACTAACCATTAGTAATTATTAGCAATTTAGACAGTATTGTGAAAAGCACTCTCATTTTCATATTATTTTAATTTGCTACTAACGTGAACCATCCCAAATGATGAGCTCCACCCACTTAAAATGGCATGCCGAGGATCTGATTTATAACTAAGAAAAATTCACGGAAATCCGAGTGATATCATTAAGGAAACATTCTAATTTACATTAGGTGTTCATACAATCTACTACTAAGGGAACCTTTTTAGTTTTATGAAACATATTAATAAACTACTTCCATTCACTCGGATTATTCAGCTAGTCCACTGCAAAAGAACCCATTATTGGTTTATAAAAATTATTAATAAGATATTCCAATTTACTCTGCTCATTGATCTAATCTACTACTGAAAGAATCCGTTATCATTTTGAAAAAATCATTAATAAAATACTTTAATCTACTCTACTTATTTATTTAGTTTACTATCAAAAGAATCCGTTATTATTTTGTAAAAATCATTAATAGAATACCTTAATTTATTTTGATTGTTTAGAGTGTTATCAACAACCTGAAATCGGACTTCTCGACATGACATTTAATAGCAACAAAAAAATTGGGGTTTTCATCAGTCAAAAAATTCCTTAGCCGCGCCGTCAAAATTTTATTATTCCCATTATCGATGTGTTAGTCTGTTCAATACTCGGATCATTCCCTCATCGAACGGGTCAGAGTCAGATCGAAGATTCTGCGTGAGGTTTGGGGTTATCGTCTAGTATACTTGGGTAAAATCGATTGTGTTCTTGTCATACTCGCTCAGGCCTCTCATAACTTCTGCATAAAATTAACGTAAGATTCATTCATTTACGAGACAAATTTTTATTTTTCATAAATGTCATTAGCTCAAATCTGATTCGCGAGGTTGATATTGGAGTCAGTTGTTTCTGGTTTCCCGTCTAGGGCTTATAAGGTTAAGAGGTGGATTAATATATGGAAATTAATTTACTTGTAACGTTGGATCTGGGTTCTAGAATTATGGCTTCCTCTGGGGTCATCACTGAAGGATTCATCTCTATTCGATTCGGTTGATGAGACATTTAAAATTAATTGTCGCCTTTGCTGTGTCAGCGACTTTTATTCTACTCTGTGTGTCGTCGTAGCACGATTAGCGATATCATGAACTGGAAACACTGATGATGGATAGAAACCGAGTGCTTGTGTCGGGAAATTTAATTTTAGGTGTCCGTCGAATTCATTTGTGCTTCGCCATGCCCGAGAAATTATCCATATCGATTTACTCGGATATAAATGTCAGGTCAGGTGTATATAGTAGACTTTCAATTTCTCTACCGCACTTGCTTCGTCTCGTTAATCCATTCCACAACTTCGGGTTCGCTCGACATTTGTCGATGAATTATTCTTGTCGGGTCATTACAATGGCAGGTATTAGTCGATGATTGGATTATAGCAAGTTATTACCTTTGATTTTTTCAGGGTTTCGATTCCTGATGGACGAAGGTTGGGTAAAAAGAAAGCTGTTCTCGACAATTTTTTCAATTCTCCTGTGGATTTATTTTATCGAAAAAATATTTTGAAACTGTTATTTATTGTTAATTTGAGAAATGAAGCGGTTTAGTGGTATGAAAGGACGGGAATGTATTATTTTGTTTTATGCGGGAAGCTGTTTGTTGTTATAGTTATTGGTAAGATGTTTGGTGGTCTATTTGTTTTGGTATTTTCCTATAACAATTTTATTTACTCCTTAAACGTCGACGGTAGTGATGTTTGACGTGCCGCTATGGTAGAATTGGAATTTTTTATCATAAAATTATTCTGTCGCATTGGGGAGGTATGGGTCACCACTTATCAAGATATTAATCGAGTCCATTATTTTAGTGTCCGATTTTAATTGGGAACAATTCATTATGGTGAATAGTTGGTTATTTGGGTTTAGGTTGTCAGGGATTTTTTTGTTAATCACTACTGGCACGGGTGGGGTTCGAAATTTTATTAAAACTTTTTTTTTCGTCCTGAAATCTTTGAACTCTAAGTTTGATTTGGAATTTAAATTTTTGGAAAGAATTTTCATTATTTATTCTTTACTCTTAATTAAGTTTATTGATTTTAATTCGAAATAACGTATCAGAAGTCCATAACAATGATTTCATTTTATTATTTCCCCGTTATCTTCCTTCCGATTGATCTTAGGCGCATTGTGTTCATATTATAATTAATGAGTGCCCACTGGAATACTCGGTGTGGTAATTTTGAGCCGTTTGTTGTCGGTGATTTTAGGTCGAGTTTACGGGAAATGGGTGTCGACGAAACAGCCAAAAGACTATTTCCCCTTCACCCTTTTCCCCTATACGGAATGATATTGACGTTCCAGCTCCTGCGTTCTCACGCCGGAGCCTTCACGGGCACGAGTTATTGGCGATTATATACGCACTTACACAACGGAAAAATTCTATTTATTTTGATAAATATATTTTTTGCCACATAGTACATTGTAGTTCATAAATCTTCGTGCATAATACATCATCATTCTCTCCCCACGCCGACATCCAAGCAGAGCTCATTTGAGGTTGCGAGGACACGACGTGTAGAGAGTTTTCGAACATTCTCTCACTCACATCGAAGTTTCTAGATTTCACTGGTTAAGACTGCTTCAGACTAGAATTGATTTCAAGTTTTGTAAAAACTGATTAAAATTATGTAAAAATGAATCGGTATATATACCTATTGTACGACCCTAACCTTGCGTGTTATTTTTGATTTAGTAAAACAAAATTTGACCTTTTGATTTTCTAGTATATTCTATTCTTAATTTTATTATTTTGTAATTTTATTTGACAATTTTTACTTTGAATTTTTTTAATTGAATTGTTTTCAATTCAAATTATTTGATTTTTATTCCATTTTCATGAAATTTCGCATTTTTTGGTAAATTGTCAACTTTCGGTCAAAGTTTTATGTTCTCATGTTATGTTTATGTTTATTTCGTGCGGATCTTGTTGCACTTTGTTATTATTTTAATTTATTTTTGTGTTTCTTGATTTTATATTTAATTGTTTTCTTTCTCATATTTTAGCAGGGTTAGTTGATGTTTTAATAGGTTCGATTTTAAATCTGCATGTTGTATTCGCGTGTGTATTACAGATTCATTTAAACATTTTCAAGGCCGCCTGTGTTCTGGCCCAACAATAGTATGAAGTCAGTATGAATAATAATAATAATAATAATGCTGGTGTACTGAGTGGGAATTAATTTTTTTTAATCCGTTCCAAATTTATTTAAACTTATATTCCTTGATCGAACTACTTTCTCATCTTAGGGTCTACATTCCATTCTATACGCCCCACAATTTTAATCCTACCACTATATACACACGAGCAACCCATGTTGGTACTGCATATAGCAGCTAAAAATCCATGAGCATATGTAACCATGTATAGGAAGAATTTAATTCTCTATAACATAGCTTGATCATAAAAATAAATTGTTGTATTGTGTGTGCCACACACGTGTTTTGTTGAATTATTGACACTTTTCACCTAGTTTACAAACTGTTATAGAATATTTGTTGTAATAAAATGTATATAAAATTTAATTCTCTATAGTATGGCTTGATTTGAACTCTGAAATGTTGTGTTTCGAGTGTTGCACACATGTTTTTCTGTATAATTGATACTTTTTACATAGTTTCTATAATTTTATCAAATTTGTGTGGTAGTAAAGTATATATGTAAAATTTAATTCTCTAAAGTATGGTTTTTTCACATCTTTAAAGTGTTGTGGTGTGTGTTCTTTATACGTGTAATTTGTTACAATTTACTGTAATATTTATAATTTTGATACAATTCACTGCAATATTTTGTTACAACTTGATGAAAAACTTATTACCTTCATTGCAATTGAATGAAATATTTTATACCACTGATGTGATTTACTATTTGTAAAAATATATTATCTGTTGCAGGTCTCTGTAATCTTTTGTGACTTTGTGACAATTTGGTAAAAGTATATATTTATGTGAAGTAATTTACTGCAATATTTGTTAACTTTGTTGCAATTTGACAAAACGTTTCATAAATCTGATATAACTTACCGTTTGTTTACATGAAAAAAGTTTATTATTTTTATAAGACCCTATAAGCTTTTTGTTACTATGCCGTAATATTTATTTAATTTGATACAAATCACTGTAATAATTTGTACTAACATGATGAAATAATCTATCAATGTAGTGCAATTCTTTGAAATATATTATAAATTGGATACAATTTGATTAAATAAGCGATAATTTCAATGCAATTGACTGCAATATTTTGTAACTTCGTTGCAACTTAATGAAATAAGTTATTAATTTGTTGTTATATTTAAGTACGTTGTTGCAATTAAAAAATTCTTTTAATGCAATTCATTTTTATTAATTTCTTACTTTATTGTAATATTAATTTATCATGATAATGGGTTTTAATTATTCAAAATATTTTCTACCCCTTTCTTTATTCTGATTGGTTGATTCAAAAAAATTTCCTATCGCTTACTCAATTTTGATTCGCTAGAATTTTGATGTGTGTAATCATTTGGTATATAAACAAAACCTATTTCATAGTTTAGTCATTATTATTGTTAGATACTACAGAAAAATTAATATATTGGAGATAAATAAATTATATAAAATAAGCAAAAACAAATTTCGTGTAAATGTTTGCATAAATGATACACAATCTTCGAATACAATCACAATTCAACAGAACTATTATTATACAGGAAGATTTTGAATAATTTTTATTTGATTAATATAAACTATTCGATGTATAATGAGATTATTCAATATGATAACTGTTATTTGATTTTTAATTTTAATGTGGTAATTGTTCAATATGATATTTGATTTTAAATTATTTGATGATAATTGGTTTGGGGTTAGTTGATGAAAATATCTACTTTTACGTTAAATATTAGTGAAATAATGGGTGAAAGAAAAATTAATATGAAATAAAAGTACATATAAAATAAATGTATAAAATCCTACTAATATTTTAATAATAAAAATAAAATATATCAAAAAAATAAAATAAAATGTTACTAGAATAAAAGTTTAATAAAATAATAATGAAATAAAAAAAAATAATATAAAATAAATTAGTAAAAAAAATATTAAAATAGGTAATTAAATCAAAAAAATTAAAACAAAAACGATTACCTGAAAAAATGGATGTAGATCGTGGGGTTTTGGTGGGGATGGTTTTCTGGAGGAGTGAAGTGATAATAAAATAAAATAAATCAAGTATTTACAAAAATCCAATAATTTCCAATCAAGATTTTTACGATATTAGCGAAATAATGAATTAAGAAGTTAAAAATTTTATGATTCCTCAGAATCTTAAGACACCTGCAGATGCAAAAATAAAAAAACAAGATACAAAACACCTGCAGGTGTATGAATGGAAAATAATAATCCCACTAAGTGGGAAAACCATAAAAAAATAAAAATAGGCACTAAGTGCCATGTAAATAAAATTATTTTTAATAATAAAATAATAATAATAATAATTTTTAATGATAAAAATAGCAATAATTTTTAATGTTAATGATAAAAATAATAATGGTGATTTTAGTGATAATTACAATAGTACAAGATATACCCAACCACCAAAATAGAAAACAAAAAATAAAATTTATTATCAAAAAACAAAGTCATTGACAATGATAATGACCTATCACTTTTGAAAATCAACAACAAGAAAGAAAGTATAAATACCATAACATTTCTTAGTTTGATCGCGCCTTAAAATTTGAATCTAAAAAGAGCTTCACGTTGGTAACAAACTTTTGAAAGCAAAATCTAGAGCAGCCATGTCCAAACCAAATTACTCTTCGGCCCAAAATTTAGGAATGTACAAGGCGCTGGGCCACCACTCACCTGAACAAAGAAATTTCAATTGTAGCGCACACTCGCGGTCAAATGAGATACGTACACACAAATTAACATGTACACAGATATACACAATAATATATAGGTATTTTAGTAAATTACAACAGATATTTAATATGAAACTTGTTTATTTATTTAATTTGAAATTTTTTTAATAAGTACACACAAACTAGCATGTACACAAATATACACAATAATATATAGGTATTTCAGTAAATTAAAACAGATATTTAATATGAAGCTTGTTAATTTATTTTATTTGAAATTTTTTATATAAATTTCTAATTTTAATGTGGCACAACGTAACTGATTAGTCAAATTTGCGTCGGTGAGCCTGTTACGGTCTTTGGTTTTGGCTAATTTTAATCTAGAAAAAAATTACTCATAGAGATATGTTGTGCCGTTTAAGCAAATCTTTTTTCAAATTCCTCAAGCAAGTCTTTAATATTATGGGAATATTCGGAAATGGGTTTATTTTCCATTTCGACATCATTTAAATGAGGGAAATGGGTGGCATTATTCGATTTCAGTTGATTTTGAAAATATTTTAATTTAGCAATGAATGTCTTTATGTCTTGATAGCAATTCGTAATTAATTTATTTTCTCCTTGAAGATTCTGATTTAGTTAATTTAATTTGGTTGTGATATCTATCAAGAAACACAAATCTAACAACGATCTTTCATCGTATAATTGTGGAACGTCTTCGCCGTCTCATTCATGAAAATTCTAATTTCTTCCCTGAGGTTCCAAAATCTTAATAAACATTTTCCACGACTCAACCATCGTATTTTGGAGTCATATATTAGGTCACAGTACTCGGACTCCAGTTCGCGAAGATATTCTTGAAACTGGTGGTGTCTTAATGAATTAATTTTTATATTGTTAATAATATTAATGACAACTGACATCACGTGAGACATATTTAATGACTAAGCACATAGATTTTCTATATGTAAAAAACAATGACAAATAAATAAATCCAAAAATGATGTGTTTTGTCCCAAGCTTTCAATAGGTTTGCAAATTAAACTAACTGCTCCTATGTTCTTTCCTATCATTGATGGTGCTCCATCTATTGTAATACCAACAAGTTTTTTAAAATCTAATTGTCGATCTTCCGCGCATTTTAGAACAGCGTCTTTAATAGCTTTGCCCGTTGTTGTATCCTTCAGACTCACAAGATCAAAGAGTTCTTCTGTTACTTTCAGCTTATTATCAACTCCGCGAATAAATATAACACGTTGTGATGTATCCTTGATATCGGTTGTTTCATCCAAAGCTAAGGAGTAATAAATAAATTGTTTGGTATGTTCATTAAGGTTTAAGGAAATTTCATTGGAAATATCATCAACTCTACGTGCAACAGTTTGATGAGAGAGACTTACTTGTTTATAAATATTGTTGGGTTTTGGATTATTTCAAGTCGGTTCTCTCTGACTCCTGGTGTTCTTTAAATTAAAACAATGAACGACCCAACGTATATTGAAACAACAGGTTTACAATTTATTATCACGCTACAATGACCAATTAAAGTTTATACGATTCTCTGCTCGGCGTTGATGCTTTGCAAACAAACAATATTCACCTTTTGATCCTTTAGTTCTGTTGACTCTCGTTTTCCTCGGTTTCTGTTTGGTTTGATCCCTTTTCGCCTTTTCGTATTCTTAATTCTATTTCTTCTTTTCCCTACTTCCCTAATTCGTTTATCACTTTTCCTACTGTCTGATTCTTCGAACCCTAGCTGAGGCAGAATGCCGATTTTCTCTGATTTTCCCTTTGCTTATATACTCCTCGAAATCAGGATGACAAATGGTTATTGCCGAGCCAATCTTTCGTTTGACATTTTCTCCTACGTGTTTGCTTCGGCTGTCATCCATAATGGTCCAACGAATCTAGATAATTAATGGCCCTACCGGTCTTCCTACGCGCGCTATCTTCTCCTTACTCTTTTCCCATTAATCATTGTGTCAAGCTAATGGGCCTAAATCTTCCTTTTGTTTGCCTTTCTTCTTGTTTACCCAGCTCGGGTTTCCTTCATCTCTCGGGTTCTCCATTGGCTCGGGTTTCCCATTAGCTCGGGTTTTCCATTAGCCAATTAATTAATTAATTAACGTTTTCTGTTTTCATACATTTGAATGTTTTTCAACCCTTTCTAACCCTTTTCTGATAAATCCCTAACCGTCATCTTGTTGACCATTAGCTAATCTATAACTGTCCCGTTTTTCCCATTCGATTTCGATGATTTTTCCATTTATTGATTTTTCTCGGATTTCCGGATTCTCGCCTTTCGTAATTGCTTTTTGCATTTTCTAATACTGTTTCCATCGCACTTTCATTTACTATTAATTCTGTGCACGATCCCGCTTTTATTTGCCTTTTTTCTTCGCTTACTTTCCATTTGAATTATTATCCTAAATTTTATTTAAATTTTTAATTTTAATTTACAGACCTCAACATATCTCCCCCTTAAAAAAATTTTTTCGTCCTCGAAATCTATGTTTTGCTGTGATTATGTATTATTATCACTATTATTATTATAATTTTGATGGCGCATAGCGTATCAATAAATTTTAATCTTTTCAAGACCAAATGAAATGAAGGCTTAAGTTTGACTCATATCTGTTTTAATTTTTGACAATTTTCAAACTTTAATGTAGAAAAATTATCCAATATTTTGTTACTCTAAAATTGTTTTGTTAATTAAAAATTAACTTAAAATTGATGTTTTGTTTTTACAGTTTTTAATTATTTTGTTACTCTAAAATTGTTTTGTTAATTAAAATTAACTTAAAATTGATGTTTTGTTTTTAAAGTTTTTAATTATTTTAAAATCAAACCAATTATTTATCTTATGTTTTTATATTTATGTTTCATAAGATGTTCAAAAAAATTGTTGGCTCTTATTTCAGTGGTTTTGTTAATATTTTTTATATCCTATTTTTTTTTATTGATTTCTTCTGCATTTTGTAAAATATTTAAATGTAAATCGTCTGAAGAAAAAGGGAAAATTGTAGATTCAAATTACAATTATGGAGTTATAATTGATGCAGGTTTAATTTCTTATTTGTAGAAAAAGTTTTTTAGTTTTTGTAGGGAGCAGTGGTAGTAGATTGTTCATTTACTTTTGGCCACCACACACAGGAAATGGTGGCGAATTATTGCAAATGAAGCCACTTTTAGATAATAAAGGTAAGCCTATTGTGAAGAAAGTAAATCCTGGATTATCGTCCTTTGCGGATCAACCTGAAAATGCTATTTCATATATTAAACCACTACTGGAGCTTGCTGCAAGTAGCGTTCCAGTATCATTGCACAAAGAAACACCATTTTATTTAATGGCTACAGCTGGAATGAGAATGATCTCGAATGAGTAAATTTACGGATTTCAATTTATAATATTAAATAATAATTTATAAAATCATTTTTAATTTGTGTTAATTAAAATTTGCTGTGGTTTTTTGGTTTTTGATAACAATGATTGGCTGTTATTTTTAGCATCGCATCATATCATTATTTGCAACATTTATTTGAGTTATTCTATTTGCTTTTGTTCATTTTTATCTATTATTCATTTATTTAATTTTTTATCTATTATTCATTTATTTGATTTATCACTTTCTTAATTATTTATTTATATCAATTTGTTTATTTATTTGATTATTTGTTAATTTACTTATATTTATTTACTATTTTTATTTATATCAATTTGTTTATTTATTTGATTATTTGTTAATTTACTTATATTTATTTACTATTTTTTTTTTTTTTTCTCGAGGACGAAAAAACACTAACGGGTCCGTTTAAATAATTTATTTTTTTAGTCTAATTGATTTATCTCACCATCGTCTTCCGATTCCTCTATTTCTTCTACTCTCATTCGAAACATCGCGAAATCGGCCTCGTGTTGAAACAATAAGATTTCCAAACGGTCCAACCGCCTTTTCAGACGGAAGTTTTCTTCCTCCAAATCTGTTATTCTGCCCTGCATGCTACGAAACTTTTGCTTTAGTTCTTGCGTACTTGCTTTACACTCTTTGCATGACATCTCCGAGGCTTCTTGCATTCTCTGAAATTAAATGATAGTAATTTTTTTTTTTTGTATCACTCTTTATTCGCAAAGCATCAACACCTCGCTTCGAATTTCAAACAAATTACACCGTTCATCCTATGGTACTTATAAAACATGCACATTGTTAATACAAATATAATATATTTTTATACTCTATTCATGCAGATCACAATTTATAGTCTTGTCTCATAATATGAATATGATGGTGGTTGAAGGATAGTTAGTTGTCTCTTCTTTACACATATCAAAATGGTGATGATTATGAATGTTATTGATAAGATGAGAAAACCTGTTATTAAAATGTAAATGAGATATTCACAATAGTTGACTGTCAACTCCGAATTTATCATCATTAGTTTATTTGAGTTAGGTTTTGTCGTCTCTTGGGTCGGTAATTGGAAAGGTGATGTGGTTGTATCTGATTTTCGTTTCGATTCATTGATTGTCTTGACTTCCACGAAAACTGTTTGCCATCCGCCTGGTTCGGTTATCCATCGCTGATATTTAACTGTTAATTCCCATGCCGTCTCTAAATCAGAAGTGTAAAGTGTAAAAAAATGATTACCGGCATCTAATATAGTCAGGGTTTTTTGTTTGTAGATAATAACAACTCTTTCATCATTTCCTGATTTTCTATATATCGTTACCGGTCCATTTCCAACACTCAGGGTTATACGATTTGACTCGTCTCTGAGATAGATAGACTGGGTCTCACTCTTAAATCGTGACCATTGGTTTCTCACTACCGTTCCATTTTCGAGGCATATGTTCTCGTAGTAGTTTGCATTAACTGAATAATTTTGATTCATTTTCAATTTCTCGTAGCGGATAACTGATTTTCGCGAGTTAAGGGTGTCGACATTTAACCCTTGAAATGTGATTCGCACTTTCACCAAGTCCACTGGCTTCCAATATATATTGATTCCATTTATCTCTGGTTCTATTTCGATCAAGTTTCGCATCTCTTTTGTGTGCACTTCTATCGGAATTTGCGTGTACCACTTTGACATGTTCTGTCTCACCAGCCATTGGTATTTGAAATTTGGCTTTAACTTTCGTACCGCAAATATATCTTTATCATAATTCAGTTCTACCACTGGTGCCGTATTGTCTAGTAAATCAATAATTTCTATTTGGTCTGCGATCTCCCATTTACAGCTCCATACTATATTTGTTAGAGTGGAATATATATGTATTTTCTCCATTCCTCGGATTTTGCTTACCGCATATGGTAAGTCAATCTTTTTGCCGCTCGCAACTGTTACTAACATCAGCATTATTGCTACATATAATATCTTATTGAGGTAGCTGACTGGTGTTGGATTTTTCGTGAATTTCTGTTTCAATTTTGTTTGACCCGTTACTTTATTCTGCTTGGACCTTAAGGGGTATCTAGATTCATCTTCCTCTGGCACTAGTTTACATCGATTTGCATGCACAATCATCGGGTTAGCCTTTTTACTCCTGAATGGTAATAACTTCAAATTGGTTTCGGTGGTGTCGCACACTTTGTAGGGTCCTTTAAATGGTCTTTGCAATTTAGGCGATAAACCTTTGAGAGGTTCCGGCCTGTTCAGATACACTAGATCTCCAATCTTTATGCCATGCGCATGTGCTTTTTTATCGTAGGTTTCTTTATATTTCTCTTGGTTATGCTTTATTGTCAAACCGGCTTTAGTCCATACTGACTGCATTTTTCTTGCATCAATGCTTTATAATCGGGTATCTCCATATATTGAGAAATTGGTGGTTGGAATTTGAGATCAATCGGCATATTATTTTTCCTTAAATACATCAAGTAAAAAGGGGTCTCTCCTGTACTTTGATTTACTGCATTTCTGTAGGCAAATAGACACGGCTTTATGAAGTCGTCCCAATCTTTCTGTTTTCGATTCACATATGACGAGATCATATTTATCAGTGTCCCATTAAATCGTTCCACTAATCCATCAGTTTGTGGATGATATGGTGACGTATTCAATTTCCAAATTCCAAATAAGTCTGTGATTGATTTGAACATTTCGCTTTGAAAGTTCTTTCCTTGATCAGTTAACAATTTCTTTGGAGTACCATAGCGAAATATTATGTTTTCCACAAATATTCTAGCAATCGTGTCTGCTTTTTGGTTTGGAATAGCGTATGCTTCTGGCCATTTGGTAAAATAGTCACAAAAAACAACAATGTATTTGTTTCCTTTTGTTGTTTCCGGTAATGGTCCCAGAATATCCATTGCCGTCATCTCCATTGGTGCTGCGGGTACTGGCATCGGTTTTAATGGTACTTTAATCTTTTTACCAGTATTTCTGCGGGTGATGCATACTTTGCAACTGTTACACCAATTTTTCACGTCTTGTTCCATTGTTGGCCAAAAGTATTTCAATTTTAATCTCGATAGCGTCTTGCGCGTTGACAAATGACCTCCCAACGCTCCATCATGATACTGCATCAGTAATGCGTCTCTGTGCTTGGCTGGTATAATAATTAATGCTTCCCCATTTTTCCAAAATTTAAGTATTCCATTATGAATTACATATTTGCTGTTTGCATCTGTAAGTCGTTTCCAGTCTTGTTCTTTTCTTATTTTGACCGCTTGTTCCATACATTGTTTTAATTCACTATCGTTTTCCTGATCATTTTGAAGTTCAGACATATTATTAACAGCTTTGATTGCAGCGAATATAGTACCTTCCACTTTTTCAGGTGTCCCTCACTATTATTTTCTGGGATTCTTGACATTGCATCTGCGTTCGCGTTAGCTTTACCTGTCCGATATTTAATCTCAAAGTCGTATTCTTGGAGGGCAATCGACCATCGTATTAATTTACTGGCTGAATCTCTGTGTTTCATTAACCACTGTAATGGATTATGATCTGTATAAACAGTAAATTTTCTGCCAATAAATATTGTCTAAAAGTAGTAATTCCATACACTAACGCTAACGTTTCCTTTTCAATCGTTGAGTAGTTTTTCTCGTGAGGTCTCAGTGATCGGCTTGCATAGGCTATTACGTGGTCCTTTTCACCTTCAAATTTTTGTCCTAACACCGCACCCAATGCAACGTTGCTTGCATCCGTCATCAGGATAAATTGTTTTGTAAAATCTGGACATCTTAATATAGGAGTTGTTACTAATTTCTCTTTTAATGTATTGAAGGCGTTTTGTTGCATTTGTCCCCAAATAAATTTATTGTTTTTCTTTAGTAACGTATTCAATGGTTGTGCGATGTGAGAGAAATCTTTTATAAATTTTCTGTAATAGCTCGCCAAACCTAAAAATTGTCTAACCTCATCGGCATCTTTTGGTACTGGGTACTCTTCGACTTTTTTGATGTTATCTGGATTAGTTTGTAACCCTCGCCGTGATATTATATGTCCTACATAAATCACTTCTGCTTTGCCCATTCACATTTCGATGGTTTGATTTTTAATTTTGCACTTTTGAGCCGTTTAAATACAGTTTCTACATCTTTCAAGTGTTCTTCGAAATCATTTGAAAATATTATTATATCGTCGATATATACCAATGCATGTCGAATACCTCGTAACACATAATTCATTCCTCGTTGGAATGTAGCTGGGGCTCCTGTTAATCCAAATGGTAACACATTGAACTCATACAGTCCTTTGCCATCCGAGAACGCCGTCTTTCCTCTATCTTCTTCTTTTACCCTAAATTGATTGTACCCTTTGTTTAAATCAATAACTGTGAAATATCGTGCCTCTCCCATTTGATCGAACATTTCTTGGGGTACTGGAATTGGATAAGTGTCTTTCCTCGTAACTTGATTTAGCTTCCGATAATCTACGCAAAATCGTAAGTCTCCATCTTTTTTCTTAACTATCACTATTGATGAGGAGAATGGTGACGCACTATCTCGAATTATTCCAAATTCCTTCATTGCTGTAATCTGTCTATCACTTTCATCTTGATGAACGTAGGGATTCTGTATGGCTTTATTTTTATTGGAGTTTCGTCTAATAACGGTATTTCATGCTCAATTACATTGGTTAGACCTAAATCATATTCGTGTTTGGCAAAGATATCTCGGTATTTTCTCAGCAGTTTTGTGAATTCCTTTTTCTGCATCTCATTTAAATCATTGCTTACCACTTCAGGCTCCTTGTACACTTGACGTTTCTTGGTATTTTACAATTTGTTTCAACAGACATTTTCGATAATTTTCCCAATTTTGTTTTTGGGTGTAGCTGAACCGGTTTCTTACTACTATTCGTTATATGGACTGGTACTATCTGATTTTCCACTTTGACAACTTCGTCACATATCGGTAAATCATATTTTTCGACTAGCGTTTGATTTGGTTCGAATATAAAATCCCCATTATCCACACTCATGGTATTTGCACAATATACCATCTCCGATTGTGGTGGTATCGTCAATGTCTGATTCACGAACACTTCACCGGCCTGTGAATTATTTTTCCTGTTTCTCCTGCTATCAAATTACCAGTCTTTAAATCAAGTGAGACTCCGTCCAGCTGCTCTAATATATCCATACCGATCAGACATCGTACTGGGCTTCCCTTCATTATGAGCGCATTGTGCGCTATTATTCGGTCTCCAATATGGAATATGACGTTAAGTTGTCCAATTATGTTTAATTCATTTTTTGATAATGACCTCACTATTTCGTCGGTAGGCTTTATTTGCATTTTCTCCTTCACGTTTAATACATTTTCCGATATTATTGTGTGACTAGATCCCGAATCAACAAAGCTTCTACTTTATGTTTGTTCATTTGTATAAATATTCGGGGTTGCTTTCCTCTTTTTGTTAATGTCATCATTGAGTAGTTGCATGGTAAGCCTAACATATTCTTTCTCTCGATCTCTGCGCTAGAAGGCTCGATTCTCTCTCCTACCATTCCTTCACATTGTAATGCGATATTTTCTACTGGTTTCATCTCTCGTAATCGATCAACTGGATATACTGGTGCTGGTTGCATAAACGATTTTGGTATACACAATTTTGTAAACGTGTCTACGCTACTCGCATTTAACAGTGGCTCTTTTAAGATTTGATAGGTTCTCAACGCTTCTTTATTCATTCCACTTAGTTCTTGATTGTCAACATATAACGGTGCACTATCACCCTCGTTGTCATTGTCATTATTCTCGTCCCTTGAAGGGGTTGTACTAGCGTAGCTCAACTTTTTCTTCTTTAATATTCGCGCTTTGAGTATCTCCAACTCCTGATATTGATGATGAGTAATGAAGAATCTAGCCAATAATGGTATGCAACCAATTACTAATTTCCACGACCAACCTGTGATCGCGTATAATCTGTGTGTTGATAGGACTTGCGATATTATTACTTTGATTACAACACATATTACATAAATTCCAATCAATCCGGCACACGCTTGTCCAATGAACATAAACTATCCCCAGATCTTTTTCATTGTATTATACGTCGCTTTCTTGTAATGATCTGGAGTTAACAAATACTCGTAATTTACCTTCCCACTTCCGCTTGGGAGAATTGTATCTACCATCTCCATTATTACTCTTTCTTTCTTTGATGGAAATAACAAGTTTCTGCGGGCTTCCTCAATGTCTTCGTTCGAGTAAATTCCACTTTGCGATAATTTCTCTAATGACGTAAAATTTACCAGATATTGTAATTCTGTCAATTCTAAGTTTTCCGGTGTCTTTACTTCTCGATGATCTGGTAATGCAATCCAAGATTCTGGTGTTAGTCTGTATAGTGGTGCCAACAATCTATTACACTGTAATACTTTCGGTTTCACGTCCTCTTCCAGTAAGATTCGTGTTACAGGCTCCATAAATCGCAACTTTCCATTTAAATTCACTGGTAACTCGTTGGTGCATTGGTCATACTTTGTCAGTTTAACTGGTACCGCTTTACATTTATAGCTATATAGTGCTTCACCGAAAATTCTGGCAAACACCCCATTTTCTGCAATTAACATGGGTGCTACCAAATTAGGATTGGTTATAGCCATTGCCATCCGATTTCGGAGTATTTCTTTGTTGAGATTGCAATCATTTATAATAACTTCTCGGTACACATTTTCAACAGTATTTTGACCAAAGTGAAATAAATAATCTATCTTGTTATTAAAGTAATTTGTCAACTTGATATCTCCGGCATGTATGTTTGTTTGGGCCTCTATAATCATTTTCTGAGATACATATATACCTTTATAATTTGTCTCATAGACATTTTGTCCACACTTTGTTTTAGTTTCTTTTCTCAGGAATCGCATCCCGTCTTCCTCTGAGGTTGACATTAACACTGTTGGAGTATCTTTCATCCGTAGAGGTGTGATTCTTGTTGTTGTACTCGTTGCTGGATCCATTCTTATTTTCTCGGGCTTTTCCCTGATCTGTTCTCCCGTTATTTCTTTAAAACTCATTGACTTCAATTGCACTAAATTGCACTTTTTGGTATCGACATCGTACACCAAAATTGATTCTCCTGTCTGACAGCTAGATTGTTTCATGTTGCAGAATGGATGTGTTTGTAGTTTACCAGTATCATCATCAAATGATCCATCAAATTCTCTTAATTCTGACATGTACTCTTCTACAACCACGGCTTTGTCAATTATAGCATCGTCTACTTTGTATGGCTCTCCTTGGCAATCACCATTCGACTTTATTATCCCTCGCACGGTTACAGTCTCACGGATTTTGTGGTTAAGCTTTGCTTGTAGTTTGATATCTGCATTAATTTTCAACTGTCCTGTTTGAAAGGCTGCCAAACAATTCTCCGGAATTATTTCTATCGGTCTAGGTATCGATTGCATTTTCACCATCGATGAGTGGCTCCATTTTCCACAATAAAATACAAAAGTAGTTCGTTTCACTGTACACTCTCTCACCTTTGATCTTCGAAACCCCGATTCTTGATATACATGATATTTTACTGGATTTGTCACCTTAAATTTTACTGGATATGCATCCGAACACTCTGCTACGTTTACCAACGAGTATACTCTTCCCATTTCGGTTTGGGAGCAGTCATATGCCACCAATGAATTCGTCGTATTTATTATTCCCAATAACATAATAATAGAAATCATCAACCATGGAAATGCAAGTTTTCCCTTTTTCCTCACTGTCTCTGTTTTTGGGCTCTCAGCCTTTTGTATTAACTCTTCCCATCCGCCATTGTTTGCGATCCACTTCATCAAATATTTATTCGTCATTTCAGTAGCTTTCTTTATCAATGATTTTGAATTGTCACTTTCCAGATAACCATAAGTACCAATCTCCAATATTATATAGGCTAGCACTGTCAATATTACATCTCGATCTAACTCAGTTCGTGTTAAGTCCTCAATTACTGCTTCCTCACAAAATTCCTTTTCTTCATAATTTCTTTAATTATCGACGGTAATCTCCTCTTTAATTCCGTTGCCAATCTTTTTACAACTCTTTTCTCCCCTCCGAAATATCATCTTCTGTTTCAGTCTCATCTAACAAATACAATTCCGTTACTAAACTTTTTAATATTCGCTCAGTTTCGCTTGATTCCTCTAAACTCAAAGATTCAATTTCCGCATCATTCTGTTTTATCCCACATATCGCAATGTCATTTTTCGTCTCAACAAAGTTCTCTTCACTTTTCATCTCATCTATGCTCGGTAGTATCCTATTATCGGTGCTCCTTTCCTCAACATTCCTTGTAACTTCATTTTCTGATCTCATTTCCTCATTTTCCATTGTTTCTAATCTCTGCAATTCATTAATTTCTTGATCAATTTCTCCTGGGTCATCTACAACTTCAGTTTTAATCTCTACATTATCATTGTCCACTTCCTCATACAGAGGCCAAAACGGTACTATTACTGCATCTTCTTCCATTTCACCACTTTGTTTTGTTGCGTACACCTTATTAATACAATTTGGGTTACATCCGTAGTTTAACAAATATTCGTCATCATCCAATTCTCGTCCTTTGAACGTCAACACGATAATTCCGTCATTACCTAATATCTCCGCTGCTTTTTGTCGTATTTTCTTTGCTTTTACACTCCAATGTTCCTGATAATATTCAATCCTTTGATCCGTAATATTTAACGCTATTATCAAAGACTTCGCACTATCGTCTGCCGCCTCATAATCATGTCCTAGTTTTCGAATTACCTCTTTTAACTTTGCCTGATAACTCGTCGGTTTATTCGTATACGGTACGATGCATTCAAACAACCCTTCTTTCATGTCTCGATCCATTTCGATGCTCATTATGAAGTCGATATCCGCATTAATTTTATCTCTATTCCCTGCATACAGGGTATCCTGTAAATCTGCTAGAATCTTTTCCCAATTTTGTCTGTCTGAATTCGAAGTATTAACAGCATTAACAACTTTTACTTTATTTTTCCAGCCTGGTATCAGACCGCAATCTACTAAGTACTCCTCGTCTTCCAGACATCGATTCTCAAATTTTAGTTGCACTTGCCATCCACTGTATTGACGCAGTATTCGCTCTTTTAGGTCTTTGATTTGTCCGTAGGCCTTTACACGGAATTGGCACTTCACATTATCAAGTCCCGTCGTTTCCACTATGATATCATCTAAATCCCTTGTTGACCGCAAAGCCTTGCCAAACTTTTGCATTTGCTTAAGTATCTCATCATCTCTGTTTCCTTTGAATAACTTTGCACATAAATTTATGGCTCTCTTTAGTTCGCTTTGGGTTAATGACATCACACTGAGTTCTGCGATCCATCGTTTCAACTGGGAGTTGTCAGTTTCCATTTTCTCAAGCAATTTTTCAACTCGGGCTAACAGTGCAGTCGGATTCTCATCTGATGCGATCTTTCGCACTTTCGGGGCAGGTTTTCCCTCACCTTCTGACACGGTTCCACTTATCATATGAGATTCAGTTTCTTCATCTGATTCGAATTTAGCCACTAGTTTGTTCAGCTTCTGTCGCATTTCTCGAAATTCCTTTTCCATTTTGTCTTGAAATTCCTCTCTCTGAGCATATGTCATGTTACTGGTGTTTGGCATATCTTCTTGGAATCTGATTGATTTCTTTAAAATAGGTCTGCTGAATCTCTCTGAGTTCCTTGGGCATGATCGCGCCATGTGGCCGTATCCCTTGCACGAATGACATTGTATCTGTCCATTTGTATTCACTTTGTCCCTTTGTGGTGAAGGTGACGCTGACGATGATCTTGATCTGGTAAAACAGTTTCTGCTAATATGCCCTTTCTTTCCGCATCGATAGCATTCGACATCACTGCTGATCCTTTTGTTTTCTGTGAATCTCTTGTTAGGGCTGGGATTTTTCCCATATTTGAACCAACATTGATTTGAGTAGTGTCCAGACTTTTTGCAATGTTCGCATTGAGGATTATTTACCTGTCCATTTGATTGTACACTCATCGCTGATCTACCGGCTTGAAATCTAGTATTTGGTCTTAAAATTGGACTACTGATTTGATTTATTTTCTTTTCATCCCATGGTGCTCTCACAGGCGTAATTGACCGCTCACGTCTCTCCACATTAACTCCAAAAGCATCTGATCTTTTTGAACTTTTTAAATTCAGCTCTATCTTCATGGCTTTCTTCACGAGCTCATCGAAATTGGAAAAATCCACATAACATAGGGCCTTTTTGATTTCGGAGTGGACTCCGGTTATAAACTGATCTTCTAACAGCTCTTTAACCTGCTTGGCCATATCTACTTGATCGGGTTTGACTTCGAAGGCTTTATCTGCTAAAGTGGTCAGATGATAAGCAAACTCACTGACCGATTCATCTGGACCTTGAACTCGATTATAAAATTTCTGTCGCATGATTCTTTTGATATCTCCACCAACCAGTTTCAGTGCCATTGCATCCTTCAATTTTGTCCAATCATTGCCAACATTTCGTTTGTCGACTTGCTGCCAGGCTTCTCTTGCCGCACCCTTCAGATAGAGTGGGAATCTCTGAACCATAATGGCTTGTGTCCATCCGTATGCTGAGGCGTACATATAATAATCTCCCATGAAATCTGCAAATTCAACAGGGTCTCCCCATATTGATTGACGGGTAATTTCTGACAACTTGCGAAATCAATCATCTCTCTATTGAGAGGCATAACAGCATTATCATTTGCCATTTGGACTTGTTTCTGACTTCTGAGGTTGTATCGGTTCACTTTGAGCTAAACTTCAAGCGTTAAACAATAATTTAAAATTACTTTTCAACTTCTTTTAAATCTCCCAATAATAGCCTTTTATAATCTCGTTAACACTATTTTCAAACTTCTAAACCGACTTTCACTCACGTCAGTACTAATTCTTTTTATAATTCCTTTTTCACTAGCTTCCAATAATTTCCCTCCGACTTTCAATCACGTCGGTACTATTTTTTCCAATAATTATTTTTTCACTAACTTTCAATAATTTTCCGCCGACTTTCGATCACGTCGGGCTCACCAGAATATATGTTGGGTTTTGGATTATTTCAAGTCGGTTCTCTCTGACTCCTGGTGTTCTTTAAATTAAAACAATGAACGACCCAACGTATATTGAAACAACAGGTTTACAATTTATTATCACGCTACAATGACCAATTAAAGTTTATACGATTCTCTGCTCGGCGTTGATGCTTTGCAAACAAACAATATTCACCTTTTGATCCTTTAGTTCTGTTGACTCTCGTTTTCCTCGGTTTCTGTTTGGTTTGATCCCTTTTCGCCTTTTCGTATTCTTAATTCTATTTCTTCTTTTCCCTACTTCCCTAATTCGTTTATCACTTTTCCTACTGTCTGATTCTTCGAACCCTAGCTGAGGCAGAATGCCGATTTTCTCTGATTTTCCCTTTGCTTATATACTCCTCGAAATCAGGATGACAAATGGTTATTGCCGAGCCAATCTTTCGTTTGACATTTTCTCCTACGTGTTTGCTTCGGCTGTCATCCATAATGGTCCAACGAATCTAGATAATTAATGGCCCTACCGGTCTTCCTACGCGCGCTATCTTCTCCTTACTCTTTTCCCATTAATCATTGTGTCAAGCTAATGGGCCTAAATCTTCCTTTTGTTTGCCTTTCTTCTTGTTTACCCAGCTCGGGTTTCCTTCATCTCTCGGGTTCTCCATTGGCTCGGGTTTCCCATTAGCTCGGGTTTTCCATTAGCCAATTAATTAATTAATTAACGTTTTCTGTTTTCATACATTTGAATGTTTTTCAACCCTTTCTAACCCTTTTCTGATAAATCCCTAACCGTCATCTTGTTGACCATTAGCTAATCTATAACTGTCCCGTTTTTCCCATTCGATTTCGATGATTTTTCCATTTATTGATTTTTCTCGGATTTCCGGATTCTCGCCTTTCGTAATTGCTTTTTGCATTTTCTAATACTGTTTCCATCGCACTTTCATTTACTATTAATTCTGTGCACGATCCCGCTTTTATTTGCCTTTTTTCTTCGCTTACTTTCCATTTGAATTATTATCCTAAATTTTATTTAAATTTTTAATTTTAATTTACAGACCTCAACAATATGAACCTTTTCTGAGCTAATTTCTTCAGCTGCAGCAATTAAACATTCTTTTATGTATTCTCCATCCGAGAAAGGTTTCAATTTTTTGGCAATAATTTGAGAAATTTTTAAACTTGTGCTGACAATGTCGTTTGATTGTTGATTTTGTTTTTGAAACACATTTTGTTGAGAATTAAAATTAGCTTTCAGTAAGTATAATATGGCCTTGCGTTCATCACCAGAAAGTACAGAAAGTTCCTATGTTTTTCATAATGTCTTCGTATGTTATAAGTTTTAGCAGTAATAGTTTCACGACAAACTAAGCACACAGCATTATTTTTTACTTGTATGAAAAAAAAGTCATTTTCCCAATTATTATTAAATTGTCTGTTTTCATCTTTTAATTTTCTTTTCTTCTTATCCGACATCGCACTTCAATATTATGGACAATTTTATTTATTCTGGAATAATTAAAGAAACGAATAAACTTTTGTAGGACTGCAAATTAAAATAAAATAATACTTACTTTTATTTTAACAACCTTTTTAAGACAATAAATTTATACGTTTAAAATTTTTAACTTTAATACAAGAAAGCACTTCATTTAATAGTGGCTTAAACAAGACTAAACTAAACGACAGCGGTAACGAAAATATCATAATCACGCGTCTGACTTTTATTCTATACATGCAAATTCGCGCGCTGTGCGCGCACGATCTCCCGCTCTTCTGCTTTCTTCTTTGTGTATATATCCACATACATTAAAGATTCCATTTTCATATATTAAGATATAGGAGTTTTATAAAACGTCATTCGACCACGTAATAAAAATTATTTGTATTATCGATTATTAAAGTTTAAATATTAATTTGTGTGATTTCCTTTTTTCGTTATCGGGCCGCACAAAAATCGCAATTGATCCGCACGTTGACATCGCTGATCTAGAGCATACAAATTACATAGCTTAGCTCAAGCAAACACATAGTAATTCATCGTGAAGGACACAAAATACATAAACTCTATAAAATTGATTTATCAATTTGGTAAAGGTAAATATTTACTTGTGTATATAAATTGTGATATTCAATAAATCTTTTGTGAACCAGTATTTTGTCTTATTAATTATATAGGACATCAAGTTGAGTTAGAACATCAGTAGTGGGATGTGTCACCGCTAGATCGTGTCACTGCTGGATCAACCCCCCGGGGGGGATAAATTTTTTTTTCCTAAGTCTAAAAGTACAAAAAATTTTCAAGACAAAGACCACGACTCATTCAAGGTCATTGGATGACTCATCAAACACTTTCAAGGTCATTCAAGCAAAGACCATGACTCATTCAAGTTCATTGGATGACTCATCAAATACTTTCAAGGTCATTCAAACAAAGACCACGACTCATTCAAGGTCATTGGGTGACTCATCAAACACTTTCAAGGTCATTGAAACAAAGGCCATGACTCATTCAAGGTCATTGGGTGACTCATCATATTTTTTCAAGGTCATTAAAACAAATACCATGACTCATCAAAAAATTTCTCAAGGTCATTTAAAATTTCTCAAGGTCATTCAAACAAAGACCATGATTCAACAGTGCCAAAAAATCATCATTGCCATTTCCATTATATATTTTTACATATTTTCTTAGTATTGCATGATTTTGATTGGTCGAATATAGTATAAATAAGCTTACACTTTCAAATATTTTTATAAAATGCCAGAAACTAATTTTTTTATAACTTTGTTGAATGATCTGGTCTCTAATAATAGAGAAGAAGATGATATCATTAAAAACATAAAATTCATGGTAAACCGTACCGAGAAAATCGTAGAAGACATTCCATTTGATTATGAAAAAATTCTCAATTTGCCAACATTGGAGAGAAAGAATGCGTTCAAATCAATATTTAGTTACATGTTTGATGAAAATAATAAATGGATGCGAAGAATAGTAGGATTAATGTATATGAAACACATGATATTAAAATCTGGATCCGACTATTAAAATTATTTCCAATGGTCTATAGAGGTAAATTACTTTATATTGTTATTAATTTATCATTATTTAGGTGATAAAAACAAAAATTGATCCGTGGGTAGAACAAACGGTGGATGGTCAGCGATTATTCAAGTTGCCGCAGAAGCCAAACGTTCAGATATTTATATCGAAAATTGTAAATTTTTATTAAAACTATTAACTGTAGCATCGGTTTTATATTTATGTAATAAAGTTTATCATAGATTTTAATAAATATTTCTTTGTTATTATTATTAATAAAAACTACATTTTTAAAGATTTATTGATTATTACATGTACATTCTTCATCACCACAATATTCTGTCATTATATTTTCTATAACATGATCAACACAAGTCTTAAATTCAGTAGGCTCAACTTCATCATTGATAATTTCGGTATCTGCAGTATCATTAATAATTTCAGTATCTTCAGTATCATTAATAATTTCAGTATTATTATTAATTTCATTATCAATTTCTCCATAGTCACTCTGACATTCAGAATCTTCTTAACTCAATGCTTCAACTAGAGTCAACATATCTCTAATTTTTACACCGGTTATTTCTTCGAGTTTATTAAACAAAAAGTTTATTAAATATTCTAAACAAAAATTAATTAATTATTTTATATTTTATATTTTACCTTTTTCAGACATCATTTTTTAAAACTATTTTAAAACTAATTATAATTTTGTTTATATAATAACAAAGAAAACATTAATACATTTATTAAACACTAAACACTATACATTAAAATAATTGTGAAAGTCTATCAGTAACAATTTTCCAGATTGGAGAAAGCACATCAGTTTGATCAGCTTTATATCCTTGGATTGCTATTGTTAAATACCAGTTTTCCTGTTCTTTGAAACCTATTTCTGTAAATGCATCATAATATCTGGTATATTGACTGGTGAAGAAAGCATTTTCATTACATTTTAAATTGGAATTGATCTTTTTGAAAACCGTATCAATATCCTTGATATCTATCATTGAGAGAGTCCCAGCGAGAGATTGAAATTGAGTTTTATTGAGTTTGACTGGATTTGCCAATCGCATATTGATAGGTTCCTTTAAAAAATACATTTTATAATTGTGGAACATCTGAACTGGTTGGACATTGATAGCACTTATTTTCTTGGTCATGTTTGATTTATGATCTTTATAAGGTGGTGACGAGCTTTTATACCCTTGACAGATACTGATTAACCAATCAGAATATTTCTATTAATAATTATAACAAAGGCAGTGCATGATAAGTGCATGATAAGTGCGTGACTGCATACATACACAAAACTGAATAAAGAAAACCCATACATTGAGTTTGTATATGATTTTATATACATCAAAATTTCTCATCTATATAAAATTTCTTTATATGATTATTATTAATATCATGTTTATTATTATTATTATTATTATTATTATTATTATTATTATTATTATTATTATTCTATTATTATTCTATTATTATTGTTACCATAAAATAAAACTATAATAAATAAAAATATTATCAACAAATAAAATAAAACAAAACAACAATCAAAATTCTAAACATTTATTTTTGTAAAAGTTTCATTTTTTGTAAGTTTCTCACCGAGTTTGTTATATTCCACTCAACATATCGCTGATACCGAAAATTGCAGCAACTGCAACCCAGAATACAAGGGTATTCCGTTTCCATTTCCTTTACCATGCGGTTGATTTTATTATCCCAAAAAGCTTACCTAATCAGCTCGGAAATCATAATTCCTGATTCTTCATATATTGCCGGTTCGATCATTTCTGGCTCCTTGATATTCAAAATTTCCTTCATTTGAGGATAATAATAAATAATTCGGTCAATTACCATTGGGGCATATGTGTCTAAATAAATAATAAATAAAAGAAAATAAATAATAATAATTTACCATATTGACTGGTATTTTTCTTCTGCATATTTTTTTTCGGTGTAGTATTTTCCATTTTAAAAATGAAATGAATATGCAAGTTGTTTTAATCAATCATTAGCCAATCAGATGTTGACCAATCCCGTGATTTCATTTTGTATGTCTGTAACAATATTTTTGTACTCTAGATTTTGCAACCCTAATATGACTATTTTACCACTGGCAAATACGTTAACACACATTGGGTTGTATTTTAAAAGCCTCAATGCAGGAAATAATTCTGGTTCGAACATACAAAGACATTTTGTTGACATGTTGTATAGATTGATAGATTGTCTCATATCCATGGTAACCGTAATTGACTGTATTTTAATATCCTTTATTCTATATTGTAATTTATTGACGTCTAAAGGTTTCTTGCATCCCATGATTCTGCATTTGCCGGATTTGAAAAATATTATAGGGTATTTTCCACTCCTATCTACAATTTGCTGGGGTTTACCAATCGGAAACGTCATTTTTGACACATCGAAAGTTCCTTTATAATTTATATTCGTTAACATAATTATACAATAAAGAAATATTAATCTATATATATATGATTTTTTTAGAAAGATTTCATTAAATTATATAATATAAACAAAAACCGATAATTATACAAATAAATAATGGACTTAAGAAATGATGCTGTATATCAAATCGTCGTCCCAAGTGGTAGTGGTAAAACTATGTTTGTGTGTAAATTACTGAACTCTAATTTATTTCAAACAAAATTCAACAAGATTTATTGGCATAGGGGTGTAGATGAAGAACATGGATTAACTCAAGATAATTTCTGTAAATTGAAAAACATGAAAATAGTAAAGGGTTTTGATAAAAACTGGTCAAGTCGTTTAAGGAAAGGTGATGTCATTATTATCGATGATTTGTATCAGGAAGCTAATAAAGAAAAGGATTTTAATAATTTATTCACAAAAATCAGTAGACATGTTGGTGTTACTGTGATCTTTATTACTCAAAATCTATTTCATCATGGTGGCGCACATCTAACAAGGAATTTAAATGTTCAATATTTAGTTATTTTCAAGAATCCTAGAGATGCAACAGTTATTGATTTTCTTGCTCGACAAGCATACCCTAATAATCGTAATTTTCTCATCAGTGCATTTCAAGATGCTACAAAATCACCACATGGATATATATTTCTTGATTTCACACAACAATGCAATGATGATTTACGGGTAAAAACAGATATTTTAAATAACGAAGGTGCCATGGTATATAAACAAAGTTGAAAACATTAACATTTAACAATGTTTATGAAATCCAGGCTTAAAAATATCCGAAAACTTAGACAAAGTATTAAAAAGAAAAACAAATTTCCACCAAAAACCAGTTATACACCATCTAAAAAACTAATAACCGAGAATTACCCTGCAATGAATCTTATTTCGAAAAACATTATTAAAAAGAGTAAGAAAAAAGTAAAAATTGTAAAAAATCATAGGAGTTTCCCATATTTTAATGCATTGTTAAAGGCTTCGAGTATGAAAAGAATGTCTATTTTACAATCATTTCCAACTTTTGTTGTCGATGATTTACTCAAAATTCTATTAAAAGTAGTCAGAGGTAAAATTAAAATCAGTACATCTAAAAAACTAGTATTGAATAAACATCGTAAACCTTTGTTATCACTAGTAAATAATAAAAATCGTAAGCAAATGAGAAAAATCATATATAAACAACAAGGTGGTTTTATCGGAGCAATGTTACCATTAGCATTATCATTATTATCACAATAAACGATGGGGCAATCATTACCTAATGTCAAATTAAAATTTAAATCATCTTGTTGTAATGGAGACGATTTGGACGAACCCAGAAGACGAAGCAGGTTTCGGTGGAGTGGCAAAGTTAAAGAAAAGAGTCCCAAAGTCGAAAAAGGAAACGCAAAAGTGGTTGACAGATCAGCTTGCGTACAGTTTAAACGAAACCAATGCGGAAAAGATTTCCAACGAGAGCTTATAAGACATTCGGAATTAATGATTTATGGCAAATGGATTTGATGGAGATGATACCGTATTCGAAGATTAACAAGGGTTATAAATATATTTTAACGTGTATTGATGTTTTCAGTCGTTTTGCTCGCGGTGTACCAACAAAGACAAAATCTGCAGAGGAAATATCTAAAGCAATTAATAATTTATTTAAAAATTGGCATCCAGACAATTTGCAAACCGATTTAGGTATTATTATTATTATTATTATTATTATTATAATTATTATTATTATTATTATTATTATTATTATTATTATTATTATTATTATTATTATTATTATTATTATAGGCAAGGAGTTTTACAATAGTAAAGTTAAGCAAATCCTGGATCGTCTCAAAATAAATCATTATTCTGTACATTCTCAATACAAAGCCGCAAACGTTGAAAGATTTAACCGGACATTGAGGGATAGATGGAAGAAATATTTCGTGCATCAGGGTAATAAAATATGGATAAATGTATTACCGAAAATACTTGTTAGTTATAATAATTCATCGCATCGAGGTCTGAATGGTTTGAGACCCGTAGATATCAGCTCGAAAACATTAGCTAAATCAGTACGGCCTAAAACATTTGCTATTACAAAACCTAAATATACAGTTGGTGATCACGTTAGAATTAGTAAAATATCTGCTTCACCTTTCATCAAAAATTTCGATAGTAATTGGAGTGATGAAGTATTTCAAATAATTAAAATTAATACTAAACAGAGTCCTGTAATGTATGTTAGTAAAGATAGTGATAACAATGTAATACAAGGGAAATTCTATGAACAGGAATTACAAGTTATTTCCAAACCTATAGTGTTCAGAATTCAGAAAATATTAAAAATTAAAATAGTGTGTAAGGATAAACAATACTATGTAAAATGGCAATGATATCAAAAACCCTCATGGATATCATCAAAAGACCTAGTAAAATGAGTTTCTATACAATTTTACCGAGTAATAGTTGCCCGCTAATCCATCCAGAAAATCAAGCAAGTAAATTTATGGTTGATCTTCAAAATCCTATTTATTTACATGGAAATTGGGAAGTTGCTTTGCAAGACTTTACATTTGTGTACAATACATTCCCATTTTATAGTCATTGTAAAATCAGTTACAAGAAACGTGTACCCAAAACCTGTAGTGGTATTTTCTCAATCAATAATTTTGAACGATATTGTCATATTCTGAATCAGATTTTAGATGAAAATTGTGGCATGTTTTTCAAAGATGGATTGAATGTTAGTTGTGATTATAGTCCATTTACAATAAAGTTTGAAAGTATTGAGGATGCCAAGCGAATGGGTTGTGATAAGCTTAGCATTGTTGTTCCTGGTACTGAATACCTAATACGTTTCAAAACATTGATGAGAAAAGTGTAACAATCGAAAACATCAAAATATCTGTATTAATGAGGTGGAAGATACATTTACATTTACTAATGATTTATATATTGAAACACTTGAAGAATTACATAAATATATTTCATTCAATTGTTTACATATATTTAAAACTATTGAATTTGTTAAAGATGGAATATGTAAATTCAGTCTGAATAATAACATTTGTGAAGTTACATTTGATAAAAATTTGGCTAATACATTGGGATTAGATAAGCAAACATATAGGGCAAGTGCTTTTGGTGTACGTAAAACAAAAATAATAAAACTTCATAGGCAAATGTTCATATATACTAACATCATCGATCCTATAATTGTTGGTGATTCTTTGGTTCCTTTATTGAAGTCTGTGTGGGTTGATACACATGACCAGGATGAAGTTGACAATATAAATATCGATAATCCCATGTACTTACCGGTATCAACATCATGTATAAACAATATAGAAATAAATATTCGTGATGATAGTGGTAAATTTATTGAATTTAGTAAAGATACAAAAACTCATTTGACATTACATTTTCGTAAATTAGATGGCCAATAACGATATTATTACTATGTATAGTGGTAGCCAAAGTGGTGGCGAATTACAATATTTTATTGGTAAACAGTATGGATCAGGATGGTTGAAAACTATCGGTAGATTTGCACTTCCTATTCTTAAACGCCTTGGTAGTTTTGGTATGGAAACCGCTAAAGATGTGATAATGAATGAGCAGAAAATATTACCATCTCTGAAATCAAATGCATTATCCGAGTTAGGGAAAGTTCTACCAAGTGTTGCAGGTATGTTTCAAAAACAAGAACCTGCACCGGCTCAAAAACGTAAAAGACATCATAAACATATAAACAAACGAATGAAAGGACATGGAACTATATTTCAAAAATGATTTGGGGTAAATCTGAATTGTGCTTATTTGATAGACCATCTCCCCAAGCAGTAATTGAAATGGGTGCCTTTGAAGAAGTATTTCCGATGAATTCTATTATGGATAGTAGAACTGATATTGAATTTTATATTAACGGTTCCCAAACTGAATATTTAGATTTGAACGATACATTGTTAACTGTTCAGATCAAAGTTGTAGATAAAGATAGAAAACCGTTGGGTGAACCTAGTGATGTAATACCAAATAATTTCTTGTTTCATACACTTTTTAAAGATGAAGTTCTCGGATTTAATAATATCAAGATTGAGGGTGGTAACAGTACATATATTCATAAAGCTCTAATAGAAACTATTATAAATTACAATAGCGATACTAAAAATACATGTTTAACTCCTATGGGTTATGATAGTGATGACGATAGGAAAAAGTGGATTAAAGGCTCGAAATTATTTACCATGTGCTCATCATTACAACTCAATTTTATGGATCAACCGAAATATTTACTCCCAGGTGTTAATGTACACATTAGATTGAAAAGATCAGAGTCGACATTATCACTAACAAGTGCCACCACAACACCAATTCTTCAATTAGTTGATGCAAAATTATTGGTGAGAAGAGTTCGTGTTGAGCCTTCTGTATTAGCCGGTCATCAACTGGGGCTTAATTCTAAACATGCAATATATCCATTGAAAACAAAGGAAATTGTTCAATTTGCAATTGCTAAAAGTCAGCTTCTTTCTATAAAAAACAAATATTTGGAGATAGAAGAATGCCCAACTTTATATTGGTAACATTTCCAAGTGAATCTCAATATAATGGATTATACTTAACATCAAGCTCAATTTTCAAAAATTTTGGAGTAACATCGCTAACTTTATCAAAAAATAGTAATTATAGAGAAACATATACTAAAGATTTCGATAATGACAATTATTGTGCTACATACATGCAGAGTATAGTGAGAAATATGGGTTATTTGAATAAAAACCTTAATTGTGGTATAACTCTTGATGATTTTAAAAACAAATATCCATTCTTTACATTTCTTTTGGCACCCGATTTTGATTTAAATCAGAGTCAATTACCTCAAAATGGAAATTTACGATTAGATATAAAGTTTGATAAAGCTACAACTGAACCGGTACATGTTGTAATATATGGAGTATTTAAAAATGAGGTTCAAATAACTGCAAACAGAACAGTATTGGTTTGAAAATTTTGGTATAAATGTATAGATAATTTATGATAATTTGTAATGGAGTAAGTTTTTAAAAGTATTATTAATATTATTGATGTAGTTCTGTTCAGGTATATCGAATTGGAAAACAAATTCTAGGACATGAATTTTTAGGGGTTTTTCCTCTTGATAAAATTCCATATTTACGTAATAATCAAGCCATAATCGTCAATACTCAATCGTCTCATCTCGGTGGAGAACATTGATTAGCAATATATATGAAACCTAGAAAGATATTTGTATTTGATCCTATGGGTTTCTATTATCCTGCTTTAATGGTTTCAAAACTGCAAACAATGGGTAAACCTATTGTGTATAATAAAACTATGTATCAAAAACCATGGACCTTAACATGTGGTCAACATTGTTTAGCATGGTTATTATCCAAGCGATTTGATGTATAATAAATGTATTAATGTTTGTGTTATGTTTTATTATTATTGTTATGTTTTAACTAATAATATATATATATTTTTTAATTATTATTATTATTATTAATATTAATATTATTATTAATATTATTATTATTATTATTAATATTATTATTATGTGTTTAATTAATTAATGTTAACAAAGCCAGTGCATGATAAGTGCATGATTTACAAAGACACTGCATGATCATCACGTGATTTACAAAGACACTACATGATAAGTGCATGATTAGTAACAAGGAACGCATACATACACACTGAAGACTGTATGTAATTTACAATGAAATCACATACATACTTTTGTTTGTATGTGAATTACAAAGAAAAACACATACATACTTTTGTTAGTATGTGATTTACAAAGAAAACATATCTACACAATATAGGCTGCATGCGTAAAAATCTCTCACCTATATGTGTGTATTGCTTAAATGTGATTGGCTAAATCCTGAAAATATTATTCTCTTTATAAACATATGCAAATTCAAAATCTATCACAATTAATTCATAATTTTTAATATGGCAGGACAAAATAATATTTTAAGAAGTCTTCTAACTTCATCCATTGGTAATTTTTATTTATTATTTATTATTTATTACCATTAATCTTTTAGTAAATTTTGACTGGTTCGATGTAACCGAAAATGAGGATCTTTTGGATTTGGATGACGTTTTTGGTAAAATTTTATTTGTTTGTTAAATGATTTTATTAATATTCTTTTAGATTGTAATAATAATAATGTTGAAAGAATTATTATTGAAGATACTCCCACTTCAATTAATGAAGATGTTTATGAGGTTATATCTATCGGTAAGTTTAATATTTATTTATTTTCAAAATATAAAAAAAAATCATTTCAGATGATGATGATGATATGATTCCGGCAACTTACCCAATAATTATTTTGGATGATATAGTGGATGATGCCCCCACTTGTATTGATGGAGATGATATAGTGGATAATGGCCCCACTTGTATTGATGTTGACGATTCATCTGATGATAATATTGATGCAGATTTATGTTAGTAATTAATTTATTTTTAAACTTTATTTAAATATATTAATTAATTATATTTTTAAAAATTTAACGAATTTAAATAATATTTTGAAAAATTATGAAAAGTAGAAGATTTTGTCAAAAGTTGATTATTGAAGATTTATGGAAATTATTTAATAGCGAAGAATTTATGAAGATTTTATGAAATCATGCAGAGTTGATTCTTAACTAATTCTAGGGAATGATTTGTGTAAATAATAAAAGGTTGTTTTTATTAAATTTTAGGTTAATAAATATCTATTCTTTATTAATAATAAAAAAAAAATAATAATAATAATCTACAGCAAGCATTGAAAACGATATTCATTTTATATTATAATAATAATAATACTTATTTGATGTGATAATAATAATCTGCAGTGAGCATGCAGCTATATTTTGAAAAAATGATACTTATTTTATATAATAATATTTTATGTGATAATAATAATAATAATAATAATAATAATAATAATAATATTTATTTTATATGATAATAATAGTCTACAGTAAGCATGTAGCTATTCGCCCTATAATTTGCTAATAATAATAATCTGCAGTGACATGCTATTCACCCTATAATTTGAAACATTTATTATTAACAGGTCTTTATGTTATAAACTTGCATAATAATGAATGATTCGCGAATGTTGCAATATTTATGCAAAACAAGTGCAAAGCCATGTCTAATACATTTGACTATATAAGAATTATCATTTAATATTATACAAGTCTTTATGTTATAGAATTGTATAATAATGAAAGATAATTTTATGAAATATTGTAAAATAATTATATATATATATTTTTTTTTTAATACAAGTTATTTTATTTATTATTATTTTATCAGGTAAATTTTACCCAAAATATTGCATGATCTCAAAGAATCATGGTGAAATATGTCACGAAAAAATGAAACAATACTATGTCCATAGATTTAATTGCATCAGGTTTTTTATTTGTCCTGTATGCAAAACATCCCAGTCCATAAAATACAAAGCTTTTTATAACATTCACAAAGACCATTTAGATTCATTTAAAATAATTAAAAAGGATCTGTTTGGTATCAGTAATAAAAATAATGTAAATATTATGAATATTATAAATAATATACACCCAACAAAAATAACTCAAAATAAAAGACCTGCTGAACATAGGCCATCTAAAATACCAAATAAACTTATAAAAATCGAAGTCATTGAAATCAGTGATGACGAATCAATTAATAATGTAGATATTATAAATAATGTAGATATTGATATTATTACTAATGCAGATATTATAAATAATGCAGATATTGTAAATAATGCAGATATTATAAATATTGCAGACATTGTAAATAATGTAGATATTATAAATAATGTAGATATTATAAATAATGTATATATTGTTAATAATACTATTAATCAAGTTGGTGGTTCATTAGAACCTATAATACAAATTAATTTAAACGGCGCAATTAAAACAATTAAATTTAATACATCAAAGGCGCGACTGATAAAAATAATGTTAACTGAGAGAATCAGTTCTAAATTAATTGATGAGATTGGAAAGATGGGGGATGATGTTAAAATTCAATTTGCTGTTTTAATACAGTTTGAAAAAGATAGGGAAATCCGCGATAATTATTTTTCCAACAACGCAGAAAACTTTTCAGATGGTTTTTTATCTGAAGGAGTTAATAAACTCAATGAAAAAATAGAAAAGTTCATCCATTTAGGCAGTGGATGGAGAGTAATCAATATTTTAGAAATAGATTTTATACTTACCAAATTTTCCCCAATTAGTCGTTTATCAGGTCATCGATATATTCAGACTCCTTCTGCTATTGCATCTAAAAAAGCTATTATAAATGTTAAAAATACTGACGATAAATGTTTCCTTTATAGTATTCTGGCAATTCTTAAAAAGATTTAATTTTAGAAAATCGGACTAGACCTGCAAAATACACCGAGTTTTTAAACGACTTAGTATATGACGAAATTACGGATTTTCCAATGAAATTAATAAATATACCCAAATTTGAAAAGAAAAATGACAGTTTAAATCTAGCAATAAACGTCCTTTCTTATACTCCAACTGTGATAATTGACGAGGTTCCTGATAGTTATGTCTTCCATCATCCTCATTTAAGTATAACTCATCGTTCAAAGGTCATTGGCGGAACACCTATTTATTTGCTTTTATTAGAGAAAAGTGATAGGAATCACTACACCGCGGTGAGTGATCTGAATAAATTAATGAATTGTCATCAGAATCCTGATTGTCCAGTTCAAATTAGATGTAAATGGTGCCCACACTGCCTAAATGGTTTCAGGCTGGATAATGCCTTTAATAAACATGTAGCTCTATGCGCTGAAAATCAGACGGGTACAACCCTTTTCACATTACCCGATAACAAAAATTTAAAATTTGAAAATTATTCTAAAACCATCACCCTTCCCTATGTAATTTATGCCGATTTCGAGTCGGTTTTACCACCTGATGTTAGACATCACCAAATTCATATGCCTAGTTCAGCAGGCCTTTTACTAATAAATAACTACACAAAAACACAACAATATTTTGAATTTTATGGACCTGACTGCATTTCTTTATTTCTTAAAAAAGTAAAGGAAATTGCTGTCACAATTGTCCTACCTTATTATGATGTTGAAGGGAAAAAGTTGATAAGTTTTATGTCTTTCGCTGAACAACGAGAATTTAAATCATGTAGAACTTGCTATCTTTGCAAGAAACCGATTGTAAATCCTGCTAAAGACCATTGTCACTTTACAGGTAAATATCTTGGTGCAGCGTGCCGAAAATGTAATTTTGCGCGTAGAATATATAAGTCACTTCCGATAGTGTTTCATAATTTAAAAGGTTACGATATACATCATGTTTTAAAACATGGTCTCAACGGTTTTCCTTCTTGGAATTTAGACATTATCCCTACCTCGACTGAAAAATTTATATCTTTAATTGTACATATAAAAAATCTGGCTGTTAGATTTATAGATAGTATGCAATTTGTAAATTGCTCTTTATCTAAGGCTGTAAAAACACTTACTACACTACCTCTTACTACCTCTGCCTTTCCTGGTTCTATCATAGATTCTAAAGGTATATTTCTTTATGATTATGCCGCATCTTTTGATGTTCTAGAAACTACTTATGAATTGCCTCCTAAATGGGAGGGTGTGACAGATGATGAGTATGCGACTGCTGAATTGGTTTGGGTGCAACAAAACTGTTGTAATTTGCGTGACTATATGATGCATTATTTAAAAGTTGATGTATTCCTACTCGCTGATTACTTTCAACAGTTCCGTGAAAAGGCAATTGCATACAATGGTCTTGAACCTTTAAATTTCTATGGTATTCCTGGAATGTCATGGGCGTCAACGCTTATGACATTAGATGAAACCATAGAGCTTTTACAGGACATGGAAATGTTCAATTTTTACGAGGGAGGAATACGAGGAGGGTTAACGTTTGTTAACAAACACTATGTTGCTTCTTCAGAGGACACCGAATTGCTGTATATAGACATAAATAATTTGTACGGTTGGGCTTTTTTGCCGTATGCTGATTTTGTTTGGGTGTATGATGGTTTGGATGATGTATTGAATAAGTGTATGAATGTTGCGGATATTGAAATCCTTCCATATGGATATACTATGGAAGTTGATATTGATATCCCTGAAAATTTCCATGATTTTTTAAATGACTTTCCGATTGAACCGGAAAAGATGTGCCCACCAAATTCAAAAGTTGAGAAGCTAATGCTCACACATTATCCAAAGAAGAATCATGTTCTTCATTGGAGGCTTCTCAGGCTTTATCTTTCGCTTAGGGCTAAGGTTGTGAATGTACATAGATGTATAAAATTTACACAGAAACCTATTTTTAAAAATTATATAGATAAAAGTACTAACTTGCGAGCAAATGCAGTCAGCGAGATATATAAAGATTTATTTAAATTATATAATAGCAGCTTGTACGGTAAATCCGTTGAAAACCTTAAGAAGCGGATGAATTTGCGACTATGTAATTCATTTGAAAAGTTAATTACATATTCGTCAAAACCAGCATTCAGAAAAACCATCGAAGTTGATGAGAATCTGTTTGCCGCGCATCTTAATAAGGATTCAATATGTTTGGATAGGCCTAGTTACATCGGACAATCAGTACTAGATCTATCCAAACTACGGATGTATCAGTTGCAGTATATAGAGCTGCAAAAGTATATAACTATTTATAATTGTGATATAAATTTAATTTCCGGTGATACGGACAGCTTCTTTTTAGAGATAAAAAATTTAAAATTAGATACTTTATTAAAAGCGATGATTTCGGATGACCTTTTAGATACATCTAATTATGACCCCTCTCATCCTTTATATTCAAGACGACTAGCATCCGTTATAGGAAAGTTTAAGGATGAGAGTAAGGGGGAAGGGTATAGTGAGTGGGTTTTCTTGCGTCCTAAATGTTATAGTTTATTGGGAAATAAGTCGACTATGAGGGCTAAGGGAGTAAAATTAGCAGGTACAAATATAAATCATCAATCATATTTAGATTGTTACAATAATAACGAGATTATATCTGTACCTTAGACTAGAATAGGGTCCCGGAATCATCAGCTTTTCACTTTTAAAAATAGTAAAATAGCGCTAAACAACCATGATGATAAGAGGGCATGGGTTGATAAAAATGTTAGTTTTGCCTATGAACACTATAGAGGGCTTGATGCAATTAATAGTGGTCATAGTATTACAAGAACACAGCAATTTCAAGATATATTCAAAGAAATTCTGGCTCCTGATTGATCATCAATTTATCAGACGAACAATTATGTGAATTTTGTATATTATATATTTTTGTATATTTTGAATTTTGTATATTATAGAAAAAAAAATAAAATTGTACGTTTACTTATTTTATTATGTTTTTGATTATTATTAGTTGCTTTTTATATAAAGGGTTATAAAACATGTTCACAATAGTTAAATTTCGATTTTATCTGCATTATCAATGTAGGATTGAATAAAATCTCGACATTTACCATACACATCCAGAATAAATTTTATTTAGAAATAATATGCAACTAGATAATTTCATTATTGATTTATTGATTTTTTAGTAGTAATAAATAATCATAGGTTTCTGTCAATAGCCTATCGATTATTAAAAATGTCTGATTCCATTTAATTCTGAATTCCGATATCTTAATTTAGAAGATTAATATAATAATAATATTAATAAATAAAAACTTGTAACAATAATAATAATAATAAAATATTATTAGTTAAAACATTGCTTATAAAAATAAGTAATAGAATAAAAAAAAATATTAATAATTAAAACACTACTTATATGCGCTGCCCGATATCGGAGGTATGTGGAGTGGGCTTTGAATAAAGCCCTTCGACAATATTATTATATTAGAATTATTTTTTTTATAATAAAAGTTTTTGTCGTACATGTCTTGGTTTTTTATTATGTATTAATAATAATAATAATAATAATAATAATAATAATAATAATAATAATAATAATAAGTGATAGTTAAAACATTACTTATTAAAATAAGTAATAGAATAAAAAATTAAAAAATATTAATGATTAAAACACTACTTATTTTTTATAAGTAGTAATTTTAAATTTAAAATTTTTTAAAAATAATATGACCTTGAGAAAATTTTTGATGATCTTGAGAAAATTTTTTGATGAGTCATGGTCTTTGTTTCAATGATCTTGAGAAATTTTAAATGACCTTGAGAAAATTTGAATGACCTTGAAAATTTTTTGAATGACCTTTGGAAAATTTTGATGAGTTATGGTCTTTGTTTTAATGACCTTGAGAAATTTTAAGTGACCTTGAAAGTGTTTGATGAGTCACCCAATGACCTTGAACGAGTCATGGTATTTGTTTCAATGACCTTGAAAGTGTTTGATGAGTCATCCAATGACCTTGAATGAGTCATGGTCTTTGTCTTAAAATTTTTTTGTACTTTTAGGCTTAGAAAAAAAAATTTTACCCCCCGGGGGTTGATCCAGCGGTGACACGATCTAGCGGTGACACGTCCCACTACTAACATCATATTTAAAACTCAACATTATCAACAACCCACAAATGAATTCAGTTAGAAGAAATATTGTGAAAGCTCAAAGACATGTTCGAAGAATTGGTAAATTTTAATTTAAATTAAAACTATTTATATTTACGTTTAGGTAATTTAAATGCTAACAATTTAGTTACAAGTTTAAGTACTGAAAGAAGAGGGGAAAGCTAATGTTACCACTTACTTTTGACGAAGAATATTCATTTGATAATTGTGAATATTGTTATTTGTTCAAAGAAGAGAGTAGATAAGGTTAGAGATAATTGTTTTACAAACTCCATGTTTTTCTCTCTCCATTCCATTTACCCAAACAAAACCTTGAGCGAGAGTTGAATTTCTAATTCCAATCCAAGGACTAGATACTGACAATTTATTTATCTTTTTCGAGTATTCACAAGTTTACGTAAGTAAACGAAAGAAATAGACAATCGTTTGTGTATGATATTCGTTAAGGAGATCTGTACAGCCAGCGCTGCCATTTTCAGTACTATTATAAAAGTAACTAATCTCAGAATATTTTGGCAAGTTCAAAATCTTTCTCAATTGACTTCTCAATATACTAGTATTATTGACATTTATCTATAAATTGTTCTGAGGATCAGAAAATGAACTTGTTTTGATTTCTCTAGTTCGAACTGGAAAGATTAGGCGAGAATGTAAGAAGACCTTGCAGACTTTCAGTTTTTGCCAACCAAAAAAATCAGTTTGCAATTTTCTTAGTATCTTCAACAATTTTCGATATAATTTTATAGGGTCTTTGATCAATACTATCCCTTATAAAAATTTAAGGTATTGATAAAATTCATTTGGTGCAATTCTTTTAATGAGTTCGTTGTTGACAAGAATCTCAAGTACAGTCTCCAACTTTGGGTATTGAATATATGCACACTTATCAGGGCGAGACTCAAATCCTATTGCATTAGAGTATTGACAGCAACATCAATTAATTTTTGTAGGTCTTTTGAATTATTCGCGATTAGAGAAATGCCATCTGCATAAGCCAGCACTTGCACAGGAGAAGTCCCTATCATAAACGGAGTAATGTTTGTCATGTTTATAGCAAAAAGGATCATTAATATAGGATAACCTTGCTTGACACTCTTTTTTATTTTAATGTCTGGTGTCTGAAGTTTATAACAACAGTAAAAAGAGCTCGTGTCAGTATAGAGCAGTTTCAGTATGTTTACAAATTTCTCTTCAACGTTCATGTGTCTCAAAGTGTCCATATATAATCATGTGGAACACTACCGAAAGCGCCTTTGATATCAAGCCAGGCAATAGTTAACTGTGAAATTTTAGTGTATTTTGAGGGCTCAAGAATCGCAGAAAGAATATAATTGTGTTGAATATGACCTTCGTATTCTGAACCATTTTTGACCAATATGTAATAGATTATTTTCTCTAATCCAGAAACTAGTTCGATTTGCAAGAATAGAAGAAAATACTTTTTAAATCACTGACAACAGAGCAATTGATCGCCATGATGAAATTTTGTAATATTGCCCATTTTTATCTGGTTTAGGGATCAATATGGTTTTGAAAAATTTCTAACTTGGAATAGTATTTAATTGAATAATTTCATTGAAAAATAAAGCTAGAATCGTACACTCAGGATTTAGTAGCAGAAGATCTTTATAACATACATTATCTAATCCTGGTGAAGTGTTGTCAGCTTTTCGAAGAATATACAGAATTTTCATTGGTAATATTGTATTTAATTCAAGTTCACTATTAGAAATCTTACTGAAATTAAAAGCGGTTTTCCAATTTTAAAATATTACATTGGGATGACTGAAGTTGTTTACAGTTTCCTCAAAAGGTGGTTGAATATTTTCAATATGACTACCTAGTATTCTGTTGACAGTTTGTTTCATATTTATCATAAATTCACTCGAGTTGGCCATGAATTCTCCAGAGATCAGGTTTTTGTAAACTTAGATTATTTTGATTAGAAAGACGAGGGATATTTAAGAGAATATTACTTATGATTTCATTGATGTTAGAGTTTGACAATGTAATTAAAAGATAGTTACTTTTCTCTATGTGTGGTTTGAAAGTGAGTTTTGTAGAATTAACCTTTTTCAATTCAATGCGTCTTTCATCTTTGATAAAATCATTTTTATCAACTATTGAAACAAGAGAGTTTACTACATTTCCAATTTCATGGAGGTTTATATTTTCCAAAGATCTATCTAGTATGCAATTTTTAATGAATTCACATAATAATAGTTTAATAAACAAACCAGACCCTTTTATGCCAGTAATCATGGCACGTCCTTCACTGTATTTAAAGTCATTGATTTTCAATAGTGTTTTACTACAAAAACGTTCAGTAAAGATCTTTTAAATCATTAGTCACTGGACTAAGAAAGTAATGCTCGTCTGTGTCATAATCGATCACCGACAGTAATTCATGAGCTTTAGGAGGTGAAATTATTGCAAAAATTACTCTCAAAGTCTAAAAAGTCTTTCAGGTATTGAGTGAAATTGTCTGAAATTGTAAAACTATAAATGATTTATTTGACAATTTTTCGAATAATATTATTAAATTTTTGCTAGTTGTTATGAAATGGTTTTATCAATACTGTTTTTGATGAATAAGTGTTTTATATCCTCAACTGAATTATTTTCGTCAATATCGAACAAGGACATTCCGTGATCGAGACACCAAGCAACCCCCGAATCCAATGTCAACATGCCCAATAAATTCAAGTTATATTACGTGCAAAGATTCTCAACACCTCCAGTAGTCGTTGGAAATACATCAAATTCGTGTTGACATTTGGAACATTTATAATTGGTCATGTTGCCAATGACACAGACAATTGGTAATGCAACTTTTTCACAAAATCCAATTTGTTTCCTAAAGATATCTCTTGTGGAGTTGTTACAATAACTGCATAAGTCCTATCAAATACAATTGCAGCTTTAAGATATTGAACAATAGACATATGTTCATCCGTAGTTCCGTGTGGAGTGTCTATGATTAGATATTCAATAGGCCTATCCTTACCTTCCTCCCAATCGACATCTGATAACATTTAAAGTTTGGTTCTATTAAATAATATGTATTTATCTGATAATTTTATTTGATTAAAATAATAAAAGATTAATTTATCACTAATTTTCCCATTAAGGTCAAGTGAAATCTCTATACAAGATTTATATTTGATTTCACCAAGAAAATCAAAGACTTTGTCATGGTCAAGATTTCTTTCATAAACAAGTTTTTCAAAGAATACAATAAAAGAACAAGCAAAATATTGAGTATCCTTTGAGTCAAAGGAACGGTATGAAATTCCATGGTTAGCTATAAACTTTATCTTACAGCTAAGACAGAATTGATTGAGGTAGTCTGTTATCTTTACACCAATTAAGTTTAGTCGATGAGTTTAGGAATTATGCAAAGGATGTGATCGATTCCTTTGAATTGCTTAAAAGTGAAATTTTCATAAATATAGGAATCATTTTGCGAAATTAAATTCAAAGTCAGTTCTGCTGATAACACCGATACATTGGAGAAATTTTGATAATTTTTACTAATTATAGATGACACACGCGGCATTTGAGCTTTGAGTTGTCTCTTTATGTCTGAATTACTATTAGTGACTTTTTTCTTTACAAGTGCCTTTTTAAGATTGATAGATGATATATTATTTTTTGTATAATTTGAGCCACCGCATAGTTTGTGTTTAATTTGTTAGGCCTTTATGAAATAGATGCACATGTTCTCTGAATTCTTCAATGAATCCATTAGGAAAGTTTTCCCAATCTTTACTGATTATCACAGCATAAGCGCAAGTGAATGGACCACAGTCAAAATTGTTATTTTGATAATGAAGATTTGTATGTGGGTGACAAGACACTGCAATCTTGAAGTTGAAAAATTTATTTAAGAAAATGTTTATTTTTCAAGCCATCTGCTTATTAATGAGTTTGTTCCGGTTATTGAATATGGGATCAATGAAGTAAATGATTTCTTACAATAAACCAAGAGGATCCAATGTGGATTATCAATATTCAAAGGACAGATGACGATTTCGGCATTGTTTATTGTCTGAGGAATCGGAGCTATTTCTTCCTGAATATTTGAGCAGAGAATATTAACTGGGAAGCATTTTAAATATCCATGCATTGGATTGTCAATGTGATTTTCAAGATACCAGTCAATGTCATTATCTGAAAACCACATCACGATCAGTAAAAGTGACTTTAAATGAGTGTAATGTGGTCTCTGCATCAGTCTCTGCAGGTAGATTGACAGACGCTTTAGCCAATGCAGTCATACATCTTCAGTTTGTCTTTAATGATTAATTTTTGAAGTATTTTTTGGTCTTGGGTCAGATTCTTTGTTATATTAGCTAGAGTATCTTTAGTATCTGAACTGGCTTAATTCAATGTTGGTTTGACAAGTGAAATAGCGTCAAATAGGCAATTTTCACAAACATTGACTTTTGTTCCTTCTCTGATAAGTATGCATTTATCGAGTTTTTTTGCATTTTAGGTAGTTGACATTTTCAATTTCAACAATAAAGTCAATAATTTCAATGTTTTCAGTTTGTTGGACAACGTTGTAATTTTGTTCCAATATTTCACATTCACTTTCATTGCTCATGATTAACTTGAGCTTTAAGATATTTACAACTATTTGTTGGCTCATTTCTGGAGTGCAATCTTTATTACTGTTTTCAAAAATCCGGTATTTTATGTTTTTCATCATATAATTCTTTTAATCTCGCATCAAGAAGTAAATAAAATCACTAACACCTAGTATTCCAGTGGGCACTCATTAAATACAACACTAATACAAATAGATCCTAAGACCAAGGAAAAGAGAAGGGTAGCGGCGAAATCGCAAAATCGTTGCAACAGTTAAAATGAATAGCCATTGGAAAAAGATTAATCCGAAAGACCAAAATCATGAAAAAAAATAATTTGAATAATTCCGAAATAATTAAAATACATTATCAAAAATTGTAAAGTAAAAGTGGAGTGCTGATAAAATTGAGAAATAAGGGCGGATCCCTACCAAAAATTTAATAATAATAATGATAATAGTAAGGATAATGGTAATATTAATAATAACAATAATAGTAATAATAATAATAATAATAATTATAAAAATAATAATAATAATAATAATAATAGTAATAATAATAATAATAATAATAATAATAATAATAATAATAATAATAATAATAATAATAATAATAATAATAATAATAATAATAATAATAATAATAATAATACATATGTTGGGCCAGCACACAAATAGTCTTGAAAATCGTTTAAATGTATCAGTAATACAACACGAAAACCTAGCACCAAGATATTTAAAATACCAATTAAAATACCAATTTAAAATACCAAGATATTTAACAATACCAATTAAACATTTTAAAATCTGAGAGAATATAAATAAATATAAAATCAAAAACATAAAAGTAAAATAAAATAAATACAAAATGCATCAAGAACCGCACGAAATTTACATAAAAAATAACATAATAACAAGAAAATTCGACCGTAAAATGACCATTTATATAAAAGAAAAAATTAATGAATTAAATGAATAAAAATAAAATATTTTTGGGATGAATAAATTTAATTAAAAATGTTAAAATAAATTACCAGTTTAAATTAAGAAATAAATAAAAATTTAATTTAGATAACACAAATAATTTCAAAGTCGAATTTTGTTTAATCGCACTAAAACTAACACGCAAGGTTAAGGCCCAATTATAGGTATATATACTGATATGATTTGACAAATATCTAATCTTAATTTTCAGTATTGATTTTAAATCGTATTTTGACACTGGTTGTCAGCAGTTTCACTTTGGATTATTTAATTCGATGTTTTTAATTTGGATGGATTTATGAATTTTTATGGATGTATTCGATTTATTTAGGAAGGATATGGATTTATGGATTTTTATGGATAATTATGAATTTTATGGATATGGATTTATGGATTTTTATGGATGCATTCGATTTATTTAGGAAGTTTAATTCAATGTTTTTAATTTGGATGGTTGAATTTATAAATTTTAATGGAAGTAGCCGGTAATTTAGCTTTGGTTTTAATAAATTATTATGATGCTTAAATTATTTTCTAATTGTTGAAAATTTTCCAGCCCACAGCCAATACATTGCAAGATAGTAAAATCATATACAGTATTCAGATTCGTGTAAGTGCGTGGAATACCGCCAATGATATGTGCCCGTGAAGACCCGGCGTGCGGAACGCAGGGATCGGAACGTCAATATTATTCCGTATAGAAGAAAGGAGGAGTAAGGAAGTGGTCTTTCGGTTACTTCCTCGTTTCTCGATTTCTTTAAAATCGGCCTAAATGATTCTACAATCGGCTCAAAATCTCTAACACTGAGTAGTCCAGTGGGCACTCACTAACTATGAAACGAACATACATAGATCTTAAGGACAAAAGAGGGAATGGGTAGCGGGGAAAATTGCGAAATCGTTGCAGCAGTTAAAATGAATAGCCATCGGAAAAAGATTAATCCGAACGACCAAAATCATGAAAAATAATGTTTTAAAATAAGAATTAAATAAATTAATTTGAGTTGAGGCGGAAAATATGGGCGGGACGCTGCACAGATTTTCCGAATCAACTAAAATACTTATAGAATATAGAAAAATAAAAGTGAAATGCGACTCAACGGTTGGTATAAGAATATAGAAAAATAAAAGTGAAATGCGACTCAACGGTTGGTATAAGATTATTATGAAACTGAAAAATAAGGGCAGAATGCTGCTCAAATTTTCCGAATTAATTCAAATACTTAACAAAAATAGTAACGTAAAAATGGAACGCGTAAAATAAGGGTGGAACGCTGCTCAAATTTTCCGAGTCAGTGAAAATACTTTGTCGGAAACGGTAGAATAGGGATGAACCGAAAAATAAGGGTGGTACGCTGCCAAAATTTTCGAACCAACAAAACTACTTTGTCCAAAATTGTAAAATAAGAATGGGTTACGGCTAATGTTGTATATCAACAAAAAATTATTTTATAAAGCTGAGGAATGAGGAAGGATCCCTACTAAAAACTCGATAATAATAATTATAATAATAATAATAATAATAATAATAATAATAGTAATAATAATAATAATAATAATAATAATAATAATAAAAATCATAATGATAATAATAATAATAATCATGGTATTTGCAGTAATGATGATAATAATTATGATAATAATAATAGTAGTAATAATCATAGTGGTAATAACAATAATTATAATGGTAGTTATAGTAACAAAAATAATAATATAGGAAATAGTAGCAACAATTAATAAAGGTAATACATATGATGGCAACAATAATAATGCTAGCAATAATAATGGGAAACATTGTAGTTATAATAGGGATAAGGGTGAAAGATATAATGTGGGTGTATTTAACATAACAAAGGGGGTACAGGCCAAAGAATAATCATCAGCATGGACAATAATGAGAAGGACCAAGCAAATGGACATAACAATGAATGATATGAGAGTATAGATTAACATTTGACAGAGATAGGAGAATAATGGGACCTAAGAATCGAAAGCGAGCACAGGTCTTCTATCGACAGCTCGTTGGACCCATGGATCGTTCGGTCAATTATAGCTTTAGCAATAGCGCTCACTTTTTGCGGGCGATCTACCCACTCGAACACAGTTCCAACGTTGCTTAGCAACGGGTGCCGAGTGGTAAGCGAAAGAATATTTGTATGGGGTTGTCTGGGTAACAACCATATAGTCTCAAATATTAAAACCCAGAAACCCACCACATATAATAGTATAGGGGTATTACGAAAAAAGCACAGAAAACTAAATAAAACACCAAAATTATAAAAGTGCAACATTAATTAAAAAATTTACAAAAATTCGAAAGTAGTATTAATCGGGTGAAATTGGTATGGTTGAACGCCAAATTAAGAGACGAGCCCAGAAATAATATTAAAAATTTAGTGAGGAGTGCCTAGAAAATAATAAAAGACAAAAAAAGAAATAAATTTAAAAAAATTAATTACTAATGGAAAGCCCGAGTCAATGGGAAGCCCGAGGTAATGGGAAACCCGAGAGATGAGGAAAACCCGGCGTAGACGGAATAATATAACAGGGTAAATTGGCCTAAACAATATTAAATGACCGCTACTTATCTATGGAGAGGTAATTATTTCCTAATTTGTAATTTAGTAATGGAGCAGACGTTGTTGACAAATGTTGGCTAAGGTGGTCTGTAGGAAGTAATTATTTTTAATAATTTAATAATGTTGCAAATGTTGTTGACAATCGTCTGAAAACAGTCTGAGCAGGAATATAAAAGGAAAAGGGAAAAACACGAAATGGCTAGTGGTCGAAGCAAACGAGTAGTGTAGTCAGGTCAGTATAAGAATCTAAACCCAAGTAAAGTCAAGTTATCTACCAGAAGCAGTGATTATACATTGGATAACCTACCTTAAGATAATCAAATTTATTCGGTGGTTGAAGGGTGCAAATAAATCAGTGAAATTGTGATTACAAAACATTGAAATAAATCGGATTGAGTTGTAACTGTGATAAAGTGCAAATTAAATTATTCTGTGTTGGGTTTGCATATTTCATTAGTAGGTAGTTAGGGGCACACGGGAACATAAAAAAAACATAGGGGGAGGGGGGGATTATTGCAGATTTAATTTCGGATTATCTTGATTACATAATGATGTAATCAACTTAATTAATTTTGTGTGTATTTTAATTAAATTTTTGTGTGTATTTTTTTTCGAAATTTTTTTCGAGTTTTTGGCGCGATTTTTTTTTTGAATTCAAATTTTTGGAACATTTTTTTGAATTCAAATTTTGGCGAATTTTTGAAATAAAATTGAAATATTTTTTTGAATAAATTTTTTTTTAATCACACTATAGTCAGGGGATATTTTTGAAAAAGACTAAAATAAATTGGCTTGAATTGCCTAACGATAAAAAAAGAATAAAATTAAAATTGGCTTAAATCGCCTAAAATGGTAGGAGAGGGTATTTTCATTCACAAATTGTTTTTAATCACACTATAGTCAGGGGATATTTTTGAAAAAGACTAAAATAAATTGGCTTTAATTGCCTAACGATAAAAAAGCATAAAATTGGCTCAAATCGCCTAAAATGGTCAGACTATAGTCAGGGATATTTTTAACTCGTGATAAAAAACAATGCAATATTTAGTCTCAATACTTTCTATAGTTAAATATAGGCATAAAATAAAAATTGCTTGAATCGCCTACTGATAAAAAAAAGCATAAAATTAAAATTGGCTCAAATCGCCTAAGATGTGATATAGTCAGGGATATTTTTAATTCGTAATAAAAACTAATGCAATATTTGGTCTCAATACTTTCTATAGGTAAATATAGGCATAAAATAAAAATGGCTTGAATCGCCTACTGATAAAAAAAGCATAAAATTAAAATTGGCTCAAATCGCCTAAGATGTGATATAGTCAGGGATATTTTTAATTCGTAATAAAAACTAATGCAATATTTGGTCTCAATACTTTCTATAGGTAAATATAGGCATAAAATAAAAATGGCTTGAATCGCCTACTGATAAAAAAAAGCATAAAATTAAAATTGGCTCAAATCGCCTAAGATGTGATATAGTCAGGGATATTTTTAATTCGTAATAAAAACTAATGCAATATTTGGTCTCAATACTTTCTATAGGTAAATATAGGCATAAATAAAAATGGCTTGAATCGCCTACTGATAAAAAATTGACAGGGGTATTTTATAGGCTTGTTAAAAAAAACACTTGAAATATTTGTTCACACAATTTTCATAGGCAAATTTAGGCTCTAGATAAAAATAGTTTAAAATACCTAAAGTAAATTAAGATAAATTAAAGTACATTAGGATACATTAAAGTATATTAAAGTAAATTTAGATAAATTAAAGTACATTAGAATACATTTAAGTATATTAGAGTAAATTAAGGTTCCTCAAGTAAATTAAGATACATTAGAGTACATTAAGGTAAATGAAAGGGTCGAAAGTCAATTTAAGTAAATTAAGGTTCTTAAAGTAATCTAAGGTGCCTAGAGTAAAGTATGGTAAGTTAGGTAAGAATTTTTTAAAATTAAATAGAGTCAACAGTTAAGTTACATAAGGGTAATTTTTAAAACTGAAAATTTTAAAAGCAGTTATAGTAGGCAAATTACATAAGGTAAGAATTTTTTAAAAGTAAATAGAGGGTCAAAAGGTAAATTACATAAGGTAAGAAGTTTTAAAGTTAAAGAGTCGACAATATTGCATGATAAAATTTATTAAATAAAATTTTTAGTACAGTTTTATCGATCAATTTTTATACATATTTTTAAATGATAAAATTTTTAACATAATTTTACAATGGAATTTTTTATACATGATTTTCAAAGAAATTTTTCAAAAACTTTTTTCAAAGAATTTTATTAAATTAAATTTTTGAGTTTCAGTGTTACATAGTATTGCCTAAGGTAGGTAGTAGTCATTCGCAAGAGCAACCCATCTCCTCCACTCTGCAGCAACCCATCCTTAATAAAAAAAAATAATAAAATAATAATAATAAATAATAATATTAATAATAATAATAATAATAATAATAATAATAATAATAATTATAATTATAATAATAATAATAATACTTTCAGAAAATATAAAAAGATAACTTACTCGGTATCAACTTCTGAACACTGATAACCCATACACAGTGAATAATTCATTAATAACTGAACAACAATCACAAGGTACTGTATACAAATAACCGAGTACTGTACAGCTCTCTATATACATATTAGGCATTGAATAATTTACTTATTCATTAAAATGACATATTTAAATAATATTTACTCTTTCAACACAGATATTAAATCAACTCAACCCACTTAAAAAATAAAATTTTCTCTCAATCATTTCCCTTTAAAATACTTGGTTATTCACACACTCACAATATGTTATCAATAACTAGTTACTGAACAAATCAATATCAAAAATTAATTACTGAACCAATAAATATTAATGATGGGTTACTGACCAACTAATTTTGAAAACAATCACATAAAAGGTTAACAAAAAGAAATACAAGTTCAAATTTTATTAACTTTTTCACTATTTTATCTATCATTGATGTGTCCAAATTTTTTGGTTGCTTAGTTACCTTGTCGTTATCAGGTGATAATTAATCAAATTCATTGAAACCAAATCCATTGCTATATTTACTTGGTATCAACTTCTGAATACTGATAACCCATCACACTGAATAATCCATTAATAACTGAACAACAATCACTAGGTACTATATACAAATAACCGAGTACTGTACAACTCTCTATATACATACTAAGCATTGAATAATTTACTTATTTATTAAAATGCCATATTTAAATAATATTTACTCTTTCAACACCGATATTCAACCAACTTAACTCATATAAAAATAAAATTCCTCTCTTGACCAATCAAATCCCCTTAAAAATATTATAAATTCACCTCTCAACCAATCATTTCTCTTTAAATTACAATAATCCCCGCTATATTCATTATTTTCATAAAAATCACCAACATATCGATATTCAACAGAATAAATTTCTTGAAATCCATCTCGTGACCAATTATTTCCCCTTAAAAGATCATAAATTCTCTTCTTAAACAATCATTTCTCTTTTAAATGACAATATTTCCACTTTCTCAAAAGATTTACACAGATATTGATATCTATCTGAACAAAGCCTTTTAAAAATATTATAAATTCCTCCTCTATATTCTCCATTTATAAAATATTTATTCTTTGAACACAGATATTCAACAAACTCAACTCCCTTAAAAATGACAACAAACTTGTTCTTAATAGATTATTTCCCCTTAAAATATCACAAAATTTCCCCTTAACCAATCATTTCCCTTGAAATCACATTTTCCCCCACTGTACCAACAATACACATATTTTTGGTAATAACCTACAAGGTAAAATTTCTTTAGAAATCTATATTTAACCGAATAAGATCTTTAAAATTTCATCATTTGGATCATATTTACTATATGTATTCAACCAATCAAATTCCCTTAAAATAAAAATCTGAATTTTACCAATAAAAATAAATTTTCTTTAAAGTATTACAAAATTGTTATCGATACCCAACATTTTCCGTCGAAAATCACCACAATTTGATTCTGGCAACAAATTCAATCAAATAAAAAATTCATCAAAAATGACTAAAATCGAATAAAGTCTATGTTTCCCACATAAATTTAATTTCACTAAATTAATGTAAAATCATAAAATATATATCATGTTGCTCAAATAATTAAAATTAATCAGTAAATCAAGTATAAATTCAATAAAAATTACCAGTCAACCCATAGATATAATTCAACGATTTTCATATGTATATTGTTAACCACACTGAGCATCCTCTTAAAAATCTCTACAATATACTACTTTTGTGATTGATATCCACGAAATCAATAAATGGAAAAATGATAATAATTAATTGACCATCCTTTTTTTTACTGTAAAATCAATTAAAATTTTCGGTTTCACTAAAATATTTTTAAAAATCAACTGATTTAATCAACGTTTTAAATATATCATAAAATTATAATTTAAATATCATTTACTATTCAAAATCTATCAGTCAAATTGGAATCTAATTGGTAAATAATTATCATAAATATGTTTCATAAACATTTTGTTCCTAAAGTAAACTTTTATTTAAAATAATCCTAAAATCAAGTAAAGTTTATTAAATTATCAAGAAATTAAGTGCTTCTAAAATTATAGATTTACCCTCATTTCTTCAATATTTTCTACAAAAACATAATAGTCCCCAAATCCATTAACATTCAAATGAAAACCATAAAATTCACATAGATGATTAAAATTTACTAAAATAAATACCTCGTAAAACTAGATATCACTTAAATTATCATAAAATTTCCCTAAAATCTCTAATTAATTTACATAGCCTAAAATTATTTTATTTTTGTCGATTACAACCTAATCTATTTAAGTGTGTATTTAAATTTATTAAAAGTTAATTAAATTTTCAGTGAAAATGTCAAGTCAATAACAAGTCAACAAATGGAATTTTAATTAGTAGAGATTATATTCTATAAAGAAAATTTCCAGTGATGAAGTAATATTGGTGGGAGAGTACATTAAGTTTCTAAAATCGTTGAAATTACTGGAAAAAGTGGGATAGCTAAAGATATCTACTAAATAGATGAAATATCAATTGATATATTAAAACCTTACAAGGGTAATATACTTTGAATGAAGAAAATATACATCGAAGAGGAAAAATATTCATTAAAGTGAGAAAATATTAATTAAAGTGAGAAATTATTCATTGAAGAGAAAAATATTCATTAAGAGAAATTATTCATTGGAGAGAAAAAATATTTATTGAAGAGGGAAAACAATCATTGAATAACGTAAAATATTGATAGAAGCTAAAAAATATTCAGTGAATCGAGAATTGCATATAATAAATTAGACGGTAAAATTTCTCAATGATGAGATGAAATATCAATTAAATATTGGAAATACTTGAAATGGAGTCTGTATTATTCACTGCTCAACAAATATACTTAAAAGATGAAAATATTCACTGAAAATGAATTGTACTTTAAGAGTGGATGAATTAAAAATTCAATTAAAAATTATTAACAATTGAGTAGATTTTGTCGGTTAATTATATTTAAATAGGGATATATATATTGTTGATTGGTGCGCGGATGAATAGTTATTAAAAAAAACGAGCGCGCGTATATTAATCCAACGAATATTCATCAAATTCGGCGAATATATATTCAAATCCAGCGAATATTCCAATCCGGCGAATATATTCAAATCCGGCGAATATTCAACAAATCCGAGAAATATACATCAAACAATGAGATTGTAGAAATCAAATCTAAGTCTCTTTCATTCAAAGCACATTGAATGATATATTTTAAATGAACGTTATGGAATTTTATTGATATTAAGAATTATTATCTACATGTAATAAATTTTTGAAAATCTTATATTTTAATACTATTTTAGTTGTAACTATTGACAATATATTATTTTAAAATTCTTAAATTACTCTATTATTTGAAATTATATTTGAAATTTGGTTTAAAAAAAAAAATTTTTTTTTTTTTATAATGATTAGTAAATAGAATATTTGATTTAGTTTTATACTCAAATAAAACCTTTTGATAAATTAAAAATATTTTCAATAATATATTTATAAATTGATGGTTATAAATAAATATTATCCAAATGTAAAGTTAATTTAAATAATTTATTCAATTGTAACTAATGACAACATAATAATTTAAATTCAAAAATAATAATAACATCAAAAAATGATTATTATTTCTAAAAGTAAATTTATAACATTTTATAAAAAGCAATAATTAATATAAAACATACATCAATTTTCTGAATTTATTTAATATTACAAAAAAGTAAATTTTTCTTATAATCATAATACCAAATTATTCATCTATTCATTGTATTGTTTACTACATTCCATTATTTGTTGGACTTTCTGCTTCGTTCTTTCTACTTATTACATTGTATCTGATCCACCCGTATTTATAGTATTAAATATGCCGGATTTGTTGAATATTCGCTGGATTTGAATATATATTCGCCGAATTTGATGAATATTCGTTGGATTAATATACGCGCGCTCGTTTTTTTTAATAACTATTCATCCGCGCACCAATCAACAATATATATCCCTATTTAAATATAATTAACCGACAAAATCTACTCAATTGTTAATAATTTTTAATTGAATTTTTAATTCATCCACTCTTAAAGTACAATTCATTTTCAGTGAATATTTTCATCTTTTAAGTATATTTGTTGAGCAGTGAATAATACAGACTCCATTTCAAGTATTTCCAATATTTAATTGATATTTCATCTCATCATTGAGAAATTTTACCGTCTAATTTATTATATGCAATTCTCGATTCACTGAATATTTTTTAGCTTCTATCAATATTTTACGTTATTCAATGATTGTTTTCCCTCTTCAATAAATATTTTTTCTCTCCAATGAATAATTTCTCTTAATGAATATTTTTCTCTTCAATGAATAATTTCTCACTTTAATTAATATTTTCTCACTTTAATGAATATTTTTCCTCTTCGATGTATATTTTCTTCATTCAAAGTATATTACCCTTGTAAGGTTTTAATATATCAATTGATATTTCATCTATTTAGTAGATATCTTTAGCTATCCCACTTTTTCCAGTAATTTCAACGATTTTAGAAACTTAATGTACTCTCCCACCAATATTACTTCATCACTGGAAATTTTCTTTATAGAATATAATCTCTACTAATTAAAATTCCATTTGTTGACTTGTTATTGACTTGACATTTTCACTGAAAATTTAATTAACTTTTAATAAATTTAAATACACACTTAAATAGATTAGGTTGTAATCGACAAAAATAAAATAATTTTAGGCTATGTAAATTAATTAGAGATTTTAGGGAAATTTTATGATAATTTAAGTGATATCTAGTTTTACGAGGTATTTATTTTAGTAAATTTTAATCATCTATGTGAATTTTATGGTTTTCATTTGAATGTTAATGGATTTGGGGACTATTATGTTTTTGTAGAAAATATTGAAGAAATGAGGGTAAATCTATAATTTTAGAAGCACTTAATTTCTTGATAATTTAATAAACTTTACTTGATTTTAGGATTATTTTAAATAAAAGTTTACTTTAGGAACAAAATGTTTATGAAACATATTTATGATAATTATTTACCAATTAGATTCCAATTTGACTGATAGATTTTGAATAGTAAATGATATTTAAATTATAATTTTATGATATATTTAAAACGTTGATTAAATCAGTTGATTTTTAAAAATATTTTAGTGAAACCGAAAATTTTAATTGATTTTACAGTAAAAAAAGGATGGTCAATTAATTATTATCATTTTTCCATTTATTGATTTCGTGGATATCAATCACAAAAGTAGTATATTGTAGAGATTTTTAAGAGGATGCTCAGTGTGGTTAACAATATACATATGAAAATCGTTGAATTATATCTATGGGTTGACTGGTAATTTTTATTGAATTTATACTTGATTTACTGATTAATTTTAATTATTTGAGCAACATGATATATATTTTATGATTTTACATTAATTTAGTGAAATTAAATTTATGTGGGAAACATAGACTTTATTCGATTTTAGTCATTTTTGATGAATTTTTTATTTGATTGAATTTGTTGCCAGAATCAAATTGTGGTGATTTTCGACGGAAAATGTTGGGTATCGATAACAATTTTGTAATACTTTAAAGAAAATTTATTTTTATTGGTAAAATTCAGATTTTTATTTTAAGGGAATTTGATTGGTTGAATACATATAGTAAATATGATCCAAATGATGAAATTTTAAAGATCTTATTCGGTTAAATATAGATTTCTAAAGAAATTTTACCTTGTAGGTTATTACCAAAAATATGTGTATTGTTGGTACAGTGGGGAAAATGTGATTTCAAGGGAAATGATTGGTTAAGGGGAAATTTTGTGATATTTTAAGGGGAAATAATCTATTAAGAACAAGTTTGTTGTCATTTTTAAGGGAGTTGAGTTTGTTGAATATCTGTGTTCAAAGAATAAATATTTTATAAATGGAGAATATAGAGGAGGAATTTATAATATTTTTAAAAGGCTTTGTTCAGATAGATATCAATATCTGTGTAAATCTTTTGAGAAAGTGGAAATATTGTCATTTAAAAGAGAAATGATTGTTTAAGAAGAGAATTTATGATCTTTTAAGGGGAAATAATTGGTCACGAGATGGATTTCAAGAAATTTATTCTGTTGAATATCGATATGTTGGTGATTTTTATGAAAATAATGAATATAGCGGGGATTATTGTAATTTAAAGAGAAATGATTGGTTGAGAGGTGAATTTATAATATTTTTAAGGGGATTTGATTGGTCAAGAGAGGAATTTTATTTTAAGATGATTTCAAGAGATTTATTCGGTTGAATATCAATATGTCGGTGATTTTTTATGAAAATAATGAATAAAACTGGGATTAATCTCATTTAAAGAGAAATGATTGGTTGAGAGTAAATTTTATTTTAGGGGAAAACAATTGGCTAAGAAGAGAATTTATGATTTTTTAATAGGAAATGATCGATTAAGAACAGGCTTGTTGATATTTTAAAGGGAAATGATTGGTTGACAGTAAATTTTATAATATTTTAAGGGGAAACGATAAGATAAGAGGGGAATTTATGATATTTTTATGGGGATTTATTCGTTTAAATATCTATGTTAAAGGATGGATACTTAGTGAAATCGATACATTTTCATTGGTTTAAGGGTTATCAAAATATATCAATAAGATTTTGGTTAATTTTAATGATATTATTGGAATCTGAATAAAATATACGATACGTGTTCGGTTCTAAGAAATAATTTGATTCATGTAACTATTTGTATACAAGTAAGTATTTATTTGATTTTATTATAAATTTGTAATTTAATTTAATTAAAAACTAAATTAACTAGTATTTAAAAACTTTTAATTACTCATTACATATGTTGTTATTGACAATTTTCTGAATAATTTAAATATTTACGATTATTTCCAGGAATGAAGAGAAATTGTACGATTAAATACTATAAGAAGTCGATAATATACACTAATTTTTATTCAACAAGTACCTTGAATAAAATTTTAAAAAATGATCTAACAAATTTTTTCAATTATTTTACAACTTAGTTTATTTAACTTTTTAATTGATAAGTACTATTTTCTTTACAATTTGCTAGTATGTTGAAACTTTTTTAAAATTTTTATTCAAAGTACTAACAAATTTTATTAAAGATCTATCAAAACTTGACAAAAATTATAAAACTTTGGTAATTTTAATATGTATTAATCAATAACAACTATTTTCTTACCAATTTTCCGAAGGTCTTATTTTAAAATTTCAAAGTACTAACATTATTTACAAATTAATCAGTTTTATTTAACATCTTAAAATATTTAAATTTAATCAAATTCTATTCAAATGCTAATCATAATTTAAGGATAAGTCTTATTTTTACAAAATCAAATATTTTACAAAAATTAAACATACATATTTGGATTTTTAGTAGATTTTATCGGTATCTATCAGTACACAAGTACCTGTTCCATGTGGTTTTTTTAAGCTTTGTTAGAAATTCAACTTATTTAGTGGTTGGTCGATAACCATTTAATTTTTAGTAATGTGGTAGATGATAATTATTTTATCTATTAACTTTATTTAATGTTTAGAAACTTAAAAATCTAATAATTTACAATAAATATATGAAAATTTATTTCAAGTACAGTGAAAGTAATGTATGTTTTGTGAAATTAATTTAAAAATATTTTTCTAATCAAGTTTATACTTACTAATTAATTTGTCATTCAGTAAACAACAACAGTGTGAGTGAAAAGAAAATCTATAAAAATAAATTTAAGTAATTTTTTTTTGAGCTGTTAGCAATTAATTTATTTAGGGCATGTGAAAAATAAATGAAAAGGTTGACATTCATCTTTGAAAATAACTTTTAATAAATGTTCATTGTTGGACGCAATTAAAAATATTACAAAAATGGTAGAAAAATTTCAAAGTTTTTTAACTAAGTTTTACAAAATAATTTCAATAAATCACATACAAGACTGTAAAGAAATAAATTTTTATTCAGAGAAAATACAACAATTGATTGAGCTTCAATGATTAATAGTTTCTTGATAGCAATCAGGTAACTAAACAACAAAACAATTTGGAGACATCAATGATCGATAAAAGAGTCGAGAAGTTAATAAAATTTCAACTTGTATTTCTTTTGTTCAACCCTTTATGTGATTTATTTCAAAATTAGTTGGTCAGTAACCTATCATTAATATTTGTTGGTTCAGTAATTAGTTTTTGATATTGATTTGTTCGGTAACTAGTTATTGATAAAATATTGTGAGTGTGTGAATAACCAAGTATTTTAAAGGGAAATGATTGAGAGAAAATTTTATTTTTAAATGAGTTAAGTTGGTTGAATATCGGTGTTCAAAGAGTAAATATTATTTAAATATGTCATTTTAATGAATAAGTAAATTATTGAATGCCTAGTATGTATAGAGAGTTGTACAGTACTCAGTTATTTGTACACAGTACCTAGTGATTGTTGTTCAGTTATTAATGAATTATTCACCGTGTATCAGTATTCAGAAGTTGATACCAAGTAAATATAACAATGGATTTGGTTTCAATGAATTTGATTAATTATCACCTGATAACGACAAGGTAACTAAGCAACCAAAATATTTGGACACATCAATGATAGATAAAATAGTGAAAAAGTTAATAAAATTTGAACTTGTATTTCTTTTTGTTAACCTTTTATGTGATTTATTTCAAAATTAGTTGGTCAGTAACCCATCATTTATATTTATTGGTTCAGTAATTAGTTTTTGATATTGATTTGTTCAGTAACTAGTTATTGATAACATATTGTGTGTGTGTGAATAACCAAGTATTTTAAAGGGAAATGATTGAGAGAAAATTTTATTTTTAAATGAGTTAAGTTGGTTGAATATCGGTGTTCAAAGAGTAAATATTATTTAAATATGTCATTTTAATGAATAAGTAAATTATTGAATGCCTAGTATGTATAGAGAGTTGTACAGTACTCAGTTATTTGTACACAGTACCTAGTGATTGTTGTTCAGTTATTAATGAATTATTCACTGTGTATGGGTTATCAGTGTTCAGAAGTTGATACCGAGTAAGTTAACTTTTTATATTTTCTGAAAGTATTATTATTACTATTATTATAATTATAATTATTATTATTATTATTATTATTATTATTATTATTTTATTAATATTATTATTTATTATTATTATTTTATTAATTTTTTTTATTAAGGATGGGTTGCTGCAGAGTGGAGGAGATGGGTTGCTCTTGCGAATGACTACTACCTACCTTAGGCAATACTATGTAACACTGAAACTCAAAAATTTAATTTAATAAAATTCTTTGAAAAAAGTTTTTGAAAAATTTCTTTGAAAATTTGATCGTTATCAACATGTATAAAAAAGTAATAGTAAAAATTATTCTAAAAATTTGATTGTAAAATTATCCTAAAAATTTCATCTTTAAAAATTATATATAAAAAATTCATCGATAAAATTATACTAAAAATTCTATTTAAAAATCATGTATAAAAAATTTCATTTTAAAATTATCCTAAAAATTTCATCTTTAAAAATCATGTATAAAAAATTCCATTGTAAAATTATGTTAAAAATTTTATCATTTAAAAATATGTATAAAAATTGATCGATAAAACTATACTAAAAATTTTATTTAATAAATTTTATCATGCAATATTGTCGACTCTTTAACTTTAAAAATTCTTACCTTATGTAATTTACCTTTTGACCCTCTATTTACTTTTAAAAAATTCTTACCTTATGTAATTTGCCTACTATAACTGCTTTTAAAATTTTCAGCTTTAAAAATTACCCTTATGTAACTTAACTGTTGACTCTATTTAATTTAAAAAAATTCTTACCTAACCTACCATACTTTACTCTAGGCCCCTTAGATTACTTTAAGAACCTTAATTTACTTAAATGTACCCTAATGTACATAAATTGACTTTCGACCCTTTCATTTACCTTAATGTACTCTAATGTATCTTAATTTACTTGAGGAACCTTAATTTACTCTAATATACTTAAATGTATTCTAATGTACTTTAATTTATCTAAATTTACTTTAATATACTTTAATGTATCCTAATGTACTTTAATTTATCTTAATTTACTTTAGGTATTTTAAATTATTTTTATCTAGAGCCTAAATTTGCCTATGAAAATTGTGTGAACAAATATTTCAAGTGTTTTTTTTTAACAAGCCTATAAAATACCCCTGTCAATTTTTTATCAGTAGGCGATTCAAGCCATTTTTATTTTATGCCTATATTTACCTATAGAAAGTATTGAGACCAAATATTGCATTAGTTTTTATTACGAATTAAAAATATCCCTGACTATATCACATCTTAGGCGATTTGAGCCAATTTTAATTTTATGCTTTTTTTATCAGTAGGCGATTCAAGCCATTTTTATTTTATGCCTATATTTACCTATAGAAAGTATTGAGACCAAATATTGCATTAGTTTTTATTACGAATTAAAAATATCCCTGACTATATCACATCTTAGGCGATTTGAGCCAATTTTAATTTTATGCTTTTTTTTATCAGTAGGCGATTCAAGCAATTTTTATTTTATGCCTATATTTAACTATAGAAAGTATTGAGACCAAATATTGCATTGTTTTTTATTACGAGTTAAAAATATCCCTGACTATAGTCTGACCATTTTAGGCGATTTGAGCCAATTTTATGCTTTTTTATCGTTAGGCAATTCAAGCCAATTTATTTTAGTCTTTTTCAAAAATATCCCCTGACTATAGTGTGATTAAAAAAAATTTGTGAATGAAAATACCCTCTCCTACCATTTTAGGCGATTTAAGCCAATTTTAATTTTATTCTTTTTTTATCGTTAGGCAATTCAAGCCAATTTATTTTAGTCTTTTTCAAAAATACCCCCTGACTATAGTGTGATTAAAAAAAAAATTTATTCAAAAAAATATTTCAATTTTATTTCAAAAATTCGCCAAAATTTGAATTTAAAAAAATGTTCCAAAAATTTGAATTCAAAAAAAAATCGCGCCAAAAACTCGAAAAAAATTTCGAAAAAAAATACACACAAAAATTTAATTAAAATACACACAAAATTAATTAAGTTGATTACATCATTATGTAATCAAGATAATCCGAAATTAAATCTGCAATAATCCCCCCCTCCCCCTATGTTTTTTTTATGTTCCCGTGTGCCCCTAACTACCTACTTTCATTCGAAAAGGACACGAGGAGTCAGAGGGAACCGACTTTCAATAATAATAACCCAACAATAGTAACGATGATAATACTAGTAATAATAATAGGGAGCATAGTAGTTATAATAGAAATAAGGGAAGAGAGATACGGTGAGGATATTAAACATTACGAAGGGTGTGCAAGCTATAATAAAATAAATAATATAAATTTGCGGGCTCAGCCGGTATCGATAATTTTCTTATGCAAGCGAAAAAAGAAAAGAAAGAATCCGTTTATCAAATAAAATACATTGTGACGACATTTTGTCGGACCCCGGAGAGATGATGAGTCAAAGAATGGAGCTTGGAAGAGAACCTTGAAAAAGTGATAGATTTGTCTACAAAATGCGATAGATTCTATTAGGAAAAGTAATTTAACAAAAAATAACAGGAAGCAAAAACCATATGAAAAGCAGCAATAACTAACAATTTACTGGAACTCCCTCAACCGAGATTAAAGTTGCTCATCGAGAAAACAAACGAAACAAACACCTAACAAATCAACAAAGGGATCTAAAACGAGTTAACGGCAAGCAAACGAGTGAAGCAAGAAATTTGACAGTAAACGTCGGGACGACATTTAAGACAATTGCAGAACGAAATAAATAGAAGAAAATAAAATAAAAACTATGAAAAACGACCAACTTATATACATGGACAGCAAACTAGCGAGTGCAAGAAATGAAGAAAGAAAAGATCATTGCCAAATTAGAAACAAAAACTTTGTTTGATCACTTTGGAGATTTAATGATTATTTTACAACGGAAAACAAATGTCAAGGAAAATTAAGAAACTACAAATATTTTCAGGATCACACTCAACTGAGCATGAACGACGACTTTAGATGAAAACAAATAACGATCAAAAAAACAATGATTGTAGGGACGGAATTTCACCGAAACGCAGACAGATAATGACAAAACTTTGGAAAACGACCGACTTGTCTACATATTAAATGGAAACACAGAGTATGACTTTTTAGAAACGGTACAACATGAATTTACTTAAGAGCAACCAGAATGTGAGTTGTACGAAGGACAGGAACATTTCAAGAATGCTGGTAAAATAGAGAGAAAAAATCAACAGGAGAAAAGTAGAACATTTTACGAAATAAACAATAGTTTACTGGGGACTTACGAAAATTAGATAGTATAGTTATAAATAAATTAAGAAAGATAAAAGGTATCTTAAGGGTCCTAATAATATGAAATAACAAGATCATAACAGATAAAACAATAAAAGATAACCTCGGAAAATACATGAGCATAGTTGATGGAAGTATGAAGAAAAATAGAGAATGTAAAATATAATAAAAATAAGAAGGAACAAAACACCAGTTTAGAAAGCCCATGAACGACAAGTATTGTAATAAGAGAGAAAACTATTAATATATGCATATAAATTAAAATATTAAATACCTAAAAATTTCAAGGGAAACGATTCAACAGGAAAGTGGAGACAGAAATAAAATTGTCAATAATTGTAAAACAAAAACCCGGAAAACAAGAAACCATAAATAAAAATAAATTTAATGGGTATAAATCAATTAAAATCAACATGTAAATGTTATGCAAAAACCGTAGAACTACAAATAAAAATATAAAAATAAATAAATAACATTAAAATACCAAAAATAGAAAAAGGTGGAAATCACGAGGATTAAAGTGATTAGAAAATGGGAAACCACAAAAAAGGTGGGTAGTGTAAATATTGTATAAATAAATTTCAGAACCATATAAATTATAATTAGATAAGTATGAGAAAAGCAGTTAGAATACGGATAATTGGAAAACTAGAAATTGTCGAATTAATATTGATTGAAATTAGACGAGACCGCCAAGTCAGTTAAAATAATTTTAAACTTAGTAAATGATTAATTAAAAGTAATTAAATCAAAAATCAAAATTATTAACGGAAATTTATAAAAAGGTTGCAAAGATTTCGAGCACCTACTCAAATGAACTGTGTATGGTAATAAAGTTAATGAGAAAGTGTAGCAGAATTAACGATCATCCGGTTGTGTGGTTAGGCATCAGAGGACAGCGATGGACTGTCGTGTTCAGGAAGTTATCATCCAAAGGACTAATAGCGCTGGACCGCTCGATACACAACCCGGATACCCACACTGAGAATCGAGGGCACCAATGAATGAGCAGGTGAGATTTGAATTAACCGGTAAATGGTCCATACTCGAAAGAAATTGCTAAAATCAGACACGATAGTCTAATGGAGTAAGACCTGTAGTGAAGAAACTTTGTAGCCACTAGTGTGTCGACTTTTCCTTTTCTTTTCACTAGTCGCGAGAACAACTAAACCGCTTTTGGAACTTGAACGAACGTCTAGATATTTCCGGATATTTTATATTCTTCCTGGTACACAACCCGGATCCCTCACCGAGTACTAAGGGGAATGTTTTTTGATTGATAATAACCCAGCAGGAGTTTAGTACAACAACCCGGATACACACCGAGTACCAAATGTCCAATGAAATGGGGTTGAGGTGAGAGCAACCGGTAAACTGTGCTCATAGATAAACGACAAAGAAATTGAGTAAGTGTGAGGCCTTTGGCTTGTCGATAAGACGAGTCACCCAAAAGACAACTGATAAGCTCAATTTGGTTCAGACCCCGAATCAGTCGGTAATAGGTCTGTAAGACGCCGGGTTAAGCGGCGGTTAGATGCTTTTTTAAGGGCCGAACTAGTTATCGGCAACGATTGCAAATAAATATATCGAAATAATAATAAGATAGATTAGCATTAAAAGATAAGTCATGAGAAAAGTATTGAGATTCACAGGATTAAAAGAGGATAAAGATAACATGTTTTAAATAAAGGAATAATAGAACGTCAGAGAGTAAAGATGAAATTTGGTAGAGATTAACGAATCACAAAGTTTGGAAAATTAATTAATAGTATGAATTTTGATATTGTTGATATGATAATTTATTTTATAAAGTGAATAGATAACTGATGCGAGCATGTAGATATTTGATATAAGAAATATAGATAGTTACAATCTCTTCAAAAGTCATAATTTATAAAATACAATTTATTTAATTCAAAATGTGTCTAATTAATTCTGAATATTAAAACAATGTTTTTAATATTTGTTATTGGACATCACTCTCCTCCTCTTCATTTTCTTTGTACTTCTTCAGCCATTCGATTCTTCTTAATTTGATTGGGTGTGGAAATTGTAATTAAACGTTTCTTGACGATAAAAATTTTAAAATTTTGTAAGGTCCTTCATATTGAATTCCCTCCTTCTTTCATCTATGTGGTTCCAAGCGTACTAATACTTTCTTTCCCACAATGAAAACTCGAGTACCCGGGTTGTCTAAATCTCTATTTTGCATAGTTGTAGCTGCCTTTACTAGATTAGTTTTCGTTTCATCCTCAATTTCTTATCTGCATTTTTGTCTATGTCCTACTCTCGAATATAAATTAATTTTCCGGCCATATACAATTTCAAAAGGTGAGAATTTTGTCGAGTTTTGTATTGTAACATTCAAAGTTAATTCAATCTTTGGTAACAATCTATACCAATTATTCTGTTTTAATCTCTGCCAATGATGTTGCCACATGTCCCGAACTGTTCTTATGATTTGCTCTGCTAAACCATTCGATTGATGTTGGTATGGTGAACTAAATTCTTATTTTATACCAAATTTCCCCATCCAATCACGAAACATTGATCCTTCAAAAATTTTACTTCTATCTGTAAGAATGCTTTCAGGTCTACCAAAACGATATATCCAATTATTCAAAATGAAAATTCAAAATTGTTCCTTCATCCTGTGTACTTGCTGCTGATAAACTGACCAATTTACTAAAACGATCTACTATCACTATAATGTATTTCTTACTTTCTTTTGTCTCCATATATGCAATATTCACTACTTTCTGTTCTAAAAATCGTTCTCCTGTTCTTGGCAATAAGATTTCTTTTGTTTGTCCTTGATCAATCATTCTACTAGCACAAATCTTGCATTTATTAATACACTCTGTAATAATCTGATTCATGGATGGCCAAAAGAAAATGTCCTTTAAATAAAATAAGGTTTTCTTGATACCCAGTTGGCATAGTTCAATATGAAAATAATTTACTAAAGATTTTACGTACGAGTCGGGTACAACCACTGCAAGTTTTCCGTCTGTATTAATCATCAGTACGTCATCTTGTATCTGTAATATCTTAAAATACTTGAATATAGTGCTACTGATTGTTTCATAAGATACGTGAGCCTCATTTACGTTAAGATGTGATATGATTTCTGAAGTAACTCTGTCTTAGTTTTGCTTCGGTTTAATAATTTTCATAATATTTGAACTTCCTTGTAAACTAGTTATGTACCGAGTTCTACATTTCGCCTCTTTGGCATCTCTGTGTTCAATCTGACAATGAGAATATATGGTATTATTTAAACGAGACATACCATCAGAAATTCCATGTTCTTTTCCCTTTCTATATTGTAACGCAAAATCGTATTCGGATAAATTTGCCATCCATACTGGAAATTGTGTGCTTATTGGTTTTTTTGTTGTATTCATAAATGTCAATGCCTTGTGATCCGTTCTGGCTACAAATCTTCTCCCATATAAATATTGCATAAAATGTACAATACATTCGTGTCTACTCCTCCTTTGAAATCTGGATGAATTTTCCTAACAATAATAAGATTCAATTCACGAAATGTTTTGTTCCATTTTGCAACGATTTTAACGCTTCCGAGATGTTTCTCATCTTTTTTTGAAAATACTCCACTCAATCGTGTTTTACTGTCCATCAATATTGAACTGCCAATCAATCTCCAACATTTCTCATCACACTGATTGAAGTTCCTGAATCCCATAGCATTTATACATGAAATCCGTTTATTTCCATCATACTCCACTTTATGTTATCATCCTTCTTAAACATCACATCCTTCTTTTCAACATTTCGTTTTTTAAACTAATCTACTGTCTCGACCCTACTGACGAAATGTAAGCAACAGGGTATTCTTGGTTTTTTTCGTCTCAACATTATGAATGAGTGGTTTTATCAATTCCTCTGATCTATCATCGTTTTCTTCGTGTATACAATAAACTCTTCTTGGCGCGTACTGGTAAACCATAACATCTATTATAAATCTTCAGTGCGATATATTTCATTGAAACTAAAAGTGGTGGTTTACGCTCCGTAGTTGTCCTCTGATTATATTGTTCTGCCACTGGTTTCACTTTATCAAATTGTATTTCGTTTCTTTCATTTCTATTTTGGTAAGTTATTTCTGTTTGACGATTTGGGTATATTCTGTTATTAAACGATTTTTGAACCCATTGCTTCTTTTTATATTGAATAACGTTTGCATAAGTCGATTTAACTACTGCTTGGACTTCTTCAGATTGTTCTTTTGTATTGTAACCTTCTCGTGCTTCATATACCTTTGATAAATTTATAATTTCTTCTCTTGTAATATTGGCCTTTGTCGATATATTTTCTTTCAAACGGTCGTTCCAAACTCTGTGGCATAAAATCAGTTTGACGATGTTTTCTTTTGAAATTCCACAGTCATAAACTTCGTCAACGAGTTTCTTTACTCGAATTTCAAATGTAACAAATTTTTCATCGTGATTTTGTCTAACTAATGATAATTCACAAATTTTATCCATAATACACTTCGTTTTTGTAAATTTGTCGTTAAACCATTCACAAACATTTTCACTAGTTGTGGAGATGTCTTTAAATTTTTTCCAAAGGATAGACGCCTCTTCAGATAAAAATAAGTCAAAAATACTTACTAAATTCAAATCATTAAGTAGCATCCAATCTTCAATGTCCTTGAGCCATTGTTGTGTTTCTGTCATACTTCGACCGTAAAATCTTCTGACATTAAAATTTAAAGTGTCTTTTACCTGTTTAGGCAAAGATTCAATAATCAGCTTCCTATTTTGAATTCTTGTTACCGCATGAACTGGTTCGATTTTTTCGGCGTGGTCGTAAGTTACAATCTCTTCAAAAGTCATAATTTATAAAATACAATTTATTTAATTCAAAAAGTGTCTAATTAATTCTGAATATTAAAACAAAGTTTTTAATATTCATTATTGGACATCACTTGGATAATTGATACGAGTTATAGATAATTCAAAATAAAATAAAAGTGAAAAGACAAAGATAAGTAAGATGAAGAAGTTGACACAGCAAAAATGAATTAAAATAAGGGGAACCGATGAAAATAACACGATAAAATTAATGCGAAAATTTATGTGGACTAGAAGTGTCATTTATTTTTAGATAATCGAAAAGGAATCAAGAGACCACGTAAACGACGAATAATAAATCAAGAAATAAATCAAGAAAACGAGTAACGAGAATCAAGGAAACCATCTAGTAGAGAAACTGAGAATATAGCAAAACGAACAGAGAACAAGGATAAAGAAAATAGACCATTTTTATTGGAAGTCAGTGACAGTGAAAAGCAGTAAAGGATAAAAAACTTAATACTGTAGCGATAGCAGAACCAATGATTACAACCAGATTAGAAAGTTGAGAAACAGAAGCCGAATGTTACGATAAATTAAATGAAAATTTAACCGAAAAAGGAAAAAACGTGAAATCACCCGAACCAAAAATTTCAAATCAGTTGAAAACCAGTACGCGCAAAGAGATGGAAAAACTCCGAGAGGAAATTAACCAAGAGTTGCCAAGTAAAAATACTGATTAAACAGAAAAATATTTGAGCGAATCAATAATATACGAAATCACACTCGATGAACCGTAAATGAGGAGCCGAGAACCAATATCTTCGAGTTTAAAGAGGAATGTACAAAAGATGCATTCAGAAAAAATATGCAATGAAAAAGATTTAAATGACGAAAGACCGACTGGAAATTTGGCAATAAAAGCAGTAAAAACAAAAATGGTTGAAACATTGAAAACGGAAATCAAACGGGAAGAGAAAATATTAACGAAAATGTCGAAAGAGAAAATTATCAAATCGAGTTAAAAGATCAAGTACCAGAACGAATAAAAGTAGCCATGGAAATAACGAGACAAACGAAAGATATTTGGGCGCAAACAAATCATTACATTACAAAACCACTACTAATTTCCAATATGCCAGTTAAGAGTATTCAAGACAGTAGAGGTTACTTTATAAATTATAATAATTATTTCAGGATTAACAACGCGAGCTACAATCCAGTATGTAAAATCTGCCAAAAAGAAGGATACCTGGCTGACCGATGTTATCGATTAAAGAATTGTCAAAGATGTGAGAGAAGAGGTTGCACAGAAAGTATCTGAAGACAACTAATATTAAAAAAGCCGACACGACCCGTGAGAAACGAAATGAGAATCTGTTTTAATAGCGATCAAACTGGTCATATATCAAAACATTGTCCAATGAGAAGAATGCAAAGTCAACAAAAACCAAACAATTTCAAGAAAAATCCACAAAACAACCGTACACAAGAGATTAGACATTTAAGAGGTATGATAACAACAATAACAACCAAAAGATTCGAGAATAAAACTGCAACCTAAACGGACATATAGCTGCAAATTACCCAATAAAAAGAAAATCTAGACAGCCAAAACCAAACCATTATAGCCAAAGTACACAAAGCAATCAAATACAAGAGATTGAGCAATTAGGAGATATGATTCAATGAATATCCGCAAACAATCAAATACAACGAAGTAATACGAGGAGAAACATGAATGATGTTTGATATCAATTGACCAGAAAATATCCGGAACAGCAACAAATTGAATGGCAAATATTACAGAGAGAGGAAGTTCAAGAAATTCGACAAAGATGGGTGAACAAAAACCAAATAACAAGCAGAATCAATGTGTTAAGAATAGTCAATACAAAAGAAATCCACACCGTGTTGTCGAGATAAAAAGTGATAAAAACAGAGATAAAAAGATATCAGAAGAACAATAAAACAAAAAATCGAAATCAGAGGGTATTACTACAAAAAATGAAAATAGAACCGATAAGAAAAGCGAAAATAAACATGTTACAACAAGTGCTAAACAATAATGAAAAGGTCAAGAAATAGGCACTTCAAATAAACATAAAATGTAAAGTATTGGAGTCAAACAAACAAGAGGTAATAGATATTTTAATGGATAATAAAATTTCAGAGGGAGAACTAATCAAAAAAAGAATCCAAAAGCCACAAGCAAGAAATCTGAATATGTATGACAGATCAAAAACAGTCATTGAATTGACAATCGATACAAAAGAAGATGTAATTGATGAACTCAGCAAAACAACCCATGTGGAAAGGAAAATTACAGTACATCATGGATATGCGCAACAAAACACAACTAGGAACGAAGAAAGTATCTGGGCAATCGATATGAAAGTTAACGACGTTAAAATCAAAGAATATTGTAACAAATGTCAAAAGTCGGGACACGCAGAGAACAACTGCTATCGACATCAAATATGCCAACAATGTTGGAAAAGAGGCCACGTATATAACCTTTGTCACAAAAGACGCGGAACATGTTTTAATTGTCTAATATGGATACACTTGGCTCGGAATTGTCCAAATAAACATACTCAGAACCCATCCGGAACAGTGGGACTAATGAGAGGAAGCAATAGGAAACCAGATGAGACCAATATCAAAACCAGAATAAAGCAAGTGAATAACACAATTGTCAAATCAAGCTACGAACCAGGAAAAGACATGACAACAAAAATACAGAAAAAACTGTTAGACAAGACGAAACAACTTACCAGAGTAACAAACAGCCAAAAAACAAAATCAAAATATGATATCAATCAGGCGAAACAGAAACGAGAATATAACAAAATCCACGATGCTAGAATGAATTACCGGAAAAAGATGAAAACAATCATCAAAATAACTAAGGAAATAATGCCGAAATGAACCAGAAACAAGAATACCACCGAGATATTAGAAGGAGTAACAAAGATAATCACGAACTACCAAAAGGCTCAAAATCAACATAGGAAATCAGCATCTTAAAGAAAAGAATGCCAATATTATTCACAATAATTTACATAGCGGGTAATACACTATTGCACCATGCCATAGAAAGCGAAAACGAAGAACAAATGATGGAAATTATTGAGTCAATGAACCAATGTAATCACCATACAAGTATCAGAAATGAGAAAGGACGTCAAAAAAAGACGTCAACGTAAATTCTCCGGGAGTTATTAAAAACAGAATCAAATCTAAATGATTTGTGGTCATTGAGTTAAACGGAAAAAGGAAAAAGACAAAATATAGAACTAGCAAAGGTGAGCCACAGGAAACCCAATATATAAAATTAAATGACTACAAAAAGGGGTGGAAGTGACTCAAAAATCAATTCGAGGAATAGACCAAGAAAAACAACCAACAGAAAGTGAAACTAAATGCAGCCAAACGAGACAAAATGGATATCATGAAATAGTTATTCCAAACAAGAATGACGTTCGACGCCGGATATGAATAAAGAAAAGAACAGAGAACAAATCACAAAACCACTCAACAATCAAAAAGCAGATAACAAGAAATACAAATCGAATCAGTAAAGAGAGATTGCAAAAGACAATGCCAAGAAACGACAAGACAAAAAATGATGAAACTGAATTAAATACACTCAATTAAAATAGAGTATCGAAAGAATCTTGCAAATTGTAGTAAATACAAAAAAATAAGATAAGCGAAGACAAAATGAAGTTAACATCAATCCCGGAAATGAGAAGCCAGATTATAAAAACACAGATAGGATAATAAAAGCGACAGCGATAAAGAGGAAGAGGAACAGGAAGTCAAACCACTACTTAAAATCAAGAGGAATGATAACAAATCTTATTATATGAGCCTGAAGTTAAATTGTCAAGCAATTGTAAATAATCATCATGAACCCATATTAGTTATATATAAAAAAATAAAAAGCGAAAGCAGCATGATATTGGTGATGAGAAGAAGCATAGTAGTAATAAGCCTATATACCACCTAGCACCCCTTAAAAAGATGTCGAAAAACCCCAAATCAGTCAAACGATGCAAAATTACCTGTAGCAACTATGACTAGATATACAGTAACTCAAGGAATACCAATTACGGACAGATCAACTTTTAATATACCTAATGTCCTAAAGATTAAAACAAGATAAGTAAATATACTAATAATCAAAGTGAGCGAAGCCAAAACTTAGACAGATCATGCAAACCCTCCAAAAAAAAGCAAAAAATCCGAAAGTCAGTAGAAAAGGAACACCCATCAAGTAAATCATATCCAAATAATCATGGATGCTCTTTAGAAACTCTCCAATATAAACAGAAAAGAACCGAAAATCGAGAACGAACAGCCCTAATTGATAACCGAAGAGAAGAAACCCAAACCAACCACAAAGAATCACGAATAATCCCGAACAGATCAATTTACATCAAATAATCGAGCCGAGATAATATGATAACGGTTCATCTGTCCACAGAACCCAACTGGTAAAGCTGAGAGTAACCACAAACAAACTGATCAATAGTTCGAAAGAACCTCACCCTGTTTCAATATGCAAAAACATCAACAACCAAAAAAACAAGAACGTCAATATACAATCCCAAAACCTCAAATCCACCCACAAAAAGAAGTCTTGAACGAAACATTTTATCTATTATTTTATCTGACAGTCACAACGCTTGCCAATCTTCCAAACAATCGGCATCTAATCAGTCCTATATCAAGTAAAGGTAAACCCGTAATCGCGAAATACACTATATTGCATCCAGATAAGGTCAATTCCCTAGACTTTATTTTATTTCCCCTCTGTTTCGCTTCTTTAATAGTAACTGTTTCAGCAAGATCAGAAGAAAGGTTGTATGAAAATTTTCTAATTGCCATTGGAGCAGGAATAAATTCTAATAAGACTGGGTATTCTAAATTCAATTTCACATCAGAATAATATAATAATAATTGCTAACAACAAATATTTAAAATTCTCAATATTTTCAATTATTTGACCGCCGGACCAACATTTTTCGTAATAACTTTTCTTTGATAAAACATCCGTTTTAAGAGACGTACTAATTACAATGTCATCATCAAAACTTGTGGTGGGTTACTGGGTGCTATTGTTTGTTTTAATTATGTTGTGGTTACCCCGGTAACGCCATATAAATATTTCTTTGCTACCACTCGGCACCCGTTGCTAAGCAACGTTGGAACTGTGTTCGAGTGAATGGATCGTCCACAAAAAGTGAGCGCTATTACTAATGCTGTTTTGCCAAAACGATCTCTGGGTTCAACGAGCTGTCGATAGAAGACTTGTGCTCGCTTTGAGTATCAGGTCCCCTTATGTCGTAATATTTATCATTCGATTCTATTAAATTCTTTAACAACGTTCAAAATATCGACAAATATATATTAAAATAAAAGAAGTGGCTACATATTTTCTGAAGGAAGCGATGCATTTTTAGTGAGTCGATTGCGTTTGGTTTAATGTTCGAGCGGCTTGGCGCTTGGCCCGCTCCTTTCGTCCGGGTTGATAGCTGCTTGTTGTGGGGGTAGTTTTTGGAGTCCCTGCCATCTCTCGGTAGGCCAGCTGGCCAGGGGCAAAGACAAGGGGATATGTTACTGCTGCCCCTTCTTGGCAGGCCGATAATGCGACATCCAGTCCCCTTATTTGTGTTCTTAGGCTTTGGTTTAGTTGCCTTTCTTCCATCCAGCCCTTTTGTGCTTCCGTGAGCCTTTGATAGATCAGTTTGGCTTTCTTTGGTTCCACCCATGTGGCTCTTGTCTGCTGAATTTCTCTGGACAACTGAATAATGTTTTCATAAAAGTTTTTATTGATTGACCTTGCGTGCTCCAATTTCTTCTGTAGGACTTTTAGGGGTTCCATTTCTGTAAATAATATTATCAATTTTTGTCTACAAATCTCGAGTTATTAAATTACTCACACAATTTTTAATATTAACCAAACAAGCAAAAAGAAAATCGTGAAAAGAAACTAATCATTTATTTAATTTTTTTAAAACGCATTTCGCAAATGTTGTTGTGTATCCGTGGTCGAGATCATTCATTGTATTGAGGACCTGGATGGTAGTCCTCATCACGATCATCCGGGACCGGCTAAGCGGGAGAGTGCTCACGAAATACAAAAACCGGTCGTTTTGTGTTCTGAGTACGACTGGTACGGATCATTGAGGGGATGTCGACATTTGTTTCTGTCCGCCCCTCAGTACGATCACGAGCGGGGCTGTGGGGCGGTGTATACCCATCGGCATCTGCAATCCTGCCAGCCGCTATGTCATCTTCCACATTGGAGAGGTATAGCCTGGCCCTGGCTATTTGAAGATTTACTTGATGTTTATGATCTTTGAGCCGAGAGAGGAGGAACCGGGCCTGATTGAGAATCTTCTGGGCCGGACTCTGACCACTTTTGCGTTAGTCCGACACAAAGGGTCTCCCCTTATTTTCCAATGGGCGTAAGGCGTCCCATCGGGGCTCCCTCGGTTGGGGCACATCGCTGTACCTTTCCCGCCAGACTCGTTGCCAGGCTTGTCTCCACTGATCAGCAACGTGCGTAGGAACACGGACAAAGGGTCCTGATCTTCCTGAACAAAATCATGATCAAATGGGTTTGTCATTAAAATTCAATAATTGTCAAAGAAGATTAAAATTCTTATTATAGTTCCCGAACAATGATATCGAAGAATCCTTGTCATCCTCCCTGAATTTAATTGTTACAGAATTAAAATTCCTAATACAGTCCAATTTTTCACTGCTAACATTTTCTATCTTAACCAAAACCTCCCTAACTTTATCTTATGGATCATGAATACGTCGGCAGGTGACAAGCTCATATTTCGTGAATTACACTATTTATTTTACTGACCGACGAGTATTTAATAAGAAAATTCCTATAAGATATAAAAAAAGTAAACAAACGCACTTGTAAAAATTTAACGTCCGCTTTCCACATTTATTAGTTATTTATTTTTATATTGTCAACCATAAACAAATTACTTTACCTTAATATATTGAGTCACCTAGAAAAACATAAATCGTAAAAGATAAAAATTTCAAAGCAATTATATATTGAAAGATAACGCCAATAAAAAACCTTTCGTACGATATATTTCGATAGCACAGCTATCATCTTCAGTTGGTTTTGAGTACCTGAAGATGATAGCTGTGCTATCGAAATATATCGTACGAAAGGTTTTTTATTGGCGTTATCTTTTAATTAAATCGTTGCCAAATTTATTTAATTATTTAATTATATATTGAATCGTTAAAATTACAAAATAGAATGAACAAATTATTATCCTAAATTTTAAATTGAGTTAACTTGTATTGTTTCCATGAAGAACCCAAAAGATATTGATTGTGTCTACGAACAACCGTTGAAGAAAATGTAAAAAGAAAAGAAATAGAAATAAACGAAATGGGTTGTTGAATGGTATGTTTCTGATTTGTAATTTAGCGTTGATCGGACTTTTCCTATTTTTTCAGAAGCATATATTTTTCATGTCGACATTCAGGCCGGTACAGTCTCGGATAAGGATTGTTTTGCAGATTATACTACTTTATTCATTTCAAAGTCGGCTTCGGTATGATCCGGAGTTGTCTAGGTCTGGCTAGGGTAAATTATAATATTTCCTGTCATAAGTCGAAAATTCCTCACAATCTTTTTAGAACTAATTTCCAAAACTCGAAATCCCCTGACACAGGTATTGTATTAGCATCAAAATCCATCGTTAATAAATCGATCCCTAAGAATTGCAAGTCCTGAACATCGAAGTTAAAATTTGTCATTAAAATTAATTGCTAAAATTTACTATTGTCGAAATCATTCAAAAATCAACTATTAAATTATAATTTTTACACATTTATTAAGAATAGTTATCCGACATTTAACATCTTAAACAAAAATTTCATGAAATTCAAATTTTACCCCAATTCGGTGAGTTTAGGCCCCGAACTATCTCCTCACCCGACGCCTCGATCGTAGTGTTCTCATTGTCGAAGTTTCGTTGTTGAGGCATATTTCCACAAAAATTAAAAAACTTACTGATTGATTGGCTGTCATTTCTTCGGGCAGATTGGCTGTCCGGGTGTGTGCATGTAGACGTGCGACATATCACATCCTGTACTGCAACTAGTGCGTGCGAAGGATAGCATCAATATTGATTGATTTTCATGTAAATGCCAAGCTCGGTGATGCAGCATTAGGCGTATGTGATTGTGCCTATCGATTGGTTCAGCGATAAAAGTCAGAACAGTTGTTTATGGTAAGTTTTCGATTTTTCTCACTAATTTTTATCCTGTTAATTTATTTTGTAGTTTCAGACCTATCTGAATTTCAGTGACAATTACACAAACTTAACGCGCTACATTGTAAGTTTTATCCGGCTAGATTTCGCAATAACAATTCTAACTTTAGATTATTTCAGGATCTCGGTTTCTAGGGGACAGTTGGTGGTGAAAGAAGGAACTGCTCCATGGTTCTTTCCAGCTTCCGGCATTATTTTATCAATAAACATTTTCCAACGGGTATTGATTAGGTAATCTTGTATCAGATTATGGATTTGAATTTTTATTCCTGTATCATCTCGCAACATCTCGCGGTAACGTGGAGATCTCGTTCTCCGATGCTTCTATTGGATTTATTTTATTGATTCCTTGCCTGTTTCTCATGGATCTCTTTGGAATATTGAAAATTAAATTCGGCTGGACTATTTTATTTCTGGATTCCAATTATTTAATTTTTTATTAATAAAGTTTCTTAGAAGATTGTTCTTTATTGAATTTGGGTGTTGGGAAATCGGTAGCGGATCTGGTTACGCGTGGAATTTATTCGGTTCTGTTACGAGATCTGAAATTTTCGTCTATTAATACAACAAAAATGTAAGTCGTTCATTCCGTATTTAACTCTCTGCACCTCATTTGATAAAGTAAATGTTAACTCATATGGTTTAAAAGAAATCCTAAGCATATACACATTCATTACTTGCTTTAGTTTTACCTGACGGTGGGTGTGACATTGGTTAACTCGGGCGTTCAAAATTATTATTAAAATTTTCTTTTGAATTTTTATTACTATCTAAAGCATTAAAGTATTGAAATCAGCCAAATCGTTTCTCAAATGGAACTAGTCGACCTTAAGCTATATACATCTTATTGATTGTCTATCGGGAGTTCGTGGTTGTTAATTTTATAATTTCCTACAAATCCATTCTATTTATTATTTAGGAATTTCATTGATTTCTATATTTGGGAAATCTTTATCGCCCTTAACCTTCGTTTATTTAAATAGGATATCGACTCTCAATGTAATGTTGGCAGTTTATGACCGCTACGGGAACCTCAGGGTAATTCGAATGATTTCGACTATATATACATTATTAGAAGCCTATAATAACAAAGGTTCATAACAATTGCTTTTTTGATGTTAGCACGAGACTACAACTTAGCGTTTATAACTATATTTCATTTTAACTAAGAATATACCTATTGAGTTCATGACGACTACTTGAATCTATAATTTATTTAAATTTGTAACCCTAATTTAAAGTTATTGATTATTATAAGTTCATGGCAACGCTCAATGTCTACGACTACTTTAAATTCATATCAATAGCTTGAAATTTATGGTTACATTAAATTCATAGCAATTGTTTGGATTTATAGTTGATTTAAATTCATAAAAACGATTTCATTTTTCTATTTCCACGTTACCTTTCCCCTGGTTGACCTTAGGCGCATTGTGTTCATATTATAGTTAATGAGTGCCCACTGGACTACTCGTGTGATGATTTTGAGCCGTATGTAAGATAATTTAGGTCGAGTTTATGGAAATTGAGAGACGAGGAAATAGCCAAAAGACCACTTCCTTATCCCTCTCTTCCCCTATACGGAATAATATTGACGTTCCACCTCCTGCGTTCCGCACGCCGGGGCCTTCACGGGCACGAATCATTGGCGATTTTCCACGCACTTACACGAATTCGAATATTATGTCGGATTTTATTAACTTGTAGTATGTTTTGGCTGTGGGCCGGAAAAATTTCGACAATATAAAACAAAGTTTTGATGCATTAAAATATTTATTAACATATAATTATAAATTACCCATTACATTAATCAGAAAAATTTAAAAATCATAAATACACCGCTTATCCCACGCCGACACCCAAGCAGAGCTCAATCGAGGTTGCGAGGATGCGACGTGGAGAGAGTTGTCAAATAAAAACTCTCACTTACATCGCTGAAAAATGATTTCAAGTTTGAAAAACTGAATTTTTACGGTTAAAAACGATTAAATTATGTAAAAATGAATCGGTATATATACCTATTGTACGACCCTAACCTTGCGTGTTCTTTTTGATTTAGTAAAACAAATTTTGACCTTGGAACTTTCTGGTATATTCTAATCTTTAATTTTATTATTTTGAGATTTTATTTGACAATTTTTTCTTTAGATTTTTAATTGAATTATTTCTAATTCAAATTATTTGATTTTTATTTCATTCTCATGAAATTTCTCATTTTTATTAAATTGTCAAATTTGGTCAAAATCATTGGGTTTTCGTGTTATGTTTATATTTATTTCGAGCGGATCTTGTTGCACTTTGTTATTATTTTAATTTATTTTTGTGTTTATAATTTTATATTTAATTGTTTTCTTCCTCACATTTTGATAGGGTTAATTGGTGTTTTAATAGGTTTGAATTTAAATCTGCATGTTATGTTTCCATGTGTGTTACCGATTCATCTGTGTTCTGGCCCAACACTTGTAGCAACACAGAAATTACCGTTTCTATAAAAATAATATTTGAAATTCTTAATATTAAGATAGTTTGTGATAATCTCTATCCCACTCAAAAATTCATTTAATTTTAAGTATTTATTTTCGGTATTTTTGCTTTTAATTATTGGAATAAATTCTGGAAATTTACCAGAAAGTTGTTTACGCTCATGTTTAGTCAGAATCCTAACAAGATATTTTAATTTGAAACTATCTTTTTTAGTAATAAATATTTTAGGTTCATTTTTCTTAACATTTACTAACCTTTTATTATTTTCATAAGTTATTTCAATATTTTTTCTATTATTAATATATAATTTATTTTCAATATAAGCACCGTTTTTAACTGCATTAATTTCATTATTTAAATTTCTATCATTATTGTTATTAATTGTTTTATTTACCGAAATCAATTGATTATTTAGATTATTTAAAGGTAAAGAATTTAAAATTAAATTTTGATTTTCAAAGTTAAATTTATTTAAATCATTTATATTATTTTTATTTAAAGAAATTTTATTATCTGATATATCTAATTGAAAATTTCAAAATTCATTAAACAAACATTCTAACCTTTTTGCCAAATCAGCCAACGGCTTTTCCATGACATCCAGGCGACGCAGAATTGAGGCATCTGAAAACGAATTTAATCCAAGGTTCTTCGCGAAATATTCCAGAATCGAATTTGAAGAATTAATTTGAGTTTGAATTAAATAATCCAAAGATGAATTTCCACTATTGTATAATCCATTGAGCACACTGCTATTGATTTCGACTTGTGCTGCTGCGTCAGGCGATTGAGTCATTTCGTAGCAATTAGTCGAATTTAATTAACCTGAAAAAGACCACGAAACGATTTTAAGATTTTTCTTGATAGTATACTGTTGGACCAGAACAAAAACGGCCTTGAGAAATGTTTAAATGGATCGGTAACACACATGCAAACATAACAAGCAAATTTAAAATAAACCTATTGAAACACCAATTAAACCCTACCAAATATGAGAAAAAAGAGAATTAAATATAAAATGATAAACATAAAAATAAATTAAAATAATAGCAAAACGCAACAAAATTCGCACGATACAAATACAAATATAACATGAAAACCCAACAAATTCGACCGAAAATTAATAAATCAATAAAAGTTCATGAAAATGAAACTTAAATCAAAAAATTTGAATTAGAAATAATTCAATAAAAATTCTAAATGAAAAATTATTAAAATAAATTAAAAAATAATAAAAATAAAGAATAGAATACACTAGGAATAACAAGGTCGAATTTTATTTTACTACATCAAATTTAACACGCGAGGTTAGGGACAGAAAATAGGTATAAATACCGATGCATTTTCACATTAAATTTAACCAGTTTTAACCAATTTTGAGAAATCAAATTTTAGTTAATTTTAAAACCATTTTTCAAATCGATTTGAGTTATTTTGAATTTTTAGGTGAGAAGTAGTTTTATTTGGAACTCTCTCTCCACGTCACATCCTTGCAACCTCGGTAGAGCTCTGCTTGGACGTCGGCGTGGGGGGAGAGGTATTTTTATGAAAGTTTTATTGGAATGGATATGGTAACTTTGTATTTTACTTTTAATATACTTCAATAAACATTTATAATGTTTAAATTGTTTTATGCATTTAATAAAATTAATCTGTCGAAATTTTTCCGGCCCACAGCCAAACCACATCGCAAGTCAGAAAAATCAATACATAATTCAGATTCGTGTAAGTGCGTGGAATATCGCCAATGATCTGTGTCCGTGAAGACCCAGCGTGAGGAACGCAGGGGTTGGAACGTCAATATTAGTCCGTATAGCAGAAAGGAGGAATAAGGAAGAGGTCTTTTGGCTACTTCCTCGTTTCTCGTTTTCTGTAAATTCGACCTAAATCATTCTACACACGGCTCAAAATCACCACACCGAGTAGTCCAGTGGGCACTCATTAAATATAATGTGAACATAAAATGCGTTTAAAGCTTATTAGAGGGAAAGGTTACGGGGAATAAATCAATATGAAATCGCTGCTATGAAAATTAAATTACTAATGAATTAACTTAACTTTGAGTTAACAAATTTTTTAATTTAAACAAATCAACTCAAACTTCTAGTAAAATAGAGAATTTAATTAAGTTCTAAGTCAGAGCATGTACACACCGTTTCGGATGCCAATGCAATGAATGAAATCATTTAAACTAACTCAAATATAGTTACCCTAACCCCAGATAAGTTTTCCAGGAATAATTCTAACTGTTAGGCGATCATCGCGAGCATATCCCCGAATAATTGGTCTTAAATAGAAAATCCCCGAAGTAATAATCGAAAACTTTTAAGAGTCAATAAAAAACTCTCACTACAACTGTTATAAACATTATGAAAATTTACTTCACTATTAAAAATTTTGAAGACACAAATTAAAGTCATTTAAACTTTATTTTTATTAAAAATGAAGAACACTCACTTACAAAAATCAGCTTAATCGGGATAAGATAACGTCAAAATTCCAGTTCAACCACACCGAAATGAGAAAATTAGGACTATAAGACAAAGCCCAGATGGCGAGCATAGTAATCCGATTTTATTAGACTAGAGTTCCGTCATACCCAGAACCAATTTTTCATTGTCGTGATTGATAACGAATATTGATACTAAATTGTAGAATAAAATCTGAGTAAATTACGACAACAGCCAGGATATCCAAAGAAGACAGATAGACCCAACAAACATATTCTAACTGCTTTAGACGCTGCGAAAACTTTTAACGAGGATAATTCCCTGAAATTCATACTGGGATTAACTAATTAAATGTATACTATAAGTTACCAGACGACCAGAGAGAGTTAATAAATCCAAAACTTTTCTGATAGACCAACTGGGCGACCAGCAGCGAGAGATAAGGAAAATCCAAAATGCAGTTATATGAAACTCCCGCGAAACAACAGTGTGAACTGATTCCCTGAATTCACACGCATAACACGCTAAATAAGAAACTCATTATGGTAGAAGCTAGCTAATAAAACTTACCCAATAATCCACAAACTCACAATTCTAAAGTACAATTCTCCTTAACTGAATTTCATAAATTTACAATCTACGGAATAAACAATTTTACCTTAATAACACTCGCCGACATTTCCGTCGATCAAGCAATGTAAACATCCACCTCGTTGTGGTCACGCTGTAATTGACATTTCATTCATGTCTACCTAACTCGATCATCCGGCACACAATACGCACACTCACCAATATATCAACCGACGTCAGTAGAAAATACATCATTTTCACCTAGCGGAAAAATTATGAATTCACCAAACGACTCAGGAGAAAATCTAAAACCCAATTCTCTGGATGCCGCAGAAGCCCCTCTGACGAGTAAATTTTTGATTATTCTTATTAACGAGATTATAATTACACCCGAGCATTAGATAAAGATTCAGAATCAAGTCGGTATCGCTTTCCCCCGCCAAATGAAAACCCAAGAGTCAACAAGTAAACCCTCTGGATTAAAATCGATGACCTAAATAATTCTATACCTACTAGTAAATTGTGGTCTCCCGCACAAGACGAATTCCAACATGATAAAACCCTTTCACTCCACTGTTAAATACAATAATCTATTTTTTTTGTGGTTAAATAAAAATATTCACCATCGTCAATCTCATTGGTCTTCGGTGTTACAAGTGTTCGAGTTGATAATTGCTACGTGAAGATTCCGGTTCTAACCACATAAACAAACCGCTCGACAATCATTTTTGGGAAAACGGTTCGCTCGTAATTATTCTAAGTTTAGCCACGTAACTTATTAGTATTGGGATTTCTTAGATATTTTATTTCAGTAATTCAGGTAGTTGTATATTGTTCATTTCAGTCGAATTAATAGGTCTTTTACTATTATCTCCACATTAGGTTCAGGTATTTGAATTGCTCAATAAATGGAACAAGAATTTTCTTCCTCGAATGTACCTTCACAACATAAGAATGTGTAACCCTAGTAGTTTTGAAGTGCCGATTTTCCCTTTTCCTCAAAAGATAATTCCAGCCATATGACCCACCATTTTTCGCATGTGAATAAGAGGGAGAAGGCGACCGAGTCAAGAATATATTGCCAACCATGTTAGTAACCCGCGTCCGATTTCGAGTTTCGTGAGATTTAACGCATTTCAAAAACTAATTAGTTTAGTTTCCTTGAGTTGTGTCCCGCCGAAAGACGAGAAAATTTATATAATTGAGAACACCCCAGGATAACCGATCGAATCTTAATTTACTGAGAGAAATTTTGGGTTACAGTGCTAAACTCATCAAACTTTCTATTCAGGACAATCTGGAGCTATCGTTGAAACCCCTACTCATATCGTGGAGCAATGGCGACAGGCCTGGAATCGTGTATATCGAGAGCGATGCCCCGACATGCCAGAAGACGACCGAGGGGAATATATCTTCCCGGAAGACTTTATGCGACAGTTCAGAAAAACGTCCAGCGAACCAAATCCGTCCCAGGATATCCTAACTCAGGCCCAAGAACTCCTGGAAAGTCTCCTGCACCACCAGCGCCACGTCGAGGCCGCTGTGGAGCGGGCCACGAGATACTTGGCCAACGTCCAAGACGACCTAGCGGCGGGGCATCTAGCAAGCAACTATCCACCTTACCCGAGACTGACCCGAAATACCAAGAGGCTAGTATTTGTGATTCCTGGTTACTCCCCGGAAGAAGGAATCAAGCGATTTTTCGAAGACGCATAAACCCCTAAAACAGTGACCATTAATGATCGAAAAATTTTGTTTAATACACTATTAGAAATCTAACTTTAAAATTTTTTTGTTTGTTTTAAATTCAATTCGTAACTATGTTTAGTACTAATCACACTTGTTACTATAGAAATCATCACAGAAATTCAACCCTTGTTATTCTAGAAATGGACCCCGTGAAATTACTACAAACCGAATTAACTCATGCGACACAGGCCAACAAAAAACTCCATGACCAACTCGTCCAACTAGTCCGGGAAACTCAACAAATCAAGGCAACGTGGATAGAGCCGAAGAGAGTCAAACCGCTATATCAAAAACTGGCCGCGGCGCAAAAGGGATGGGCGGGTCCAAGGCCTGAAGACTCAAATTAGGGGGTTAGAGGTAGCGTTGTCCGCCTGTCAAGAAGGGGCAGCGGTGCCCTACCCCCTAGTTTTCGCCCCTGCTCAATTGGCCTACCACGAGGCGAGTATTGCCCCATCGACAACCCTGACGTCAACTCCTACCACGACCACTACTCCAATCATAACAGTAAGAACCAGTCGTCGACCTGGACGTAAGGAGCGGGCTAAGCGCCGAGCCGCTCGATTTTCAGATAAGCCTGGATTATTATAGACCATGTATTTAATCGACAAATAAAGCATGATAGAGATTGTAGTTTCTATATATTGTAGTTTCTATATATATCTTGTTATATTTATATCATCCTAGTGGTTTGAAACGACATTGTAAAAGGGTTTAAATAAGGAGTACCACCCATCTTGTTTCCAAACTAATGTCATCAAAATAGTTAGATAAACGATAGAAACTTAGACACAAGGGGACCAAATAATTTAAAGCGAGCACAAGTCTTCTAACGACGGCTCGTTGGACCCATGGATCGTTCGGTCAGTTATAGCATTAGCAATAGCGCTCACTTTTTGCAGACGATCTACCCACTCGGACACAGTTCCAACGTTGCTTAGCAACGGGTGCCGGGTGGTGAGCGAAAGAATATTTGTATGGGGTTGTCCGGGTAACAACCATATAGTTTTCAAAATGTCAAAACCCAGTAACCACGAAACCCTGTAACCCACCAATACTTGAAACTCGACTGTTTCTTTTTGGCTGACTTTTTCTACTATTTCGGGCGAAATCTATAGCTCTGTTGGGCCAGAACACAAACGGCCTTGTAAATGTTTAAATGAATCGGTAACACATGCAAATATAACATGCAGATTTAAATTCAAACCTATTAATACACCAATGAAACCCTATTATATATGAGAAAGAAGATAATTACATATAAAATAATAAACATAAAAATAAATTAAAACAATAACAAAAAAACACCAAGATCCGTACGATATAAATATAAACATAACACGAAAACCTAACAAATTCGACCGAAATTTGATAATTTAACAAGAATGTGAAATTTCATGAAAATGAAATAAAAGTCAAAGAATTTGAATTAGAAATAATTCAATAAAAATTTTAAAAGAAAATTATCAAATAAAATTGCAAAATAATAAAAATTAAGATTAGAATACACTAGAAAATTCCAAGGTCGAATTTTGTTTTACTACATCAAAAAGAACACGCAAGGTTAGGGCCAAAAAATAGGTATATATACCGATTCATTTTTACACAATTTTAATCGTTTTCCAGTTTTTCAAACTCGAATCAATTTATTAGATGTGTTGGGCCAGAACGTAAACGGCCTTGGAAAATGTTTAAATGGATCAGAAACACACACGCAGATACAACACGCAATTTAAAATAAACCTGAAAAACACCAAGTAAACCCGATAAAATCTGAGAAATAAAAGAATTAAATATAAAATAATAAACATAAAAATAAAAATAAAATATTAACAAAATGCACCAAGATCCGCACGATACCTACATAAATACAACAAGAAAACACGACAAATTCGACGAAATTAGAAAAATCAATTAAAGTTCATTAAAGTGGAATTTAAATCGGAAAATTGAATTAGCAATAATTCAATAAAAATTTTTAAATAAAAAATTAGAAAAATAAATCAAGAAATATAAAAACTAAAAAATAGAATTTGCTGGAAAAGAACAAGGTCGAATTTTGTTTTACTGCATCAAATTTTACACGTCACACAAATAGGTATAAATACTGATCCATTTTCACATTAAACAACACCATTTTTTTTGTGAAAACCAAAAACCATTTTTGAAAAGTGTTAAAACCTTAAAAACTATTTTGAAAATTTTCAACTATTTTTCAATTATTTGAACTATTTTACATACTTCGAATCTATTTCAACAGAAATTTTAGGTGAGAATCATTTATGTTGGAACCCTCTTTCCACATCGCGACCTTGCATCTCAATGGAGCTCTGCTCGGCGTTGATGTGGGAAGAGAGGTATTTATGCTATTTTATGCTCGATTTTATGATTGATGTTTTTATGGAATGGTTAATGGGTAAATTTATTTGTTTTATGATTAATAAATTTTATTAATATGTATTTATATGTCTTTATAATTTGTAAATTTTAAATGTCGAAATTTTTCCGGCCCACAGCCGACACATTACGCAAGTTAGTAAAATCAACATAGTGCAGATGCATGTAAGTGCGTGGAGAACCGCCAATGATATGCACCCGTGAAGACTCAGCGTGCGCAACGCAGCGGTCGTAACGTCAATATTTACCCCTATAGCTGAAGCGAGAAATAAGGAAGAAGTCTCTGGCTGCTTCCTCGTTTCTCAATTCTATAAAATCGACCTAAAATTATCTTACAAACGGCTTAAAATCATCACACCGAGTAGTCCAGTGGGCACTCAATAATTATAATATAAACACAATGGCGCTTAAGATCTATCAAAGGGAAAGGGTACGGGGATAAATTAACTGGAATCGTTGGTATAAATAAATTCAATTGATACTTTAAAATGATTTAACTAGTAGTATATTAGCTCATCAAAATCAAACATAAATATCGTAAATAGTTAGTGAATCCCTTAAATTGAACTTATCCGACACGATTACAGATTTTTGTCGTCATTAAAAATACATATTCTATTAATTAAAGTAGATTTTAATAAAATAACTATTGGAAATTTAAATGATTTACCGTTCCATCTAAACTAACTCCTTGAGGAAAGTAAACGAGATAAAAATGAATTAACCAAAACCACTGATAGAATTAAAACCCGTGAAATAGCTTTTAGAGTAATTTGGATGATTGATTTAAACCCCTGGTACAGATTGATGGTTCGAAGAGATTGAGTAACCTTGGGGTTAATAATAGTAAGCCGAACTCATTTGTCATGTGAACTTGAATGCGAGAAATACCCAAAATGCCAGTAAATCTTTAAACTAGTTAGATGAAGGGTAAACCAACTCCTTAGGTGAAATTTACGAGAAAGTTACGGTAGCTCAGAGGAATTGTTAGTAGTAATTTGGAGTGATAGTCCAATGTCGACAGATGGGTTCACTGAGAGAGCAAATCAGATCAAAATTATTCATCGGAGTAAAGAAAATTAATAAAGTTAGGTGAAATAAAATGAATTCCCTGTTAAGTACAATCGATTTTAGCGAATAAATCCGTTTAATATCGTCGGAAAACTCAGCAGAGCTTAGTTTAATGGCACTTTTCATGATAACCGAGTAAAATCCCTTCGAACCATCAACCTAATTCAGGAGAGACGAATGAAATAAAATTACAATGACTATAAAATTATTAATAATTTACGACCCAACATCGCATGAACCTTTAGTGAACCATTTTATGAATTAAAAAGCAACATAAATAAATCGACTGAATTTGGAAAACGAAGAGACACTTCTTTAGATTGAAATCAATGATTATGAAATTACAAATCTGTCCTTCGATCGACCAATGTTGCTGAGGGCTAAGATCATCTCCACCCGCTAATACGTAACTAAGTCCAATCGATACGAGAAGGAATACACGGTAGGAGTGCGTGTGGCACTAAAAATCTAAAAGAAAAGTAGAGGGAACAACTAAAACGACAATTTACCTTAGTTAACCTGGCCAAGCTTGACAACAAAAATGTTTAAGATAACCCAATAAGACCGAATGATGGAATTGTTGAATGAGAAATATAGACTGAACAGATTAGATCGGTCAGGTCGTGTAGTCAAGTTACAGTAGACGACGGGTGGGTGTGCATCCGAAACAGATACCGATGAAAATAATTAGATTCCAACGTGATCGGCGTTGCATAATTTATGAATAAACAAACGCCTTTCATACCATGATAATTAAAGTTCTAATTGCAACCGAAGATCGGTAGTCTGATTAATATCGCCTTTGTTATTTAATCGGTTAACTCGTTAGTATCTTTAACTAATATCCCATTTATTCTTTAATCCAGTAACTCAACTATCAATGTAAGGCACATATCGAAAGCATTTTTGTTAACCAAGAGGGTGCATGATCAAACCCATCTAAATAGGAAAGGTCGATCAAATTAGATGCTTTGAGGGCGCAAAGGGTTAACGAGTAAACAGTAACCCCTCCGTAACTCCTAACCCTAATATTAACGTCAAGTCTACTATAGATCCAACGATAAGTTCCACACAACATTAACGAACGACAATGAGTGAACGAACGCCAGCTTCTACTCATCTCAACAACGTAATAGTAAACGATATGAAAGCCCAACAGTCATACCCTAACCATGAGAGAGGCAAATAATAAATCACGCACCCAGTTTAAATGATTCCGTTTTATTTCTGACGTTATCACAAGCCAGTAATTGATCATACCACGTTACTTTCAGTCAAACATGCCTCTAGATTGGACAGACACCAGTTCAACCAACACGCCGTCTAGGAAGGAGTCGCCCAGGAGAACCGGGGCGATCGGGAAAATTCGTCGGCAACGGCCGTACCCTGCCATTCGGAGGACACCTGATACCGACCCTGAGGAACTAAATCGGCAGCAGTACCCAGCTGCGGAGATATTCGCTAATGCGCAGGACCTCCTCACCCAGTGGGAGCGGGTGCAGGAGCGGGTGGACTTACAAGTAGTCAAGGCAAGGATGTACCTTGCAAACGTGCTGGATGACATCCTTGCCGGGCGGATCGCCGTCGCCCATCCACCTCGTCCGGTTCGGGATACTAGACGACCCTACACGGTGGAAGCCCTCAAGAAGAGTCTAGAACGATATTGCCCAGACGATTGAACTAACAGCCACATTTGTGTACTGATCATATAATAATTATAATTAGAACTGCGTGTTTTCTTCTCACATCATATAAACTGAACTCTTGACTTGTGTGAAAATTTTTAAACGTTTAGATCAATCATAACTTGACGTGTAACCATCCAATTTAATTTCAGTAATGTCTTCACTACGGATCCTACAGACGGAACTAGATCGTGCGAGGCAGGCGAATGCAGAATTACTGAGCCAGGTCCTGCAATTGACTCGCGAGATGCAGCAGATCAAAGCGACTTGTTTAGACCCCAAACGGACAAAAATCCTTTACCAACGGCTCACCGCCGCTCAGAAAGGCTGGGCCGAAGAACGCCAGCTCAATCGGAGTCTGCGTACGCAGGTCCGGGGACTCGAAGTGGCCTTAGCGGTATGCCGGGAAGGTGAAGCGGTAACTTACCCGCTCATCTTCGCCCCACTCAAGTGCCGCAGACAGCTACCAGGTCAGCAGAGCAATCCAACACTACAACCAGCAGTCGTCGACCGGGACGTAAGGAACGTGCCCGACGTCGCGCAACACAACTCCAGAATCTCAAGCAGTAAACGCTAATGTATATGAATCGAATAAAATAGTTTTAAATGTAGTTGAAGTATTATTTCGTATAACCGTAGACCAACCCCGCCAACAGTCAAGTAAGCATGAATCTCGAATAATTAGGAGAGACAGAGCAAAGCGAGCATAGGTCTTCTATCGACAGCTCGTGAACCCGAGGGTTGTCCGAGCAACTATAATACTAGCCAATGGTATTCAATTTTTGCGGGCAATCCACCACTTGAACACATTACCAACGTTGCTTAGCAACGGGTGCCAAGTGGGTAAGTATCATTTTGTATGGCGTTACCAGGGTCGCCAGGAAGATAAGCAAGAGTTGAAACCCTGTAACCCACCATACAAATTTGGGGGCTCAGCCGGGATTGAAGCTTTGTGTTTGCGAAGAACCAAAGGAAATATAGACATAGGTTTAAGGTTTAAATTGAAAATGTCGGGACGACATTTTGTCGAACCACGGAGAGATGTAATAACAATGAAACAAAAACCCAGAGAACGATAAATGGAAAACGAACAACCTTACTACAAGATAAGGGGAAAGGTCAAGGAAATAAACGACTAGCCCACCAAGTACAAATTTGGGGCCTCAGCCGGATTGAAGCTTTATTATTTGGAAAGACCAAAACCAGCAAGTTAGGAAACAACAGAAAATTATGTCAGTACACCCTCAGCCGGGAGCGAAGGATTTTCGTGTGCAAACAAATCGATGAGAAAGTGTAAAGATCGAGGAGAAAAACCTGACTACGAGATACAAATTTAGGGGCTCATAAAGGATTGTTTTTACAAAGAACCCAAGGAAATATAAGCAAATGTTTAAAGTTTAAACAGAGATGCGGAGACGATATGTTGCAAACCCCAGAGAGATGAGAACGCCATGAAACAAAACCCAGAGAACAACTGTCGAAAAACGAGCAACCCGACTACAAATTAAGACGCCAAGACACTCAACATCCATCAATACTTGACGACATGACACCCTTGTAAGACACCAACAACAATGACAAGACGCATAAGTAATTAAAAGGGCAAAATTCGGGATAAAATGAAATGGGGTAAGTAAGGGGAGTAATGATAAACAAGAGAAAGCAACGGAACCAAATAGAGGAAGCCAACGGTAATAGAATAAAGCTCAACAGGTAACGAGTAAATAGTAGTAGATAAAATGACTCAAAATATAGTAAAGAGGTGAATGAATTTAGTTAATTAGTATTTAGATAAATTTAAAGGGTAATTTGATAATTTTAGATGGAACCAACAAAAATTATAGAAAGATTAAAAGGGATTCTAAACATCGAAAATGACAATCTTGAGGAACTAATTAATAAACAAAAGTTAATTAAACGAGCTAAAGAGGATATATCAGCGATTTCAAACCTGTACTCCGATGAACATTGCATATTAATAAAATTGATCGATATTGATAAAGACGTAACAACTGAAAGAATATATGAAATTCTATCTATGAGATTAGAGATAACCAAATTTGGGAAAAGCTGGAACAAGTTAATGGAAAAAGTCAAAAACATTGAGGACGAGATTACAACAACAATAAAGGAGCAGACTAAGGCTTATTCGGAGTGTTATGCGTGCAAAACAGAGGAAGCACGAGTAATGGTGATACCTTGCGGACACCTGAGTTATTGTCATGGATGCGCACAAGAGTCGCACTGTATGTTATGCCAGCGAAAGATAAAGGAAAGACTAACGGTTTACTTTCCATGAGTTGTTATGATGAAATGAAATAAATGTGTATTAGGTATTACTTGAATCATTATATAAAAGAAATATGCAATGTTTGTAAATAATAAAACCACCTGACAACGATAAACAAAGGTAATAGACCGAAAACATAAAAGCCGAATTAGGGAAATAATCAAAACACATGCACAGAGACACAAAATATTGGACGGGAAAATTTCGACAACCGAGTTTTCCTAGTGTATAATTCTTTTTGTTTTATTGATATTATATTTATTGATATTATATTGAGATAGGACGAGGAAAAATGGTTAAACCTGAGCTATCTAATGATAGTACGCTCACCCAAGGGAAACCCTGATCAACCCTACTGAGAAAGGAACTGGTAGGCCAAGTCGCGTATGTCAGCAAGTGACCGGCGAGAGATTGATCACCTCTTTTGGGGAGCTTGTTGATGCGATTACCACAAATTTTGAAGGGGGGTGTGAAGAGATAGACCGAGAGGTGAGAGAAAGAGTGCGCACGGAACAGAATTAATAGTTTTGATTAAAGGTACCTAGAGATGACTTCTTTTTTCCCTAGCTGGTGGTGAGGCACCAGAGGACAGCTACGGACTGTCGTGCTCAGGTTGTTATCAGCCAAGGGACTGTTGACGCTGAGCCGTTCGATACAAAAACCCGGATCCCACACCGAGTATCGAACGATTCTTTTTTTTCGCTGGGAGGCACTCGATACAACAACCCGGATCCCACACCGAGTATCGGGGCCAAACGGTAGGTGAGATGTGAACTAACCGGTAAATGGTTCATACTCAAAATGTCCTACTAAAGCCAGATGAGAGCGGCTGAACGGAGCCGAGAAATCTGATGGAAGGAGCGGGCAGAGATTTGATAGTTTATTTCCCGCTCCCACTTTTGAGCACTTCCTTTTCTTTTCACTATTCGGGAAATCAAGTAAACCGCTTTTGGAACTTGATTGAACGTCTAGGCATTTCCATACTTTTATATTCTTCGAGGTACACAACCCGGATCCCACACCGAGTACCGAGGGAATGTTTTTTTATTGCCCAGCGAGGAGTTTGGTACAATAACCCGGATCCCACACCGAGTACCAAATATCCGAATGGCGGTGAGTAAAGCGTAACCGGAAAAATGCGCGGCCAAAAGACGCCATGGCTTGAGAGTCAGTGTGAGGCCTCAAACATACCCAAAAGTCACTGTTGAGCTCAAGGCCGATGAAATAATAAGAGATAATAGAGGGCCGGATGATTATAATCAGATACTTGAGGCAATAGAGGGCCGGATGATTATAATCAGATACTTGAGGCAATAGAGGGCCGGATGATTATAATCAGATACTTGAGGCAATAGAGGGCCGGATGATTATAATCAGATACTTGAGGCAATAGAGGGCCGGATGATTATAATCAGATACTTGAGGCAATAGAGGGCCGGATGATTATAATCAGATACTTGAGGCAATAGAGGGCCGGATGATTATGATCAGATACTTGAGGCAATAGAAGGTCGGATGATCATGATCAGATACTAGAGGCCATAGAGTACCAGATAAGATATGATAGGAATAAAGATGAAAAATGATTAGGAATAGATATTAAGGTCACAGATGACCAATAAAAGAGTTAAAACCGAAGGCCGAAGAGCCAACGGAAATCATAGAGGGCATAGAGCGCCAGCGATTGAGGATTAAGTAAACGAATTTTTGGGGAACATAGGGAAAACAATTAATGGAATGAATGAAAGTATGAGTATGATGATTATTGATATTATGATATAGATAATTGATACGACTATATAGATAACTGATAAGACTATATAGATAATTGATACGAGATTAATAGATAATTATTACGAGGTATAGATAATTAAAAATGGACTTAAAATGAGGGGGGTGAGTCAGATAAAGAAGACCACCACGATAAATGCGAACAAGGGATGATAACATATATAGTATGGTAAACGGAGGAGAAATTAGTATAGAGTATAGAATATTGGAGTGTTATTTATTTTTAGGAATCGATAGTCAAGCAAAGCAATCCAAGTCAAGTGCAAAGCAAAGCAAAGAGAAAATATTCCAGAACAAACGACAAAGCAAAGTGATAACAAAGGAATTTGAATAAACGAGCAGAAAAGATTTTGGAATAAACGTCAGAGTAGTTACAAGCAGATAAGCAACCAGAGGTTTCAAAGCAACCAAAGCAAGAGAAGAGAAACCAGTCAAGCAGACGAATAACCGTAAACATTGATAGCATCAGCAACCGCACGAGAAGCAAAAGTCAAGAGAATAGAGAAAAAAGTTTATTAAAAGCGGAAGAAAAGAAAAAAGTTCGCAACGGTAGAAGTGCCAAAACCGGAGTATCAATTACAGCAGCGACAGGAACCGGCACAGATAGTGGATTAACCGACGTTGAATTCAACAGTAGCGAAGAAAACGAAATAAACGATATAGAAAACCGGTTGCCAATAATAGAAGCAGAGAACGAGGAAGAGAGACTAAAAAACTTAAACATTAACTCAAACATGGCAAATTCCATCACGACTTCAACTCCGGATCCAAACATGATGATAAATAACAACAATGCAATGGTAGGAGAATTCAGAGAAAAGTTTAGAGGAGAACCGTTCGACGGTAGTCTCAACAAATTGGATACATTTATAAAGGAATTCGAAGTGTATAAAAATATCTGTCACTGGACAGATCAGAAAGTAAAAGAGCGACTACCCTTGTATTTGAAAGGGAGCGCACAAGATGTATTCGTGGAAGAAGCAAGAGACGATACGAAACTGACAACGTGGACAGAGATTAAAGAGTTCTTAATAAAGATATTCGGGATAGAGAAAAAGGGGAATAGGAAGATATTGGACTTCCTACATCGAAAACAAAGACGAGATGAATCAAATGCAGTGTACGCATGCGAATTAAAGAAACTGTGTAAAGAAGCCTTCGGAGAACATGATTTGCCCGAAGATAAAATGGTAAACGTCTTCATAAGAGGAATCAAGAGGGAAGACATACGAGCCAACCTTGGATGCTTGGCACCAGAAACACTAGATAAAGCAGTAGCAATCGCAAACAGATGTGAAGCCCATCTAGGACTGGGATATCAAGTGGCAGTCTTGGCCACGGAACCAACAACATCAACAGTCAATGCCAACAATCAAAACAACAATACCAATCCAGCTATGAATCAATTCATTCCGAGAGCACAGCAGATGTTCAAGCCACCAGCAACGAGAAATCCGGAAGATAGAGGTAATAACCAAGTAAGTTATAATAATAATTCCAGGAACAATCCAAATACAAATGAAAAATGCTCCATATGCCAAAGAATAGGACATCGGTCAGAGAATTGTTTCCGAAATTACACTTGTCAAAAATGTGGTAGACGAGGGCATACTGAGAAAATATGTAGACAACCTAATAACAAAGCATGTTACAATTGTGGACAACAAGGACATTTCGCAAGGCAATGTAACATAAGAAGAGAACCAAACCAATCAAGATTAAATAACTCTATGGGAAATCCACAAATTAACGTGATGCAAGAGATAGACATGCTACGAGAAACACTACAACGAATGCCCATGGAATTAAAGGAGATGATGCAACAGATGCCCACCAATATACAACAACAACGAATCAACGTAATGAGAAGCAACGAGGAGATTCAAGAGCTGAGAACTAGAGAATATCAAGAGCAACAACAAGCTGAATGGCAAAGACTACAAACAGAAGAAGCCCAGGAAATCCAGCAAAGATGGGAAAATCGAAAACAAACCCCGAAAAGAATTAATATGATGAGAATGGAAATTCCAGATGAAACTCACACTGCGGAGCAGTGTGTTGAGAACGAAGGGGGAGGAAATATGATAACCGATAACGAGAAAACAGTTGAATTAAATACGATGGAGAAAATAGAGGCCATCAAAGAATTTACAGAGGAGGAAAAACAAAGACGTCGACAGTTAAAAGAAACAATAATGGAGAAACCGAATGAACCGGAAACGCAAGAGATTAAACAAGCAGAAATGATGATAACGGAGGATCAAAACAAGGAAACATTAGTGTACGAGATAGACGAACTCGAAAAAGAAAAATTATGATACAAAAGACAGAGAGTACACTTGAGAAAATAAAGCAAGAGGAAGCTCTAGAACAAGAGGAGGATCAGTTAAAAGAAAAAGAAGCAAGCCTGAAACAAGAGAAAGCGGAACTAAGAAAGAAGGCACTAATATTAAAAATAGACGGAGCGTTAAGACATTTAGAACAAGAGCAAGCACTAGATCAAAGAATAGAAGTGCTGGCAAAGAAAGTGTTATCTCAAGAAATGGAGGAGCCAAAACTAGAACTACAAAAAGATGAACAAGAAGCATCAACGTCACAGGGAAAAGAAAAGATATCAGAGCCAATAATAACAAAAAATCGAATCCAGAGGATACTGCTACAAAAAATAGAAACAAGAATCAGAAAAGAAAAGCCCACGTGGAGTGAAGCTCAAATTGAGAATAGAATAAAAGAGATATGGTTCCAAACAAAAGGGCCAACAAAGATAACGAAAGAGGAGGAACAACCACATATTAATATGATGAGACAAATACCGGATGATCAAACAGATGAGGATGAAAGCGAGATAAGCAGTCTGGGCGGAGAAATATTTCAATCATGCGAGGAAAATAAACCACACAAAGATGAATCAAAATCCGAATTAGAGGAAATGGAAACGAACGTGCCAAGAGAAGATGAAACCGAGACATTAAAAGAAATCAACGAGATTGTAGAAGAAGTAGATCGAAACCAAATGTTCCTAAACCTCAGAGATACAACCGCATACAGCAGAATAATGAAACTGATTGCGAAAGGATATCAGCAGGATAATGGTACATTCACGGCATCATGGAAAGATATGATAAAAAAGTACCAAGAGAATCTGAAAGAATATGATAGAGAAGAGTATCAGGTAATTATTGATTTTCCAGAGATACCGAGACAGATAATAGCCACAAGAGGCGAAAGCACAAACGAGTTGTACGATTGGGTAGTGAAAAAGCTAGGACCCAGTTATAAAAATAAACCTTTATATTATCAAGGAAGGAAAATAAAGCGAGATATACACCTAGCGGATGCTCTAATATGGCCAAAGGGAATAAATGTGGTAACGTTAAACAAAAATGAAACCGAGGAAACGACAGCAGAAATATGGCAGAAAATTCAAATATTGTACAACAAAGAAATAAAACCTGGATTAGAAAAAGAGAGACAAAAGATAATGAGACAAAACCAGATTAAAATGACAGAACAAGCAATAGACCAGGCTAGAAAATATATTAATCGATTATCGTTAACGAGACCGATTTCAATGAAAAAATTTGTAGAAGCTGTACGAGACACAGACATTATGAGATTTGACAACGAGAGAACAGATGAGTTGATAGCCAAATACGGAGAACATCAAAGAGATATGAGGGGAGATGAACCAATAAAGATAAAGATAAAATTACCAAATGACGAAATAAAGGAAATATTGGTAGATCCCGATTGTCAAATGCACGAATTATACCGACGGATAAACCGAGAAATTATCCAACCAATAATCGAAAGTAGTGACGACGGTATGGTGGAAGACGTGGCAATAATGTATCACAAACGACAAATAAGTCAGCGAGAACGAACCCCCGATATACGAATTAGGTATATGGGAAGACGGACAAACCATTAATATCATAGCCATGGATGAACCAGAGAGAAAAAATACAACAAAAAGGGAACAACAGATCCAAGAATTTCAAGAGGAAATGAAAAGAAAAATGGATCAAATACTAACCATCTACCAGTTATGGAGACAAGATGCAAAGTTGAGTACAAAATTACAACCTATAGATGAGTCGCGATGCCGATCAACACCATGGAAAAAGGTGTATGATGAAAAGACAAAGGAGTGGAAATGGAAAATGGAGAGAACTGAACCAAAATGGAGAAAATATATACCAGGAGAAGCGCCGGAAGACGCAGCTAACGAAATAACCTTAGAGTTATATGAAGACGAACCATATGAAAAATTTACCAGAGGAAATGATAAACGAAATGGAATGGCAACCAGAAGAAGACGAGGAAATAAACGATAGAGCTCGACTAGCCCCATACACATGGAAGATAGGTGGATGGGCTGAAAAAGTAAAATCGGCTGAAGAAGAGAAAATCATCGGTATCACAAGTCATCAATTCTATACAGAGATCGGAGGATACCGGATGAAATTGAGAGTATACCCAAACGGAGATGGGGTAGGAAAAGGAAAATATCTATCAGTGTATTTTCTATTAGCAAGAGGCAGATATGACGGAAAGTTAGAGTGGCCATTTAATCGGAAAGTCACAATTTCAATCGCTAAACCCGGAAAATGGGAAGAGCGACACAGCGAAAAACTGGGAGTGGACCCAAGATCTATGATAAGTCAAAAGCCAAAATCCACTGAAAATGTTGCGGGAGGAGTACCACAATTTCTGTTGAAAAAATATGTAACACCTCAATTCGTAAAAGATGATACGATATATATTACGATCGAAGTAGAAACAGAACGAGAAATGAAATTACGAATCCAACAAGAACAAGCGAGACCGCGAATCAGTGTACTCGAAAAACGAATTCCAGGAATAAAATATTTGCCCACAGATATAGACGATCCTGTGGAAGAAGGATTAACACGATTAACGGAAACGCAAAAATGTAGAGAGTTAGCAGCGATACTAAGAACCGGAGCAAAGAATCAAAGACGAACTGTAACAGATTTAGCGAAATGGATAATCGATTCTTGTAACAGAGTAGAGAATCTGCGAAATATCGTAAAGGAAATAGAGGAATATCGGAGAACGTATGCGTGGTACCCAGAGCAATTCCGAGAAATTATCCGAAAATGGAAACATACCGAATGGGCAGCCGAAACGATAGAGAAGTATACTTTAAAAATTATGATGCCAGATTTCGAACCAATCGAAAGAGAATTTTATATCACTGCCAAGGTGAGTGAAGTAAAAAAGAGAATACCGTATGAACCGCCATTTCATTTACAATACCAAGGACGATCATTAGACGACGATCTCGAAATCGGAGTTACGCAAATGCAATTGGGATTAATAAATGTATTAACGGTAGCAAAGATCGCGGGTAGAGAACTCAATAAAAGAGAAATCAAAACGAAAACGCCAATAGGGCGACAAGAAAGTCTAAACACGCCAGAAGTTCCACCTGCAGCAGATGAAGTAATCGTCATCACAACAGGAGATGAAGAGATATTAAATGATCTAAATGATATTGTGGACGAGGAAACAACCAGGAGAATACCGGAATCAAGAGATTTGTTCATGACAGAAAACGAAGATGATATGATAACAGATGAACCAGACGAGCTAGTATGTGGTCAAAGACAGCCAGTCGAAATTATAGAGCCAGATACCGAAGAGGAAAATAAAAAGAAAGAGAGAAGACGCCGAAGCTCGACAGGAGATGAATGGGATAATTGGATAAATGAACGAGGAGCTACAACATCCAAAGAAACAACAGACGAACAACCCAAACGAAAAGAAACAGGTACGGCAATGGAAAAGAAATCCAGAGGACGACCAAAAATTGATAAACCAGCTCCAGAAAGGAAAACTAAAGAACAGATGCAGATGGACCAACTGACAACGAAATTGAACAAGCTTAGTCAAGTGACAAAGCAGTTACAGGGAAAACTGAAAGGCCAAGAACAAGGAGCAAAATGGATCAACAGATTGATAACTGATATGCTAGGATTAGCAAATCCAGAAATAAAAAGAAATTTGAAACTTAATAATATCGTAGCAGAAGCGAAACAGCTTTGGACAGCAATAAAACCAATAATAAATAAAATCATGGACAACAAAGTACGAACCACAACCAGAGATCCAGAGGAATTACTGTTGATAATAAATCACTTAATGAAACGATCTGACGATCCAAACAGATATTTGGTAGGAATGGCCTACCTGATGTACAATACGATAGTAATATATAGAAAGCGAACTCCAAGATACAATCCAAACGGATACGAATTTGCAATAACAGACATTATCAGAAAAGTAATCGAACCATTCATCCTGACTCAAGGAGGATGGCAAGCCTTTATAAATCTGGTAAGTAAAGATGATCAAACCGAGATGATGCAAGCGAAGTTAAAAGAGTTATTAACGGAATTCGAAACAACGATTAATGCAAGCGATCCAAAAACAGCTAGAAAAGGGATGAATGCGATAATCACTACAATACTCATATGGATGATGTGCGTGAAAGGAGTAGAACCGTTTGTAGTATATGATTGTGACAACATAAAGATTGGTGATAAATACTCGCTAAAAGAAACGGAAGAGTGCAAAGCTGCGAACCCCGGTAAACTACAGACAACGGCAACAGCAGTATCATATAATGTATACCAAGAGGTAGACTTTATAAAAACGGAAATTAAAGAATGCTCAGTGACAAGAAAAATTGTAGCATTTCATTGCGGACATCATTCACACTCAACAATTATAGAAGCTGGAACGGAAACAACAGTAGTATCAGTAACGCGGAGCGAATGTGAAGAAGGATTCACGACAGGACGTATCTCAATAGCTGGAAGAGTGAATGTAGCAGCCGAGAAGGAAAGATAAAAACTACCCGAGTATACGCTGCGGGAAGAATAACGGCTGGAGATGGAACGTGTCAAGGAGGAGAGTACACCCTATTGAATCAATTAGTCAAGGGAGTAGTAGTGATTGAAAGTTATCAAGTAAAGTTGGAGAAATATCAAGGATATTTTGATCCAGATACACAAGCAATGAAAAAGTACCCTCAATGTCTAGCAACAGATAGATCATGCAATACGGGAATGTCAACAATCGTATATCACGCCGATACCAGAACTTGTAGGCTCACCTTATTGAAGAGCGCAATATTTGATGAAGTGCAAGGACAAGTGCACAGAGAAACAGAAACTAACACACAAAAAAGCGCATTAGATGAATTACGGAGAACCGGAAGAATCGGAAAACCAACGATAACCACAACTATCGGATCAGAGGTCACGCCAACAGTGGTAATATCAACAGATACCACAATCGGAATGAGATTTATAAAAGGACGAATGGTGAGTAAATGTGACGAAATGGTAGCCAGTACTAATTATAAAGGAATATTCTTATCGCGAACAGCAATACCAAACGCAAAAGCGCAAATAGACCCCAAAGATGTGAAACTATATCTCTATATAAACAACAAGATGGATTTCCTATATCACAAAGGATTGGCATCAACAGAGAAAATATACTACGATTTAGTTAAAAATGATTGTATCTTGAACAGAGAAATATTAAAAACAAAATTGGCAATGGCAATCACGAATCCAGATAACGCAATTCCACTACTACCACTCCAAGAGGGATATTTTGGAAGAATCGTCGGAGAAGTTATGTACACATACAGATGCGAAAAGACAATTGCGAAACTGCCAGAGAATTCAACAATTCCGAGAGATAAATGTATAAACGAATTAGAGATAATGCATAAAGGAAAAATCAGATTCGCTCAACCAGTAACAAGGATGATAAACCCAGAGAAATTTGTACCCAACATGTTCAGCTGCAGTAATGTATATGGACCATTATTCGAAATAAGAGATGGAAGTTGGTTACAATTTCCAACCCGAGTAATAGTAGCACCACCAAAAATATTCGGACTTACAGAATTGGCCAGCGAAGCAGAATTCAAACCAGTTGATATATCACAGAGTGGAATATACCAAACAAAAGATCTGGAACGAGCCAGAGAACATCTACTATTCCCAGCACAAAGGCAAGCCATACTATCTAATATTGTAACGATAACGGGAGGTAACAACTATGGAGAGAAACCCAACTACGAATTGTTATTATCACCAGATCATTTTCAACATGCAACAGCAAATATGATGAAAGCCATGTGGGGAAGATTCTTAATCTTCGGACAGATGATGGCAGGAATTCTAGGAATAATTCTCATCATTCAAATTGTAAGAGTAATCATAACACAAATGTTAGCATGTTTCGATATTTATAAAAGAGAGAGAAAAATCAACTGGAAAATGGCAATTGGATTCTTACCGTTTTTAGCAAAGACAATGGTATTACACGGACACTCAAAAGATATTCACAAGATAAAAAGACTAGTAGGAATTCTAACGAAAATGAACGGTACCGATGAAGAAGTTGGACGGAAATTTAAAGCGATAATGAGATTAGAAGCTGAGAAAACCAGAATGAAGCGACAAAAAACGAGCAACTGGAAACGATGGATAAATTTCAGAGATGATAGCAGTAATAACAGCGACAATGATGAGAACCAAGGAGGAACGCAGATGCTAACTCAAGAACAACTTAAACAATGGGAAAATCGAAAGACAAGACAAGTGACTTATACATGCATCACCACCATATAGAATGTTAACACCGGAGAACAACATCAAACAGAGAGAAAATACCAGTGAAAGAAACGTACAGATACAAGATCAACAACATTACGAAATATTTATACCAATACATACGAACAAAATTGGCAATAGTACCAAAATACCATAGATAAAGAATGTGACAGGACAGAAACTCGAACTATAGCTATGGTTACACAAATTAGCTGGACCAACACTACCGTCCAAAAATAAATTGGGTAGAAATAAACGCAATGATTGATACCAGAGCAAACCTCTCAGCAAAATAAAAGGAAAAATACCGAAAGATGTGGCCAATGTATAGAAGAAGGCAACATAGGAGTGATAAAGTGCAGTAAAGAATCGGTCGCAGTCAGGAAAAAAATCGGCATATATAATAAAAATGTAAAAATCAATACTATTTTGGCATCATCAAGATGAGCGCAAGACTGTATAATGGAACAGATCTATGCAATATTAAAAGAGATAATAATATATCTCGATACATGAGCCGAGAGACAAACCGACAAATATGTAAGCTGAAATCAGAAGTAAATGCTCAAGAAATAGTAGTCTGCAGGGCGCACACAAATATTTTAGTAAAAGTAATGATGAACAAATGGAAATGATTATCGAACTACACAAATTTGAGAAAAAAGAGAGAACTGCATTAACAAGAGATAGGTATAAACCATAAAGTGAAATTCAATCAAATTCAAATTTGACGAGGGAAAGCATATGAAACAACGACTGAAGCTAACACCAAGAGGACATTGAACTATCCAACAGCAAAAACTGCAGAACCGAGAATTTGGACTAATTGACAGTCAGCTTACTAACCAAACCGAAAAAGACACTACAAAAACTGCTAACGGATTTAGGATATTGCAGCATCTGATTTAGATCTGTACAGCGAAGGTAACGCAATCACACGATACCACTAACAATGATACCTGGCCAATAACACACGGCATTATCGATTGGCAGAAAGCTCAAAATCAAGAACGAAAAGAGTTAAAGAATGTAGCGCAGGAGTAATCGAACAAATTGCTCGCCGTGGCAATTCCCCAGTGGCATGGTACAGAAAAAAGAACGGAACACAACGGTTCTGTATAGGACTCACCGAACGATCAATCGCGTAACAAAACGGGAATACATATCGTACCAGATATAAATAATAGTTAACAAATGTTAACGGAGCAGCTTATTTACAAGTCGCTAGACTTAAGCGTTATTGGGCAATAAAGTCAAAGAAGAGGACAGAGAAAAAACGCTTTTACTATCGAAAATTATACCAATTCAAGAAAATGCCTTTTGACAACCATCGCACCACCTCATTCCAGATTAGAATTTTGTAACTCACGGCATTAAACAGTGGTATGTAATATATGATGATTTATAACATTTAATTCTAGCACCTTCGAGCAACAGCTTAAAAATATCCGTAATGTATTCGCGATTGAGACAATGAAATTAAATTGAAACCATCAAAAATGCGCTTAGGGCAAGGAAAATAGTCACCTTCTTAGACATAATGTATCAGCAAAAGGAAAGAACAGATCAAGAAACATCGAAAAGATAAGAAAGACACTGCAACCAAAGACAGTCACACAAGGTGCAGAGAATCTTGAGCTACTTGGAAATATCGAAAGTTCATCAAGAATAAGCACTATGCGCACCAATACAAAATAACTCAAAAAGATACCCGTTTATATGGAAGAGAACACAAACGCCTTTGAAACAACTCAGAGATAACTGTTCAGACAATAATCGTACATACCCAGATTTTAAGAAACCGTTTATTGTTAGCAACAGGACGCAAGTTACCCGAGTATACGCTGCGGAAGAATAACGGCTGGAGATGGAACGTGTCAAGGAGGAGAGTACACCCTATTGAATCAAATTAGTCAAGGGAGTATAGTGATTGAAAGTTATCAGTAAAGTTGGAGAAATATCAGGATATTTTGATCCAGATACACAAGCAATGAAAAAGTACCCTCAATGTCTAGCAACAGATAGATCATGCAATACGGGAATGTCAACAATCGTATTATCACGCTCGATACCAGACTTAGGCTCACCTTATTGAAGAGCGCAATATTTTGATGAAGTGCAAGGACAGTGCACAGAGAAACAGAAACTAACACGACAAAAAAGCGCATTAGATGAATTACGGAGAACCGGAAGAATCGAAAACCAACGATAACCACAAACTATCGGATCAGAGGTCACGCCAACAGTGGTAATATCAACAGATACCACAATCGGAAAGAATTTATAAAAGGACGAATGGTGAGTAAATGTGACGAAATGGACAGCAGTACTAATTATAAAGGAATATTCTTATCGCGAACAGCAATACCAAACGCAAAAGCAAATAGACCCAAAGATGTGAAACTATATCTCTATATAAACAACAGGATGGATTTCCTATATCACAAAGGGATTGGCATCAACAGAGAAAATATACTACGATTTAGTTAAAAATGATTGTATCTTTGAACAAGAAAGAAATATTAAAAACAAAAATTGGCAATGGCAATCACGAAAATCCAGATAACGCAAATTCACTACTACCACTCCAAGAGGGATATTTTGGAAGAATTCGTGCGGAGAAGTTATGTACACATACAGATGCGAAAAGACAATTGCGAAACTGCCAGAGAATTCAACAATTCGAGAAGATAAATGTAATAAACGAATTTAGAGATAATTGCATAAAGGAAAAAATCAGAATTCGCTCAACGCAGTAACAAGGATGATAAACCCAGAGAAATTGTACCCAAACATGTTCAGCTGCAGTAATGTATATGGACCATTATTCGAAATAAAGAGATGGAAGTTGGTTACAATTTCCAACCCGAAGTAATAGTAGCACCACCAAAAATATTTCGGACTTACAGAATTGGCCAGCGAAGCAGAATTTCAAACAGTTTGATATATCACAACGGAGATGGGGGTAGGAAAAGGAAATATCTATCAGGATTTTCTATTAGCAAAGAGCAGAATATGACCGGAAAAGTTAAGGGGCCATTTAATCGAAAGTCACAATTTCAAATCGCTAAACCGGGGGAGGGAAAATGGGAAGAGCGACACAGCCGAAAAACTGGGAGTGGACCAAGATCTATATAAGTCAAAAGCCCCAAAATCCACTGAAAATGTGGCGAGGAGCTACCCACAATGCTGTTGAAAAAATGTAACACCTCAATTCGTAAAATATACAGATATATATTCTGATCGAAACAGTAGAAACAGAACGAGAAATGAAATTACGAACTTCCAAACAAGAACAAGCGAGATCCGCAATCAGTCGTTTGATTGTTACTCAAAACGAATTCCAGGAATAAAAAAATTTGCCACAGATAATAGGACGATTCTGTGAGAAGAAATTAACACGATTAACGGAAAACGGCAAAAAATGTAGAGAGTAGCAGCCAGATACTAAGAACCGGAGATGAGAAAGAATCCAAAGAACGAACTGTAACAGAATTTAGGCGAAATGGATAATCGATCTGTAACAGAAGGTAGAGAAGATCTGCGAAAAATATCGTTAAAGGAATAGAGGAAAGGAATACGGAGAAGTATGCCGTGGAGTACCCAGAGCAATTCCGAAGAAATTATCCGAAAAATGTAACATACCGAGAATGGGGCAGCCCGAAACGATAGGGAAGTATACTATTAAAAATTATGATGCCAGATTTTCGAACCAATCGGAAAGAGATTTATATTCACTGCCAAGGATGAAGTGAAGGTTTAAAAAAAGAGATACGTAATGAACGCCATTCATTACAAACCAAGACGACATTGACACGATCTCACGAAATCGGAGTACGCAATGCAAGGAGATTATAAAATGTATTAAACGTGGAGTAGCAAGAGATCGCGGTGTTTTTAGGGGAGAAACTCAAAAAAGAAATCCAAAACGAACGCCCATATAGCAGACAAGAAGTTCCTAAATACGCCAGAAGTTCCACCTGCAGCAGATGAAGTAATCGTCATTACAACAGGAGATGAAGAGATACTAAATGATCTAAATGATATTGTGTGACGAGGGAGGGGAAACACCAGTGGATCCGGACATCAAGAGAATTTGTTCATGACAGAAACGAAGGATGATATGATAACAGAATGAACCAGACGAGCTAGTATGTGGTTCAAAGACAGCCCAGTCGAAAATATAGGCCAGATACCGAAAGGAAAAAAGAAAAGAGAGAAGACGGCCGAAGCTCGACAGAGATGAAATGGGATAATGATAAATGACACGAGGAGCTACAACATCCAAAGAAACAACAGACGAACAACCCCAAACGAAAGAAACAGGTACGGCAATGGAAAAGAAATCCAGAGGACGACCAAAAATTGATAAACCAGCTCCGAAAAGGAAACTAAAGAACAGATGCAGATGGACCAACTGACAACGAATTGAAACAAGTTAGCAAATGACAAAGCATTACAGGGGAAAACTGAGAGGGCCAAAGAACAAGGAGCAAAATGGATCAACAGATTGATTAACTGATATGCAGATTAGCAAATCCAGAAATAAAAAGGAAATTTGAAACTTAATAAATCGTTAGCAGAAGCGAAACAGCTTTGGACAGGCAATAAAACAATATAAATAAAATCATGACAACAAAGTACGAAACCACACCAGAGATCCAGAGGAATTACTGTGATAATAAATCACTTAATGAAACGATCTGACGAATCCCAAACAGATAATTTGGTAGAGAATGGCCTACCTGATTTACAATACGATAGTAATATTAGAAAGCGAACTCCAAGATACAATCCAAACGGATACGAATTGCAATAACATACATTTATCAAAAAGTAATCGAACCATTCATCCTGACTCAAGGAGTGATGGCAAGCCTTTATTAATTCTGGTAAGTAAAGATGATCAAACCGAGATGATGCAAGCGAGTTAAAAGAGTTATTAACGGAATTCGAACAACGATTAATGCAAGCGATCCAAAAACAGCTAGAAAAGGGTTGAATGCGATAATCACTACATATCATTTATGGATGATGTGCGTGAACAGGAGTAGAACCGTTTGTAGTATATGATTTGACAACATAAGATTGGTGATTAAATACTCGCTTAAAAGAAACGTAAGAGTGCAAAGCTGCGAACCCGGTAACTACAGACAAGCCACAGGAGTATCATATAATGTATACCAAGAGGTAGACTTTATAAAAACGGAAATTAAGAAATGCTCATAAGTGACAAGAAAAAAAATGTAGCATTTCATTTGCGGACATTCATTCACACTCAACAATTTATAGAATCTGGAACGGAAACAACAGTAGTATCAGTAACGCGGAGCGAATGTGAAGAAGGATTTCACGACAGGACGTATCTCAATAGCTGGAAAGAGGAATGTAGCAGCCGAGAAGGAAAGATAAAAACTACCCGGAGGGATACGCTGCGGAAGAATAACGCTGGAGATGGGAAACGTTGTCAGGAGGAGGTACACCCTTTGAATCAATTAGTCAAGGAGTAGTAGTGATTTGAAAGTTATCAAGTAAAAATGAGAAATATCAAGGATATTTTGATCCAGATACACAAGCATTGAAAAGTACCCCTCATGTCTAGCAACGATAGATCATTGCAATACGGGAATGTCAACAATCGTAATAATCACGCCGATACCAGAACTTGTGGTCAACCTATTGAAGAGCGCAATATTTGATGAAGTGCAAGGACAAGTGCACAGAGAAACAACTAACACACAAAAAAAGCGCATTAATGAATTACGGAGAACCGGAAGAATTCGGAAAACAACAATAACACAACTATCGGATCAGAGGTCACGCCAACAGTGGTATATCAACAGATACCACAATCGAATGAGATTTATAAAAAGACGAATTGGGAGTAAATGTGACGAAATGGTTAGCCAGTACTAATTATAAAGGAATATTTCTTATCGCGAACAGCAATTACCCAAACGCAAAAGCGCAAATAGACCCCAAAAGATGTGAACCTAATATCTCTATAAAACAACAAGATGGATTTCCTATATCACAAAGGATTGGCATCACAGAGAAAATATACTTACGATTTAGTTAAAAATGATTTATTAACAGAGAAATATTTAAAAACAAAATTGGCAATGGCAATCACGAATCCAGATAAACGCAATTCCACTACTACCACTCAAGAGGGATTATTGGAAGAATCGTCGGAGAAGAAGTTTATGTACACATAACAGATGCGAAAAGACAATTGCGAAAACTGCCAGAGAATTCAAAACAATTCGAGAGATAAATGTATAAACGAATTAGAGATAATGCATAAAGGAAAAATCAGATTCGGCTCAACCAGTAACAAGGATGATAAACCCAGAAAAATTTTACCCAACATGTTAGCATGCATAATGTATATGGACCATTATTCGAAAAATAAGAGATGGAAGTTGGTTACATTTCCAACCCGAGTAATAGTAGACAACCACAAAAAATATTCGGACTTACAGGAATTGGCCAAGCGAAGCAGAATTCAAACCAGTTGATATATCACGAGTGAATATACCAAACAAAAGATCTGGAACGAGCAGAGAACATCTACTATTCCCAGCACCAAAGGGCAAGGCCATACGTATCTAATATTGTAACGATAACGGAGGTTAACAACTATGGAGAAAAACCCAACTACGAATTGTTATTATCACCAGGATCATCAACAGCAACGCAAATATGATGAAAGCCATGTGGGAAGATTCTTAATCTTCGGACAGATGAATGCAGGAATTCTAGGGAATTAATCTCATCATTCAAATTGTAAGAGTAATCATACAAATGTTAGCATGTTTTCGAATTATAAAAGAGAGAAAAAATAATGGAAAATGCAATTGGATTTCTTACCGTTTTTAGCAAAGACAATTGGTGATTACACGGACACTTCAAAGATATTCACAAGTATAAAAAAGACTAGTGGAATTCTAACGAAAATGAACGTACCATGAAGAAGTTTGACGGAAATTTGAAAGCGATAATAGATTTAGAGCGGAGAAAACCAGAATGAAAGCCGCAAAAAAACGAGCAACTGGAAACGATGGATAAATTTTCAGAGATGATAGCAGTTAATAACAGCGACAATGATTGAGAACCAAGGAGGAAACGCAGAGCAACTCAAGAACAACTTAACAATGGGAAAATTCGAAAGACAAGACATAGTGGACATTATAATCATCCACCACCAGTATATGAATGTTTAAAGAGAGCAAACAACATCAGCAAGAGAGAAACATTACCAGTGGGAAAGGAAAGTTACGATACCAAGATCAACAACATTACGAAATATTTATCAGTTACCATTACGAACCAAATTGGGCAGATTTTAGTACCAAGAATATAGCCAAAGACAAGAGTGTGGATCAGGATCCAGAAACTCGACTATAGCTATGTTACAAAAATTAGCTGACCAACACTAACGGTACCCATTAGAAATAAATGGTGGTTAGAAAAATAGCAATGATGATACCGGAGCAAACATTCTCAGCAATAAAAATGGATAATACCCGAAGGATTGTGCCATGTATAGAAGGAAGCTAACATGGATGTGGATAACGTGCAGTAAAGAATCGGTCGCAGTCATCGGAAAATTCTGGTCAATAATTGATATAAAAATGTAAAAATCAAACGTATTTGCAGTCATCAGAGATTTTGAGGCGCAGACTGTATAATTGAACAGATCTCATGCCAGATTATTAAAAGAGGATAATAATAGATCTAGGATCAAGGAGCTGAAGACCAAAACCGGACCACTAGAATATGTATGCTGGAAATCAGAATAAGATGCTCAGAGAAAAATAGTAGTGCCAGGCGCACACAAATGGATTTGTACGTAAAAGTAAGAGGAAACAAGAGGTGAAATGATTTCTCGAACCTAAATCACAAATTTTGAGAAAAAGAGAGAACTGCCATTAGCCAGAGAGATAGTGTACGTAAACGATAAACAGTGAAATTCCAATCAACTTACAAATTTTGACGAGGAGGATAAAGTCATTTATGGAAAACGAACGACTGGCGAAAAGCTAACACCAATGATGGACATGAACTCAACAGCAAAAACTGCAGGAACCGAGGGGAAGATTATGGATATTGACAGTCAGTCTACTAAACGAAACCGAAAAGAGGCAACTACAAAACTGCTAACGGAATTTAAGGATATATTGCAGGCATCTGATTTAGGATCTCGGTACAAGCGATTGTAACGCAACACACGATTACACTAACAGATTGATCCCCAATAACATACGGCCATAATCGATTGGCAGAAGCTCAAAAGATTCAGGAAGCAGAAAAAGAAGTTCAAAAGATGTAGACGCAGGAGTAATCGAACCAAGTTGCTCGCCGTTGGCAATTCCCCAGTTGGCATGTAAAGAAAAAAAGACGGAACACAACGGTTCTGTATAGACTACCGACGACTTCAACGCGGTAACAAAACGGGATAACATACCGTTACCGGATATAAATGAAATGTTACAAATTTTACACGAGCAAGCTTATTTTACATCGCTAGACTTAAAAAAAGCGGTTATTGGCAAATAAAAGTCAAAAGAAGAGACAGAAAGAAAAAACTGCTTTTACTATTCGGAAAGATTTATACAATTCAAGAAAATGCCTTTGGACTAACCCAACGCACCAGCCTCATTTCCAGAGATGTATGAATTTTGTAAACTCACGGCATTAAACAGTGTATGGTATATTTGATGATTTATTAATATTCTAGCACCTATCGAGCAACATTTTAAAAGATATCGTAATGTATTCGTTCGATGAGACAATGGAAATTAAAATTGAAACCATCAAAAAATGCGATTGGGCAAAGGAAAAGGTCAACTTCTTAAAGAAGACATATATGTATCAGCAAAAAAGGCAAAGAACCAGATCAAGAACATCGAAAAGATAAAGGAATTGCCCTGCCACCAAAAGACAGTCACACAAGTGCAAGAATTTCTTAGGCTTATGTGGATATTATCGAAAGTCATCAAGAATTACGCAAACTATTTGCGAAACCAATACAAGAATTAACTCAAAAAAGATACCCCGTTTATAGGAGAGGTACAGCAAACCAGCCTTTGAAACACTCAGAGATAAACTGTTATCAGCACAATACTCGTACACCCAGATTTTTAATAAACCGTTTTTTTAGCACAGACGGCAAGTGGATATGCATCTGGAGCAGTTCTAGGACAATGGGATACGAGAAAAAGGAGAAACGAGGTTAATTGGGGAATACTATAGTCGAACATCAAATAAACACGAAAAATTACTCCGGTGACTTGAAGAGAAGCATTAGCGATAATCCAAGCTATCAAACATTTCAAATATTTATTATGGGGTCACGAGATAATATATCACTACCGGATCATCAAAAACCATGGTATGGCTAGGCACACAAAGAAGCCTCGAGAGATTAATGGATGGGCAATGCAGTTTGCAAGAAATACTCGCCGTATATTAAAAATTTCAAATCAGGAAAAAAGCGAACGCTAACGCAGACTGTATGTCAAGATGTTATTTGAGAAACTGATGCGATCAGGATGTAAGACGGCATATGCATGATCACGCAGAAGATATCGATTTTACAAACAAAACTGAGAAATGAGCAGAAAGAAGACGAGGGCTAAAAAACCCAATATTGAATTCATAGAAACGAACGATATGAAAATCTTCGGACAACAACAGGTAAAAATTAAAAGAGCCACATGGAAAAACACAGCACCGATATACCATGGATAGGGATGGTTACTATTAATGGATGGCGAAAACAACTCATGTGTTTACCAGAAAGTAGACGAAAAAGAGGTATTGATGCAATTCACGATGGAAAAACTTGGAGGACACATGTCAGCAAAAAAGACGGAAGCAAGACTGCGTCAAAATATTTATTGGCCCCAATATTCGGATAGGATGTAAAAGGTATGGATAAAAAATTGTCTGATATGTTGCAACCAGAACAAGCACAGGAAGTAAATGAAAGCGCCATTAAAGCCAAGCCAATTCCACCAGAACCCATGACAATGATGCAATGGATGTTAGTAGGTAGTACCATTACCAGGAAACCAACGATGGAAATATTCTATATATGGATAGTGACGGATTCATTTATCAAATTCCCGGAAGCATTCGCAATCCAGGATCCAAACAAGCCAGACAATAGGAGGATCCTAGAGAGAGATATGCTGGTAGATACGGACACCCAAAAACAGATCCTAACTTGATCAAGGAACCAACTTTATGAGCGAAATAATAGAGGAAGTAACGAATTACTTCAGAATTGCGAAGTTGAGAACATCACCGTAACCATCCGCAAACAAATTGGGTCAAACCGAACGATTTAACGGCATACTAATAGAAATGATGTCGGAATTATGTAAGCCAGACACCAAAAAGATTGGGATAGATACATAAATCTATGCCTTATGGCTTTATAGAAATGTTCAATACACTCAGCAACAAAAATGAAGTCCATTTCAAATAATGTACGGCAGAGGAATGTAACATGCCAATAGGACCTAGAATATCAAAACCGCCAATATCGCGAGTATATGGAAATCGACGATAATGTAACAGGGTTCAGAAGAGCGGACATGCGGAGGACTGGAAAACGGCAGTTATGAATATTTAAGATTTTAATCAAGGAGCTACAAAGAATTACATGGATTAAAAAGCGATTGACGTACAGTAGCCATAACTTTCAGGTTGGAGACTGGGTAATAATTGCGACGCCAGAAATTATCCCAGGAGTAGCCAGAAAATTACAAAGATGTGGTAAAGGACCTTATGAGATAATGTATGTAAACGAGAACAATGCGCGAGTTAAATTGGTCAACAACCCACTCACTAGGCCTATTTACGTGAACGTAAGCAGATGTAAAGCAATACCAAGAACAATAACAAAAGAACCAGAGAATCGAGGTATGCAAACCAGATCACAAACTCAACAACTGAGTATAAACGGATTAACGATGAGTCGAAAAATAGAAGCGACATCAAGTAATACCGTAGAGGAACCTAAACCATATGAATCCAAAATTACGCTAAACGCGACCCAAGACAATGTAGACAAGATGGATACAATAGTAAAAGCTATCAGAGAAATAATGCCGGAATGGGTCGAAGGAAAAGGATGGATGAGAATAGTAAACAAAGCGGGAAAAATCGCAATGGATTATGCTAAAGGAGCTAGAAGTCCACCAGAAATGGACCGCATTAAAGAGAATATACCCATGATCTTCACTATGGCAGATGTAGAGGGAAACGTACCTTTACATATTGCAGTACAGCATAGAAACACTCAAAGGATAATGGATATAATCCAATTTATGCAGAAATGCGGACACACCTCAAATATACCAAACGAAGAGGGACAAACACCATTAATGTTCGCAGTTGCAGCAGATGCTTCTACAACAGTCCTGAGAGAATTACTAAAAACAGGATCAACGTTCAAAGAGAAAGACAATGGAGAAAACAATGTACTACATTACGCGCTGAAATCCAGGCAGGCAAGTGCAATAAAATTTATAACCAGTAATGCGACAATTAGAGAGAGAGAAATGATGGGTAAAACAATCCAAACATTATGGGAAGCTATCGACGCCAAACAAGACGAAGCAGCAGCCAACCTGATGAAATGGACCTACGAAAGTTCACCACTTAAAGTGTTCAACGTAAATTATATGGTAAGGAACAGAAACGTGCTATTAAAAGAAACAATATACGCTCACTACCCATTTCCAAAGACAATAAAAGCAATGTTGAAGTGGGAAGGACTGAAATTCACCAACCATCCAAAAGAAGCAGTACGAATCGGAGATAGAAAGGAACAACTATTAATGATAATACATAGATGGCATCGAAAGCAAATAAGATTCCAAGCGAGCAAACAAGAAATAAAAGAGATGGACGATATAAAAGCGAGAATAATAAAAGTATACGAGGAAATAATTGAAATAATAAATGTCGAGGACGACATTTCAAAGGAAACCCGGATGAGGTAATAATGGAAAAGAGGAAGTGACAACAGCAAAAGCCAAGACGATCAAAATGCTAGAGACGAAAATAAATCCGCACAACAAGAGAAAAAGGAATCATCTAACGAGGAACGGCAAAAACGAACAACAGCAATAACGAGGGAAAACGAAACAGAGGGATGATGTTACTACAACAAAGGAAAAATCAAAACCGACCGACCCTTGCTACAAAAAAATGTTTATTAATCCACGTCCATCAAGTAACTGAACTGACGAAAACATCACAAAGGAAATAAAATCGTTCAGATACGAACAATAAATGAGAAAGGAATCCTCAAGTAAAAGGAATATGCTTAACAACTGACGATGAATTACAAGCATAAGTTGTCGATTTGACTTCCATAGGAAACAGAAAAAAGATGAAATACGATCCGAAAAAACTCATTCATCATGACCAAACCACCAAAGATGTATGTAGAGATGCTACAGAAGATAGAAACGTTAAAAATCCAAGTAAAAGCCAGGGAAGGCAAATGCGAATTAATAAACAGGGGGGAATAGAAAGAAACCATTGAACAAGTATGTATACAAAACAAAATTATCGATTGTTGGGAAAATGAATATGGAAAGCAGGAAAGAAATGTGGAATGGGATAGCCAGAAGGAAATGCGGAATATATAATATGTGCAACAACGAATATAATATAACGTGCACACTAGCCAAAAACCTTGGGAGAAAAATCCACAACACCAAAAGAAGAGCCATTACAAACGCTCGAGCACGAGAAAATAAGAAAATAACGAATAAAGTAGAATCATGATCCAAAGAGTGGAGAAGAGATAATAGTCGAAAATGTGGGCAAAGAACCCATTACAAAAGTTTGTATATTCGAAACTAAAAAGAACGGAACGATAAATGAGAGAGTCAAATGTCAATCAAATGATGATATCAAAAACCAAAAATATCGTATTACAACAAAAAGAAAACGTGGAAAGTATATAGTACACGTTCAGAGAGGAAGAGATGATTACTGGAAATCAATAACCAGAAAGTTACTAGAATCAATTACGACAAAACGTCCGGAAAAGGAAACAAGAGAACAACCGTATCAACGACAGATCAGAGAAAGTAAAGCAGTAATAATAAACATAGAGTCAAATGCAGCAAATGAAGAAGAAATAGTAATTGAGAATACAGGTGAAAAACCTATCACAAAAATCTGCGTATACGAACCTAAAAGAAACGAACCAGTAAATAAGAGAATTCAATGCGAAACAAGCGAAAATATAAAGAATCAAAAGTATCGAATCCCAACAAAAAGAAAACTGGGAAAATATGTAATAAACATCCAAAAGGGAACTCATGAGCATTGGAGAACGATAACAAGGAAACCACTCAAGTCAAATGCGACAGATCAACCTATAATAAAACCACTTGAAGGAAAAAGCGAAACATGGAAAAAAGGAATGATCATGGACGACAGCCACCTTTCAATTCACGAAGCATTACAACTCCAGAAAGCACTTAAGAATGTACAACCAAAGGAAGGAATAATGGAGACAACCAATGCAAGAGAAAATACAACTATGCAGCCTAACGAAAAGAGCTATATGATTAAAATGATCTGGATAACAACAGCAGTAATAAGCAGCGTAGTAATGCTGATAATAATTCAACTAGCAAGAACTACCAAATGCAAAAAGAAGCCAGCAAAGAAAAGATTATGGCCAGCAGTGGAAAAATTCAACTATGATATCGAATTAGGACAATACGATGCAGAAAGAACCGAAGAATATGAAATCATAAGAAACTCTAGTACAAGCGGACTCTGGTTAAAAGAACCGCCCATTATCGAAGCACAACAATGGTCCAACGAATCTGATGTATACCAGATAATGAATGAGAAATATGGGGATATACGGACATTACGTATAGGGTCCCCGGAGACGATGGTGTAAAACGGAAAAGAGACATTGTATATAGTGTAAAATATTATGTAGTATATTAGTAGTAATAATATGAATGTCTATATGTAAATATCATACAAAATGCGTTAGAGACAATAATCAAACCAAGAGAATGCCGATGAATTAATGATGTGTTATAATCAACAGATGAATCCGAATAACGTGAATCAACCAAACCAAGTGAGAATACCACCATTCGTAGAAGGAATACAACAACCAGCAGCTGCCAATGTACCTATAGAGATTGTGGAATTAAATCAAGGAATATACCAAGATCAAGGAGTCGAGGCAACGTGGAGACGACAATGTGAATTAATGACATTAATAACGAACAATGCACAAACGCAGTGGACAAATACTCATCTAGTATTAACGGAAAGTGTGAACAGAGGGCTACAACAAGCCATAAGACTAGAAGAGCAACAGAGAACAATACTACAATTACAGAGGATAAATGAACAATTAACAGATCAAGTTAGATGGCAAGCTGACGAAATTAGGAGATTACGTAACAATCATCAGCACGTAGATCCAGCAAGTTGGGTGGAATAGATAGCATCAATGCCAGAATTCACCCCAGAACCGGATTCAACAGTAGAGTAAAAATAAAGCGCACCGTGTAAATATGTATAAATAAAGTGATAGAAGTAAAGCAACGTCAAGTAATCAGAAAAAATTTTTGTAGATATGCAGACAATCATCGAGAGAATTAGAGGAAGCGAGAATCCATCCGAAACTACGAGACGAATAATGAAAAATAAGATTAGAATGGTGAACGATATCAAGGAAAGACTAAAGTGTTGTAAATGTAAAGAATTACTAATTGGAGCGAGACAGACGAAATGCGGATGCAGGATATGTACAGATTGTACGATAGAAGTGATAGAAACAAAAACAATAAAATGTCCTGGATGCGACGAGACGATTGAAAGAGATGAAGACCCTACAACAATGGATAAAGCCACCAACAAAGAAATCAACAATCTACTAGTTCAATGCCGAGTAAAAGAATGTGAATGGAAAGGATTTATGAAGGAAGCGGAAAGTCACGCAAATGAATGCGAATATAACGAGATATTATGCGAAAAATGCCAAACGAGCGCAACGAAAAAGACTATGAAAGAACATCACAAAGTATGCATCAAGAGAGAGGAAAAATGCGAGTTCTGTGGAGTCATCGACGAATGGATAAAAATAGAAATGGAACATCGGAATCCAAAAGAGGAACAAATATGTGATCTATATGAAGGAATATGCGCCAACAACTGCGACAAGAAAGATAAAGTCAAATTAAAGGAACATTGGAACGAATGTAGCGGCAAACCAGTCAAGTGTCCGTTAGAATTATTCAATTGTCAAACGCAACTACCAATTACGGAAATGCAAAAACACATGATAGAAAATAGCATCGAGCATACCGAAATCATGATGAAAACGATAGGAATGTTGGCATGGGAAGTAAAAAGCTTACGAACAGAAAATGATGCACAAAAGGCACTAATAAAAGAAATATTAGAGTCCAGAAAGAATCTCGAGAGAAGCCAAGGAGACACACTCAAGAAAATGGTCGAAACGGAAAAGAAAATGCAAAAGATGACCAACAGCCTAAAAGAATTAGAAACGAACGGCTCTATAGCCGGAAAACATCTTACAGCACCATTCATATGGAAAATAACCGAATTTGCAGAAAAGCTCCAGAGAGCAAAAGATGGAACACAGAGAATTCTAGATAGTCCACCAATATACAGTTGGGAAAATGGATACAAATTGGGCATTAGATTATATCCAAATGGAGATGGGAATGCAACGGGCACCCACATCAGTGTCTTCATCAGAGTAAGAAGAGGAGATTACGACGAGCTATTAACATGGCCTTTTAAACAAAATATGATATTAACAATGAAAGGACAAGAGGACTATCGTAACCCAATCAGAACAGGAAATGAACCACAGATGGGAAGACCAACAACCGACTGGAATACAGCAATTGGAACACCACGTTTCTACCCACAACAACGATTAAGAGGAGAAGGATTCTTGCGAGAAGATAATCTGTATATAAAAATTAGAAGTGGAGAAGCCAGACAGGACGTTGTAAAGAAAAAAGAAAGTGTAAAAATGTAAATAAAATAACAAAAATCAAATAAAAATTAAAAAATTACAAATAACCAGAAAAATCGGAAAAACAAAAATTCAAAAATAATGACAATATTTAGATGGCAAACGGAATCAGCGAAGAGATAATGATACAGATGAGAGAAGGACCAGATTCGATATGGACGAGACTATGGAAAAAACCGGAAGAGGAAGAGAAAGTTAATACACTTGCAGCAGCAATTATATATTATAAAGACTACGACGGAACAAGACGGCCAACGCAAGTCATAAAAGCGATATACTCACAAATGAGAGTGAGAGACGAGGAGCTGAGAAAAGAGGAACAGAGATATCTAACTTTTAAAGATAATAAAGTGTTTACCGAACGGCAAAGTCAAGAAATGGCCGCACAAGGATTCTATTTTACGGGAACACCAGAACTACCGGACGAAGTAACATGCATCTATTGTAAAGGAAAACTCGCAAAATGGGAAAAAGGAGAGACAGCTAAACGAGAACACCTGAGGAAATTTCCAACCTGCCCATTTAGAATCAATATTGATGTAAGAAACCAAGCGATGAACAGATTAGAAGGAATCAGACAATCAGAAATAGACAGTGATGAAAAGGGAGGTGAGAAAAAGATAACGATAATAAAGAATTTCGAAGATCCAGCAGAATTAATATGGGAAAAAGAGACTATAAATAGAACATTCGAAGAGAGAATTAAAACTTTCAAAGGAAATCCAAGAGCAGCAGAATTTGCGAGTCAAGGATATTGCCAAACAGCCAGAGGAATAATGTGCGAAGGATGTAAAAATCAACAACCAATACCAGATCAGAATGTAAAAAAGTTAAAACACAAAGGAAAATGTATGTATAAACAAGAAAAAGAGTCAAAGAATATCGAAATAATAATTACCAACCAGCAAATAGAAGATATTTTGGATCGACCAAAAACGAGAACCATAATGCTATTATCAGGAGTGGATACTCAAAAAATGAGGAAAATAATCCAGGAAAGGTTAGCTAATAATTTAGAATGGTACGACTCGACACAAGCAATAATCCGAGCAATCAAGCGATATCAAGGGAAACCTAAAGAGAATCGCGAAAAATCAATAATAAAAGAAGCTATTTTGGAGCAGTATCAATGTGTGACATGTTGGCAAAGACATGTGGAAATAATTTATACGCCTTGTGGACATATGGTCACATGTGAAGCGTGCGGAATAAAAGTTGATATATGTCCAGTATGTAGAAAGCCGATCAACGGGCGGATCAAGGGATTCCGTTTCGCTGATCAGTAGATAGAAACCGAAAACAATGTGTATAAAGTGTAAATAAAGATAAACGTAAAAACAAAAAATAATAAAAACTCAAAAAAACCACAAAAATATGAGATGATGTAAATTATGAAAAATTTTGATATGAGTGAAAAGAGAGAATAATCAATTATTAATATTCAGAATTACAATGAACCAAAACGAGATGATAAGCCAAAAGATAGAGAAAACTGCAACAGAGGACAAAGAGTCAAAAATCGAAAACCAATCCAAACAACTAAAAGAGATTAAAGAGGAATGGCAACAAAGGTCGATGAGATTAAAAGAAATATTAACATCAGTAGAAGGAGAACTACTGAGAGATACGTTAAAGATAAAGATGATAAGAGAAGAATTAGAACAACAGACAATGAATTCTGAGGGAAATAATGAACCATATCAAGGACGAGAAGAGGAACTAGTAAAAGAATCGATGCAGAACCAAACCAGAATCATAAACCAAAGAAAGGAGATCAGAATGTTAGAGCAAGAGAAGCAGAATCAACAAAGTGAAATAGAAAGACTGAGAGAAGTGATAAAAGATAAAGAAGCAGAAATAAGAGAAGAAGGAGAGGAAACGATAAAAATTATACAGCAAATGCAGGAGGAAATTGGGCAAATTAGCACCCAATACCGAATAGAGAAGACAAAGAGAACCCATTTGGAACAAGCCAAAGAATGGGCAAAACGACAAGCACTCCATTGGAAAGCCAAATGGATAGAGGATAGAGAAAACTCAAGAAGCAATTTGGAAGCACGAATTAGACACTACATTCAGCAAATAGCCGAAGAGGAAGATAGAGCAAGAGCTTACAAAGCTAAATGGGAAGATGCGAAAAAGGAAGTCAACAAGCTAAGAAATCAAGGGCCAAAACCATCAAAGAAAATTAGAGAGCCCAGAGACGATAGATAGGAAAGAATAGTGATCCAAACAACAGCGGAAGCGAGAAAGTGAAAAGACAAGTATAGATTGTCGAAAATCGAGAATGCGATGCAATGGGAACATATACAAAAACAAGATCACGAAATAGTATGGCAACAAACGAGAATAAAAGAGATGCAGATCGAGCAGGACGAAGCTCACCGACAAAGACGAATACAACGAATAAAAACGGAAAAGAAAGAAAGTTGGATCAAACTAGAAGCAAGAAAATGGAAGGACCAGTATAAGGAAGCCAAAAAAGAGATAAGACGATTACCCAAGAAATTGCTGAATACCGAAGATTGGGAGCTATGGGAGCAGATTGAAGAGCAGAAACATACACTCGACGATTACAGTAACCAAATACAAACATTAGAATTCAACGAACGAATCAGAAAGAATACAATAGACAGGCTCAGAAAAACCGAAAAGGCCCACAGAAAATGGATTGATCAATTAAATCAGAAGATACTGGAAACCTTAAATGAACAAACCGATGAAAGACGACAAATCCAACAATTAAACGAGAGGATAACAGAACTCCAGCAGGAGGTGAATGGACACCGAGGAGCTACGATATTTAAAGAAATTCAGTTGAGACACCAACATGAAGTCAACGAGCAGTTGAAAGAACAAGTTGAAGCAGAGATAAAAGCAATAAAGCAAGGATATGAGGAAAATGAGCAGAACCTGAGGAAGGAAATTGAAAAGTTAAAAGCGTTGGAAAACACGCATCGGTTGGAAACGCAAGTGGAAGAACTAACAGAAAATACGGAATATCTCGCCTATCTCTTAGACGAAGAGATACAAATATCAAACGCTTTACGTACAGAAATAAATACCTTGCAGAGCCGACCACCAATCCTGCTTATGCCGTTATACCCAACTGAAATTATAAACCAAGTACCCGCCGAACCCGATGAAGGATTCGGGGGAGACGGACGAAACGATAGTGTAAACCTAAAAGAGGAAAATTGTAAAAAGTGTAAAAAGAGAATAAAAAATAATAAAAACGATAAAAACCAAAAAATTGTAATCGATGTATATTTAGCATGAATTTGAACGAAATAGAAATTCGAATGAATCTAGAAGACGGAGAATACGTACCAAGCCCAATTCAATTAGTAGAACCAATCGAGCAAGACCCACTGAGGTATTATAGTAAAAGATGGAGAGCCGAAAGAAAAGAATGGCAAGAGTTAGCGGAGGAACAAGATTCAGAAATCGCCCGGATAAATCAACAACTAATGCAATCTAAACAACTAGCCAATATGATAAAACGAAAATTAACATCTAGTATGGGAGAAAACAGAGATCAAAAGAAAGAAAATGAACGGTTGAAACGAGAATTGGGCGAAATAAAGACTCGTGTAATCCTGGAAGATTATTGGAAAACCGAAGCAGAACGAATGAGAGATAGTAGAAAAAGTGAACAGAGATATGTAATACAACTAGAAGACAGTTGTAAAGAAGCCAGAGAGATAAAAGAGAGCCATCAACAAGCTCAAGATGAGATTAAACGCTAACAGAACAGCTCCAGGAAGCGAGACGAAAGCTGGAAAAGCAAACAGCTAAACGAATAAATAGTAAACGTCAACTCAAGAGAAAACAGACGAAAGAAAGAAATCTCCAAATGAAAATCTACAATCAACAAAGAGTAATCAAGGAAAACAAAGAGCGACTAAAAGAACTCCCAAAACTAACCGAGCGATTAATAAAAGCCCAAGTCCTGATAATGAGATTCTCAGAAAATAAAACTAAGGAGGAGTGCGAAATACACTCAACCCCAGAAAAAGGGAAAGAGTAAAAAAGGGCTAAACTCCACTGTAAATAAACGAAATAATCTTGTAAATAAATATAAAATTGATTATGTATTCGAAAATAGAAGTTATGAACCCAAACCTGTGGATAATAATGATGATAATAATGAGAAAATGCAATACTGAAAACCCATTAGAAAAATGCGAGAAATCCCAACCCTTCAGAAGAGAGGACAGCACCTGTGCCGATTTCAAAGAAATTTGTAGTAACCCCAATAATGAGGAATGTCAACAAATAAACCTCCAATGTATACAATGCCCCATGAAAGAAAACAAGGATGAGATAAAACAGAATATCGAAAAAACCCAAACGATGGTACAAACCCTACTGAAAAATAATGAAGAGATAGCTAATATAAAACATGAAAACCGAGAGATAAAGGAAACCCTAGAAAATATCATCAAACAAATTCAAAGAAAAGCCAAAGCAAACCCCAATAATAAATTAATTCAAGAAATTCAAAAGATCGTCCTATCAATCAAAAGGCAACAAGGAAAACAAATCCAACAGAAAAATGTACCCCATGCAATGACAAGTCTGTCAATCGAACTAATACTACCGATTAGTATAACATCTAACATAATACTCCTAATATGTTGTCTCATCCTCGGCCTAACAAACAACAAGCAAAGGCAAAATACCCAAATCCAAAAAGTCAGAAGAATGTTCACCCAAATTCGAAAAACTACCAAACCCAACGAAATGACAAGACTCTCGCAGATTTCCATCAATCACCCTTCAAGATCAACCCAGCTCGAAAGCGAAACCCAAGCCGTCAGCGATTCATTCGAAAACAAATACAACTGAGTTGCAGTAACTGATATTGATTCGAACTGATTTTACTAACTCGAACTGATTTACATTGATTTGAACTGAATTTACTAACTCATACTGATCTACAGTGATTCGAACTAATATTGATCTACATTGATATTGAACTACACAATTGATATTTGATTATGTACTGTAGCCGGACCTTAAGTCCATCTTTATCTTAATGATTAACCTTACCGTAGAAACTTTTTATGAATGTGAATAATGAAAACGGAATTGTATGTATTATTTTGAAATCAATTGAAATTGCGGGTCGCAATTTTACGGACCCCCGAGTGTTTTATGTTGGGCCAGAACGTAAACGGCCTTGGAAAATGTTTAAATGGATCAGAAACACACACGCAGATACAACACGCAATTTAAAATAAACCTGAAAAACACCAAGTAAACCCGATAAAATCTGAGAAATAAAAGAATTAAATATAAAATAATAAACATAAAAATAAAAATAAAATATTAACAAAATGCACCAAGATCCGCACGATACCTACATAAATACAACAAGAAAACACGACAAATTCGACGAAATTAGAAAAATCAATTAAAGTTCATTAAAGTGGAATTTAAATCGGAAAATTGAATTAGCAATAATTCAATAAAAATTTTTAAATAAAAAATTAGAAAAATAAATCAAGAAATATAAAAACTAAAAAATAGAATTTGCTGGAAAAGAACAAGGTCGAATTTTGTTTTACTGCATCAAATTTTACACGTCACACAAATAGGTATAAATACTGATCCATTTTCACATTAAACAACACCATTTTTTTTGTGAAAACCAAAAACCATTTTTGAAAAGTGTTAAAACCTTAAAACTATTTTGAAAATTTTCAACTATTTTTCAATTATTTGAACTATTTTACATACTTCGAATCTATTTCAACAGAAATTTTAGGTGAGAATCATTTATGTTGGAACCCTCTTTCCACATCGCGACCTTGCATCTCAATGGAGCTCTGCTCGGCGTTGATGTGGGAAGAGAGGTATTTATGCTATTTTATGCTCGATTTTATGATTGATGTTTTTATGGAATGGTTAATGGGTAAATTTATTTGTTTTATGATTAATAAATTTTATTAATATGTATTTATATGTCTTTATAATTTGTAAATTTTAAATGTCGAAATTTTTCCGGCCCACAGCCGACACATTACGCAAGTTAGTAAAATCAACATAGTGCAGATGCATGTAAGTGCGTGGAGAACCGCCAATGATATGCACCCGTGAAGACTCAGCGTGCGCAACGCAGCGGTCGTAACGTCAATATTTACCCCTATAGCTGAAGCGAGAAATAAGGAAGAAGTCTCTGGCTGCTTCCTCGTTTCTCAATTCTATAAAATCGACCTAAAATTATCTTACAAACGGCTTAAAATCATCACACCGAGTAGTCCAGTGGGCACTCAATAACTATAATATAAACACAATGGCGCTTAAGATCTATCAAAGGGAAAGGGTACGGGGATAAATTAACTGGAATCGTTGGTATAAATAAATTCAATTGATACTTTAAAATGATTTAACTAGTAGTATATTAGCTCATCAAAATCAAACATAAATATCGTAAATAGTTAGTGAATCCCTTAAATTGAACTTATCCGACACGATTACAGATTTTTGTCGTCATTAAAAATACATATTCTATTAATTAAAGTAGATTTTAATAAAATAACTATTGGAAATTTAAATGATTTACCGTTCCATCTAAACTAACTCCTTGAGGAAAGTAAACGAGATAAAAATGAATTAACCAAAACCACTGATAGAATTAAAACCCGTGAAATAGCTTTTAGAGTAATTTGGATGATTGATTTAAACCCCTGGTACAGATTGATGGTTCGAAGAGATTGAGTAACCTTGGGGTTAATAATAGTAAGCCGAACTCATTTGTCATGTGAACTTGAATGCGAGAAATACCCAAAATGCCAGTAAATCTTAAAACTAGTTAGATGAAGGGTAAACCAACTCCTTAGGTGAAATTTACGAGAAAGTTACGGTAGCTCAGAGGAATTGTTAGTAGTAATTTGGAGTGATAGTCCAATGTCGACAGATGGGTTCACTGAGAGAGCAAATCAGATCAAAATTATTCATCGGAGTAAAGAAAATTAATAAAGTTAGGTGAAATAAAATGAATTCCCTGTTAAGTACAATCGATTTTAGCGAATAAATCCGTTTAATATCGTCGGAAAACTCAGCAGAGCTTAGTTTAATGGCACTTTTCATGATAACCGAGTAAAATCCCTTCGAACCATCAACCTAATTCAGGAGAGACGAATGAAATAAAATTACAATGACTATAAAATTATTAATAATTTACGACCCAACATCGCATGAACCTTTAGTGAACCATTTTATGAATTAAAGAGCAACATAAATAAATCGACTGAATTTGGAAAACGAAGAGACACTTCTTTAGATTGAAATCAATGATTTATGAAATTACAAATCTGTCCTTCGATCGACCAATGTTGCTGAGGGCTAAGATCATCTCCACCCGCTAATACGTAACTAAGTCCAATCGATACGAGAAGGAATACACGGTAGGAGTGCGTGTGGCACTAAAAATCTAAAAGAAAAGTAGAGGGAACAACTAAAACGACAATTTACCTTAGTTAACCTGGCCAAGCTTGACAACAAAAATGTTTAAGATAACCCAATAAGACCGAATGATGGAATTGTTGAATGAGAAATATAGACTGAACAGATTAGATCGGTCAGGTCGTGTAGTCAAGTTACAGTAGACGACGGGTGGGTGTGCATCCGAAACAGATACCGATGAAAAATAATTAGATTCCAACGTGATCGGCGTTGCATAATTTATGAATAAACAAACGCCTTTCATACCATGATAATTAAAGTTCTAATTGCAACCGAAGATCGGTAGTCTGATTAATATCGCCTTTGTTATTTAATCGGTTAACTCGTTAGTATCTTTAACTAATATCCCATTTATTCTTTAATCCAGTAACTCAACTATCAATGTAAGGCACATATCGAAAGCATTTTTGTTAACCAAGAGGGGTGCATGATCAAACCCATCTAAATAGGAAAGGTCGATCAAATTAGATGCTTTGAGGGCGCAAAGGGTTAACGAGTAAACAGTAACCCCTCCGTAACTCCTAACCCTAATATTAACGTCAAGTCTACTATAGATCCAACGATAAGTTCCACACAACATTAACGAACGACAATGAGTGAACGAACGCCAGCTTCTACTCATCTCAACAACGTAATAGTAAACGATATGAAAGCCCAACAGTCATACCCTAACCATGAGAGAGGCAAATAATAAATCACGCACCCAGTTTAAATGATTCCGTTTTATTTCTGACGTTATCACAAGCCAGTAATTGATCATACCACGTTACTTTCAGTCAAACATGCCTCTAGATTGGACAGACACCAGTTCAACCAACACGCCGTCTAGGAAGGAGTCGCCCAGGAGAACCGGGGCGATCGGGAAAATTCGTCGGCAACGGCCGTACCCTGCCATTCGGAGGACACCTGATACCGACCCTGAGGAACTAAATCGGCAGCAGTACCCAGCTGCGGAGATATTCGCTAATGCGCAGGACCTCCTCACCCAGTGGGAGCGGGTGCAGGAGCGGGTGGACTTACAAGTAGTCAAGGCAAGGATGTACCTTGCAAACGTGCTGGATGACATCCTTGCCGGGCGGATCGCCGTCGCCCATCCACCTCGTCCGGTTCGGGATACTAGACGACCCTACACGGTGGAAGCCCTCAAGAAGAGTCTAGAACGATATTGCCCAGACGATTGAACTAACAGCCACATTTGTGTACTGATCATATAATAATTATAATTAGAACTGCGTGTTTTCTTCTCACATCATATAAACTGAACTCTTGACTTGTGTGAAAATTTTTAAACGTTTAGATCAATCATAACTTGACGTGTAACCATCCAATTTAATTTCAGTAATGTCTTCACTACGGATCCTACAGACGGAACTAGATCGTGCGAGGCAGGCGAATGCAGAATTACTGAGCCAGGTCCTGCAATTGACTCGCGAGATGCAGCAGATCAAAGCGACTTGTTTAGACCCCAAACGGACAAAAATCCTTTACCAACGGCTCACCGCCGCTCAGAAAGGCTGGGCCGAAGAACGCCAGCTCAATCGGAGTCTGCGTACGCAGGTCCGGGGACTCGAAGTGGCCTTAGCGGTATGCCGGGAAGGTGAAGCGGTAACTTACCCGCTCATCTTCGCCCCCACTCAAGTGCCGCAGACAGCTACCAGGTCAGCAGAGCAATCCAACACTACAACCAGCAGTCGTCGACCGGGACGTAAGGAACGTGCCCGACGTCGCGCAACACAACTCCAGAATCTCAAGCAGTAAACGCTAATGTATATGAATCGAATAAAATAGTTTTAAATGTAGTTGAAGTATTATTTCGTATAACCGTAGACCAACCCCGCCAACAGTCAAGTAAGCATGAATCTCGAATAATTAGGAGAGACAGAGCAAAGCGAGCATAGGTCTTCTATCGACAGCTCGTGAACCCGAGGGTTGTCCGAGCAACTATAATACTAGCCAATGGTATTCAATTTTTGCGGGCAATCCACCACTTGAAAACATTACCAACGTTGCTTAGCAACGGGTGCCAAGTGGGTAAGTATCATTTTGTATGGCGTTACCAGGGTCGCCAGGAAGATAAGCAAGAGTTGAAACCCTGTAACCCACCAGATGTAAGTGTGAGTTTTATTTGAAACTCTCTCTCCACGTCACATCTTCGCAACCTCAATAGAGCTCTGCGTGGATGTCGGCGTGGAGAGAGTGGTATTTTTATTTCGCTATGTTTGGATCAAGTACTTGTTATATTGATTTTAATAATTATAAATTATTTATAATACCTAAACTCATTCTTTTTATAATTTTAATTGTCGAAATTTTTCCGGCCCACAGCCAAAGACACATCACAAGTTAGTAAAATCAACATATTATTCGAATTCGTGTAAGTGCGTGGAATATCGCCAATGATTCGTGCCCGTGAAGGTCCGGCGTGCGGAACGCAGGAGCTGGAACGTCAATATTATCCCGTATAGAAGAAAGGAGAAATAAGGAAGAGGTCTTTTGGCTACTTCCTCGTTGCTCGATTTCTTTAAATTCGACCTAAATTATTCTACATACGGCTCAAAATCACCACACCGAGTAGTCCAGTGGGCACTCATTAAATATAATATGAACACAATGCGCCTAAGGTCAATTGAGGGAAGGTAACGGGGAACTATAAAATGAAATCGTTGTTATAAATTAAAATTAACTATAAATCCAAACTGTTACTATATAACCATAAATTTAAGTAGCTGATACGAAGTTAGAGTAATCATAAATACTGAACAGTTACTATAAGGATTAATAATTATAAATGTGAATAAGTTAAAAACCCAAATTGTTGTTATACACTTGAATAGGGTATTAGAAGGTTAAAACGAAATAATAAAAATTGCTTTCTCTAATTGTTAGTTTACACTAAATATAATGGATTAATCATAAACTTGATAGGTGTATTTTGACTAAAATTCGGATGAATTATAACTATAGAGATCTTACATGTTCCCCCACCCCAAAAATATAATAATTAATTCGATGACCAGCATAGAACCCCAAATAACCGCGACTATTGTTAAGGCAAATAACGAGTGTGAGTCTCGGACAACCTGTCTCGAGACTAATAAAAATTTCCCTTAAGCTAAAAACGTAAACCATTCACATACAAGTTGAAACTAAATAAATAAAAAAAGGGGATACAATTTAGTCACCATCACTTCTGGATATAACAATTGCCATAATAGGCTTTCATTATGAGAAAATTGAATTAAGCAATATTTAATTGATCAAAGTAAGGTAGATTTAAAATATACAAAAACCCACATCATTATATAATAAAACACATCATTATTAAGTAAAACTAAGACTCCATTAAATCCACGAAAAATCAGGACGAATGGCGGGGTTCCCCCGAATTCCACGGGTTGGATGTAACTGTTAAGGTCCAGTAGCCGGAAAAAATCCCTGAAAATTCTAGGAACACAAAATCAAAAAACTCAATTCCTAAATAACACCTGTCATCAATATGATCAACTTGTACACCCCAAATATCTACGAATTTAATTTCCAAATCATAATTGCTAGTGAAGCGATCGAAATGGGACATCCCTGAAAAGCCTGAATAAAGAATTTATAAATTTAAATGGTACTTATCACCTGTACGATCAAGAAATAAAAATGTTCCTTTAGTTTTTACGACCTGGAAATTGACAACTCCGAATAAAACTTCTATTTACCAGCACGAAATTAGCGATAAACGCATTCCAAGCGACGATCATAATAAAGAATTCTCCATAATAATAGATAGAATTTTCGAGAATAATTTCATTAAATGAAGGGATTAAATCCACCATGAAAATTGCGACAATAAAAATATCGCCAAAAACAAAAATCAGGGAATCATTCTCTAAAAAGGGTTAAAAGTCAATAACTCAAAATATATAATATCTATTACTTGTTACGAATTAATTGATTGCCCACAAAGATTCATCTACCCGATTAAATTCCTGATCCCAAAATTGAGAACATGTAAATGTAATAAAAAAATAAATAAAATTAAAGTAAACTAACCTGATTATTATTCCACCCGATCGAACTGCTAACCAAAAATCCAACAAATGCGACTATATAAATAAAATCAATAAGTTAAAAAAAGAAAACTAATACCTACTATAAGTTTATAACGACCCACTAGTGGGAAGGGAATAGTTGTCGATATATATAAACTCCCAATTCGTCAGTGGTGTCTTGACCGATCATTTATCGTGTTTTCCCACACATATTCACCACAATTCCGGTGGCAATAGACAAAACCGATTTTTTGCATACAGCACACACCCTTGTAAAATGTCAGCAGTCGCAGTCTTCTCCGCACACTCACTGTATAAACTGTTCCTGTCCGACGACACGGTTGAACCCACACAATTAACCCACGAGAAATAGGGAAATCGGAATTGTTTGTCGAGATCCGCTGTACAGCATCACCAATACCCCTTAGTAGGTTAGAACCAATCAGTGTGTATACGACACAGTGGACACACACACGTATTTTCCTATCAACACCCGAACTATATAGGGAAGAATCGACAGATCGTGACGCCTAGAACTTTTAAAACCCGGAAAAATGGAATACCAACTAAAACCAGAGGATAAAAACCAAACGACCTAAACACCCGATGAAGACGCAAATCTGAATCCCGGAGCTCATGGTTCAGGTAAACTTTACTTCTTAGGAATTAATTTAATTTAACCCCGGTAATCTTATGTTATTATTGTTGGGCCAGAACACAAACGGCCTTGTAAAATGTTTAAATGAATCGGTAACACACATGCAAATATAACCTACAACTTTAAAATCAAACCCATGAAAACATCAATTAAACCTAGCAAAATATGAGAGAAAAGCAACTACATTTAAAATAATAAACATAAAAATAAATTAAAATAATAACAAAAAAACACCAAGATCCGCACGATATAAATATAAACATAACACGAAAACCCAACAAATTCGACCGAAATTTGAAAATTTAACAAAAATGAAAATTTCATGAAAATGAAATTTAAATCAAAGAATTTGAATTAGAAATAATTCAATAAAAATTTCAAATAAAAAATTATCAAAATAAATTATAAAATAATAAAAATTAAGATTAGAATACACTAGAAAATATCAAGGTCGAATTTTGTTTTACTAAATCAAAAAGAACAAGCGAGGTTAAGGACAGAAAATAGGTATATATACCGATGCATTTTCACATAAAAGTTAACCATTTTTAAAAACAAAGTTTTGAACAATTTTTAAAAACATTTTTTAAATCGTTAGAATCGTTTTTGAAAATCATATTTTGAATCACTCGATACGTTTAAATCTATTTCAGGTGAGTGAGAGTTTTATTTGGAAACTCTCTCTCCACGTCTCGTCCTCGCAACCTCGGTAGAGCTCTGCTTGGATGTTGGCGTGGGGAGAGTAGTATTTTTTTTTTGGGATGAGGTATGCTTTAGCAAGTAATTTGTTGTATTGTTTTTAATATATTAATAAATATTTATAAAACATAAAAACAGTTTGTTTTTCATAAATTAATTATTTTATTGTCGAAATTTTTCCGACCCACAGCCAAAGACATACCGCAAGACATTAAAATCAACATACTAATCAGATTCGTGTAAGTGCGTGGAATATCGCCAATGATCTGTGCCCATGAAGACCCGGCGTGAGGAACGCAGGGATCGGAACGTCAATATTATCCCGTATAGCAGAAGGGAGGGACAAGGAAGAGGTCTTTTGGCTACTTCCTCGTTTCTCGATTTCTGTAAATTCGACCTAAACTACTCTACACACGGCTCAAAATCACCACACCGAGTAGTGCAGTGGGCACTCATTAAATATAATATGAACACAATGCGCCTAAGGTCAACCAAGGGAAAGGTGACGGGAATAAAGAACGAAATCGTTGCTAATTAAAATCAACTATAGTTTCAAACTATTACTGTAAGCCGTTGAAACGATTGATAAGAATAATTTTAAATATTGAGCGATTGCTACGAACATACAACACTTGATAAAGTCAAATAGGAGTCACGAAGTCATATAAATTATTGGTTCCAGTGGTTGCCAGGAACCAAGATGTAGATTTACCTTATAAATTAAATAACATATAGAAATTATCCTGCGTTTAAAACAATTAAGTAGTCATCGTAAGCTTTTATTATTCCGTTAAGTGTCGATCAAAATTACTTAAGTAAGAAACAAGATAATGCAGCTGTTATAAACTTCATGAATAACCACATTGACGTAAAGACTCAAAAATTAACTATAGCAAAATCCCTCCCAGTTTTATACTTAGAGATTCTTGACCTAGCGTTTACAGAATTTAGGAAAAATTTAGAGATAAAGTAAATTAAATATTATCCTTTAAAAAATTAAAGATAAAATTAAAGACCTTTTAAAACTTTATTCAATTAAAAATGAGAAACACCCACTTATCAAATCAGCTTCACTACACAGCAAATAGGCATAAAATATCTGAAACCAACAAAACTCTATTAAAATCACACCGATACGATAGACTTACGATCACAACCCAAGATTCCAGACGATGAGTGTAGCGACCCGACTTTGTTGAAGATTTGGCTAGACCAGAGCTCCATCCATACCCAAATCCAATTTTTATTGTCGTAATTGATAATTAGTAATACTACCAAATTGGAAAATAAAATCTGAACAGAGTCTTCACTGAGTAAATCACGAAAACCCGCTAAAAAACTTGACTTGTAATATCCAAAAGGAGAAAAATGGACCCGACGAATAAACTCTGACTGAATTTGCCTGCTATACAAAATTTAATGAGGAAACCACAACCATCCCTAAAATTCATACCGAGATTAATTAATTAAACTTATATTATAACTTACCAGACGACCAGAGAGAGTTAAGAAATCAACAAGTTTTCCGATAAATCAACCGTGCGACCAGCAGTGAGAGATAAGGACAATCCAAAACGCAGACGCAGCCAACACTAAGGAACTAAGAATCTCCTGTGAAATGTCAGGGTGAATTGGTTCACCGAATTCACATGCATTGCACTCTGAATTGATTCAACATCATCTAATGAAAACTCATTATTGTGGAGATTACTTAAACAAAACTTAACAGGTAATACATTAAATCTGAAACTCCAAATTTCAATTCCGACTAATCTGAAACTGAATCAACAAATTCATAATCCATGAGATAAACAAAATTACCCTAATAAAACTCGCCGACATTTCCGCCGATCAATCAATATAAACACCCACATCGCTATTGTCACGCTGCAACTGACATTTCATTCATATTTACCTACCCCGATAATCATGCACACACCACAAAAATAGGACGGAAGTAGTGTGTTACGCTCCTACACGCACACCCACTAATATATTACATGCCGTCGGGGGAAAGTGCATCATTTTAATCTAGCTGAAAATCATGCAATCACCAAGTAACCAAGAAGAATATTTAGAACCGGATTCCCTAGATGTCGCAGAGGTCCTTCCGACGAGTAAATTTTTTGATTTTATTATCGAAATTTTTAATAATACTACCCGAGTATTAGATAGAAAATTCAGATCCAAAACAGTATAGTCTTCCACCGCCAAATGAGAACCCAAGAGAGTCAGTAGGAAAACCCTCTGAATTAAACTTAATTTCGACAACCTGAGCGATTATGCACATCATAGTAAATCATGGCCTCCCGCACAAATTAATTCCGATGCGATAAAATCCCTTTACTTCAACGTTAAGTACAATAATCATTTTTTTGTATTCTATTTGTTAATAAATATATTCACATCTTTAGTCTCACAAATCATTAGTGTTATAGGTATTCTAGTTGCTAATTTATTAAATGAAAACTCTTGTTTTTAATCACATAAAGAAACGACACGATAATAATTTTGGGAATCTATTCGCTAGTAAATATTCTAAATTTTAGTCACATAGCTTATTAATATTGTGATCATTTTAGGCATTCTATTTTATTGATTCATATTAAAGTTTTAGTCTCATAAAATATTGATAATCGTTTTAGGTATTTTAATTGTTTTAATCGATTCAATAAAAATTCTTAAATTATATAAATTGTTGTCATCACATTCATTTCATGTATCTTAGTTGTTCTAATAAATTGAATATGAATTTTCTTCATCATATATACTCTTCACGGTACAATTGGTTTAGGTATCTTATCATCTCAAATGTTTTAGACATAGGAATGTGTACTAGTCCAAATCCGGTTAGTCTCGATATTCCGATTTTTCCGTTTTCTCAAAGGATAGTTCAAGCAATAAGATCTAGATTTTTCCGCATACGAATAAGTGGGAGAGGTTAATGGGAAACCACTCGCGTGGAGTCCATATTGCAAACAATATTAGTAGCCACACGTCAGGTTTCGATTCTCGTAGAGACTTAACGCACTCCAACAGTAGTTAGCTTAGTTCTCTTCCTTTTAGTCCTCACCGAACGTCGTGAAACCTTTGATGCTAGACGATAGTTGAGAAAACCCCAAGATAACTGATCGGGTATTTGTTTACCGAGAGAAATATTTGATTACAATGTTAAACTTATCAAACTCTCTATTCAGGACGATCCGGAGCTCTCATTGAGACCCCTACCCATATCGTGGAGCAATGGCGACAGGCCTGGAATCGCGTATATCGAGAGCGATACCCTGATCAGCCCCTGCCAGAAGACAACTGTCGGGAAGATACGTCCCTGGCAGAGATCACTATGAGACAATTCAAAAGGGCACCCAGTGAACCAAACCCGTCCCAGGATATTTTAGTTCAGGCCCAAGCACTCCTGGACAATCTTCTGAACCACCAGCGCCACGTCGACTGCTCAGTGGAGCGGGCCAAGAGATACTTAGCCAACGTGAAAGACGACCTGGCAGCGGGGCATCTAGCAAGCACTTATCCACCTTCCCCGAGGCCGACCCGAAACACCAAGCGGCCAGTATTTGTGATTCAGGGTTACTCCCCGGAAGACGGGATCAAACGATTCTTTGAGGACTCATCATCCCCTAAATAGCGACCGTGAATTATTAGAAATGTTTTTTTCATTTTAATAAACCAATGGAAATCCAGCTTCATTTTTTGTGTTTTTCCAAATTAAATTCAACAAAACTATGTTTAGTATTAACCATATTTTAACTATAAAAATAATTACGATAGTCTAATGTTTGTTATTTTAGAAATGGACCCCTTACAATTACTACAAACAGAATTGACTCATGCAAGGCAGGCCAATAAGAATCTCCACGACCAGCTCGTCCAACTAGTCCGGGAAACCCAACAAACCAAGGCTACTTGGATAGAGCCGAAGAGGGTCAAATCGCTATATCAAAAACTTACCGCGGCACAAAAGGGGTGGGCGGAAGAGAAGAAATTGGTCCAAGGTCTGAAGACCCAAATAAAGGGGCTGGAGGTCGCGTTGTCCGCCTGTCAAGAAGGGGCACCGGTGACCTACCCACTAGTCTTCGTCCCTGCTCAATTGGCCTACCTCGAGGCGAGTACTGCTCCATCAACAATCTTAACGTCAACTCCTACCACGACCACTACTCCAATCACAACAGCAACGAACAGTCGTCGACCTGGCCATAAGGAGCGGGCTAAGCGCCGAGCCGCTCGATTGTCAAATAAACATGGACTATCATAGGTCATGTATTTAATTGATGAATTAAGTGGGATTGCGATTGTAAATTCTATGTATACATTGTTACATTTATATAATCCTAGTTGTTTGAAATGACATTTTAGAAGGGTTTAAATAAGGGACACCGCCATATTTTGTTCCAAACTAACGCTGTCAACACAGTAAGATAAACGATAGAGATTTCGACATAAGGCGACCAAACGACTTAAAGCGAGCACAAGTCTTCTAACGACGGCTCGTTGGACCCAGGGATTTGTCCGAGCAATTACAGCAATAGTAATATCGCTCACTTTTTGCGGACAATCCACCCACTCGAACACATTTCCAACGTTGTCTAGCAACGGGTGCCGAGTGGTAACGAGAGAGTATTTATATGGCGTTACCTGGGTAACTAGAAGGATTTAAACAAACATCCAACCTCGGTAACCCACCATTATTATTAATTATTATTATTATTGGTAACCATAATAACTAACAAATTTAATTTAACCCATTTAATATCATTATTATTATCATTAATTATTGTCATCATCAGTATTAATTATTGTTAAAATTATTAATCATGTTATATTATTATTATTCTTATTAACCATCATTATTACTATTAACCATGATAACTAACAAATTTAATTTAACCCATTTAATATCATTATTATTATCATTAATTATTGGTAAAATTATTAATCATGTTATATTATTATTATTCTTATTAACCATCATTATTACTATGATAACTTACCGATTTGATTTGACTTCATTAATATTAAACATAATGGTAAATCAATAACCTAAAAATATTGCTGTACAATAGTTGAAAGCACACGGTAAACCAAGATAAAAAAGGTACAACTTGATTTCGGTTAAAGTCTATACGGCCAATGTAGTTGAAAAGCCCTTTAATATTAGTATTATTACTATTAATTATTATCATGACTATTATTAAAAAACAAGATAATTAACCTTTGGCGAAGAATCTTAATTTTTTTTTCGTAAATTAATAGCAACTAATATTCAAAGAATTGGGATGAAAATTTCTGCGAATTTATTATTTATGTTCGGGATGGGAAGGGAAACCCCAATGCAACTTACGACCAATTCCCAAATTTAACTCCACCAATATTGGGTTGTTTTATGTACATATATATAAGTCAAATATAAATCATAATAGTAACCTTACGTCATTTAAACTCATAATTTCGGTTTTTATACTAATAAAATAAACTACATTAATTCAATTAAATAAACAATAAATTAAATTTATTTACTAACATAAATAAATTCCTGTATAGTGCATGCACGTTATTCATAATATTGGTAGGTTAAAATGCAGAGCGGAAGATGGGTATAGTAGTTGCGAACTATAAGGACGTTTACTTGGAATCAAAGAACATGGGGAACTTTAAGGATCGAAAGCTGTCGCTTAAATCATATAGGGATATTCGTATTCGAGTTTTATAAAATATCTTGTGTCAACCATTTTAAAAATCTAAGGCGATAATATGCCCACTTCCTCCTGGTTGATTTTCTTCTCATTTAATCCCATAGTCCTAGAATGTTGTTTTAAACTTTCAACCTTCGCTAATCGAACAACCAAATATGAAAATCTTTACATAGTACAACAAAGTGATATTTCGTTTTGTTAAATAATAGTAGAAATGAATATGGGAGATAAAATGAAACAGAAGGATCCATCACGAATAAGTTTACCCATTCTAGAATTACTGATGTCGCGGGAAGAGTTTGCAATCCAGGAGGCATGTGTAAGTAATCAGAATAATACTATTAGTACGTTTCAACTGCGTTTCCAGAATGTTGTTAATGAAAAGATGATTGCCATGACGTTTTGGGACTACAATAAAAATATTTTTTTGTCCTCTTCGAGATTATTTTCTCCAGGGGAGACGACAAGCCTATTGATTACGTTTTTCATTCAGACAATTCGAGAGCCATCAATTGGGTTCCCACGCAAGTTACTGATGAATGGCGAAAAGCCTGGCAGCGAGCCTGGCAAGCGAGAGGCTACGAGGGACCCCAACCAAGAGGACCTAGACAAACTATCGGACAGATACTGGGGATGAACCAGCGATTACTGTTGACAAACGGTCAAGATGACGAGCAGCATCCGGCTCGAGAAATTCTGGAACACGCCCGCAAACTCCTCGCCCGCCTAGAGAACCATCAACGGCGGGTTGACTTCCACGTGGTCAGGGCCAGACAATACCTGGCCAACGTGGAGGACGACATCGCGGCCGGGCGGATCGCGGATGTCTACTCGTGCATGCCGCCACCCCACCCAAGACCGGCCCGTAATACGCAACGGCCCGTATTCATAATTCCGGACTACTCCCCTAAGGAAGGTATAAAGAAGTTTTTCGAGGGTTCTGGACCTCGCTGATTTATGAAGCACCAACCGCCTAGTTTTATTATAAACAATATTATGAAATAGATAATTGTCATTTGACATTTGTTTCAATTTTTTTTGATGATTTCTTAGTATAATTTTCGTAACTTGTGTTTAAATTAACCGTATGCTTGGGAATTTTTAAATCAGTTAATAAAAGCTTTAATGTTCATTATTGCAGCAATGGAACCCTTGCAAATATTGCAAACGGAACTGACCCACGCAAGGCAAGCCAATAAAAATCTTCACGATCAGGTTATCCAACTAGCCCGGGAGGTCCAAAAAGTCAAGGCCACATGGGTAGACCCAAAGAAGGCCAGATCATTGTATCAAAGGCTTACCGCGGCCCAAAAGGGATGGGCAGAAGAAAAGCAACTGATCCAGAGTTTAAAGACCCAAATAAAGGGGCTGGAGGTTGCGCTGTCGGCCTGTCAAGAAGGGGCAGCTGTAACCTATCCACTCGTCTTCGCTCCTGTCCAATTAGCCTACCGAGAGGCGATAGCAACCCCAACAACAACCCCAACTACAACACCAACGCCGAACAGCTACCGACCATGGCGAAAGGAGCGGGCTAAACGTCGAGCCGCTCGTTTACTAAATAAACCTTAATTAACTCACGTGATATGGTTGCTTGTAAATTATGTTTTTGTCAAAAAATTATATATCTCCTTGTTATTTAAACGATATCTACGAACCTTTAATAGGAATATTAGATAAGTGTCGAAAAACCGCAGCCAACACGCTAAGATGCACATTACGACATGCAACCACTTGTTCTATATCATTATCACAATTTTAGTTGTTCACCGATGAACCCAAACGATAAAACCTATGACATAAAAGGGACCTAATAATCTAAAGCGGGCACAAGTCTTCTAACGACAGCTCGTTGGACCCAAAGATCGTCCGAGCAATTATAAGATTAGTAATGACACTCACTTTTAGCGGACGATCTACCCACTCGAACACAGTTCCAACTTTGCCCCGCAACGGGTGCCGAGTGGTAGCAACAAATGTTTATATGGCGTTACAGGGCGACCACGGTAGGATTAAAACAAACAATAATACCCAGCCTTTGAATTTTTTGGAATGCCTTGGAGTTTTGCATAAATAACGTTAGATAAACCAATTGAACTATTGCAAGATATGCAAATTTAATAATTGATAAATAATAAAAATAGATGAAACACAATTTTATGATTTCGTTCCGTATGTATTGGCAGTCGCTTTTTAATTTATTTACTTATTTGGGTATGAAGTATTTATAATTTATTAGTTGTTTCTATTAAAATTAACGACAATATCAACAGTCAACAGAAGCTTTTTAACTCTAACTGATTGTAAGTATTTCAAGCCCCATGAAAATGATATGCTCCAAAAGAACTTCGAATTTAACATTTTTAATATTGACATTCATTTATATATCAGAGCATGAAAATTATTTTTAATAATATGTACAAAAAGAATTATTTTAATAAAATATCATTTATTAAATTCATTTAGTGAAACACGATAATTTCATATAATGCATAATAAGATTTATGAATTTCTAATTTCCATTTATTGAAAATGAATATTAAAATATCAATTGCTAAGTAAATAAAATCAATTTACCAAATTTAATTAACAAATATTTTGTAGGAACAGAATATTCAATTACAAAAATTGTTAAAGAATATCATCCAATGCCTCAAAATCTAGAAATTGAATTTCAAATGATACGCATGAAATCGATTTATAAAGAAAAAGAATACATGTTTTTAATGAAAATGAAAAGGAATATTAAACATCAACTAAATAATAATGAAACTCACAAGTCAACTTTAAAAACTTATCCAAACTTTTCCAAACTTAGTGAAATCAAAAATTTAAAGAAATGTAATTATTTTAATAAACATAAAATTATGAAGAAAAATTTAAAATTTGCACGGAAAATTAAGTCAACTTATGAAAATCTATTACCAGAAAATCTAGACATTTTTTTAGAAAGAATAAATTATCTAAAAGAATCTAATTATTTAGAATTTAATAAAATTTCATCTTTTAAAAGATTATATTCTAAAAGTTTTATTTCGAATAAAAATAATGTAAACCGCCATAATAAATTTGAAAAAATATCGAAATATAATCTGAAAAATAATTATGCAAGTAATTTTGAAGAAATCAATGCAATTTGGAAGGAAAGAAAATTCAACCTAATAAATTCGTTTGACCAAAAAATGTGCGGAAAGAATTTTTCACACTTAGCGAAATTTCCTACGAAGAAAAGAATAAGGTCACATAAAAACTTTAGATTTTGTATTAATTATAATAATTTTAATAATAATGAAAATGAAATTATACACAGAAATAAGATTGTTTATGATTATAGAAAACTTTTAAAAGAAAGCCCAGTTCGCACTGAAAGTCAGAATGTTAAAAATCAAAATCCCAGTACAGATAATTTATGCACATCTAAAGAAATAAGTAATCCGAATGAAGACAATTCAAAGGAAAAATATGATGGAAATGACGTAGAGAAAGCAATTACTAAATCAGATGATATTTGTAGTGTGGAAACCGAAAATATAATTAAAGCAAAAAGTTATGAATCTGATAATGAACTGAATAAAACTGAAGATGCTAATCTTAAAACATATCCACAAAAAATTTTAATTGAAAATCTACAAGAAATCCGCGACGAAGAACAAAAAATTCCAATTAATAATGATAATATAATTCCGAAAATTGATAACAAAATTGGTCAAAAGAATAAAAGCATAAGCAAATCAAAATCACTTAATTCGCAGGAAATTTTATCAGAATCCAATGATATTAAAATTTCTGCTAAAGAAGAAAAAATCAAATCTAAAGAAGACTTATTCAACGCAAAGTTAGAAGAAAACATGGCTTTGCAAAAACTTACTTCATTGTCTGAAAATAAAGTTAGTACTGACCTAGAATCTTTTCAAAACACTCAATCTTTAATTGCATTTCAAGAAAACCAAGAAGAAGCAATACTTTCTGATAAGCATTCAGTTGCTTCACCTCAGAGTGAATCTTCTGACAATTCTATTGAGCTGCCAACACTTGATGATGAAATAAATAATCCGAAATTTTGGAAAAAACATTAGTAAACATTAGAAATATCGTTATTTTTAATTTTAACAAATTCATTTAGTTATTACATAAAGCCGCCCAATTTATACGATAAAACATTAGCTTGTGTTATTCGCGCTAAACCCGGGAGCATTGTTAAAAAGAAAAATTTGAAATGCGAGCTTTTGAATTCAGAAGAGGAAATTCCGTATTTGGATAAAAGAGAAAACTATGCAAGTTATATATTTAAAATCAGCCCAATAGATTCTGAAGCACAAGTAAATTTATTAAATATATTCTGAATAAATGAATTGGTCTATGAAATAGAATGAATATAATGCTAAATTTCTGTTCTAAGTGCTGTAATTTTACTTTTGCTTAGAGATAACATATTATATACGATTTTCATAGATCTACACAATAGCGTTTTAAACGAATTATCTGAAAGTCGTTTATATCCCATAATGTTTTGTGGCATGACATCTTGGCACCATTTCATGTTATGTAGCATTCGTTAACCATTTCTTGATTTTTACTTACACATCATTTAATAAATCTAACTTATTCTTTTATGACATTCTGTTTTAGGTTTTTTATATTTGCCAATCTGAGTAGATAGTTATGCCCTTTTCCCGCCCAATACATCAACCTCAAATCGTTGATGATTACAACTTTACGTAATTTTTGGGGTTTTACAATCATGTGCCATTTCATCAGTGGTTCTTAACCGGTATTCCGCCGAACACTAGTATTCCATAGAATTAGTTGAAGTGTTCCGCCAAATTTAGATATTCAGAAATATATAGTATTTCAGAATTCAATTTAGTTTCATTTTTACATTGTTTTAAAATTACAATTTTACGGGTACTTTTACAAAAAAATTCTCGCGGCGTGGGGGACCTCTTCCGCAACACCAACCATAACGTTTAGAAAGGTATTACGCTTTGCGCAAATTTCGCACCTTCGTTCTTCGGTACTTAGTTTAAAGGACACCAGGTGTTCAGCCAAAAAATTTGAGATAATAAAGTGTTCCTTTACCAAAATATTAAGAACCACAGCATTGCATAATCATTTATTAATAGTATTTTTCGTTTAAATAAATTCAGCAATTAGTTTGATAAAATGGCTGTCATTTAAATATTTAATTTTAAATTGATTGGATAACGTTTTTAACTTATTTTAAAATTATTATGTAATTTAGTCAAATTTAGGTAAATATTTAAATAGGGTCATGATTAAAGTCAGTTTCCTAACAATGCTAATATATGGTCAACAACTTCATAAATTATCAATTTTAATCAAGAAAAACCGTTTGCAAATTTTTTGAAAAATTTAATATTATGAAGTAAATAAAAATTTTTAAGGGAATTTTATTGTTAAAATTGTTACAGATTTAAAAATTAGACAAAAAATATGAAAAATAAAATTTCAATAAGTCAGTTAATTGAAATTCTACTATAAAATGGATAGCATTTCAAAATTTGATTACTTTTTACAACAGTTTTTATGCTTTATGAATTTTTAAAATTGTAATATCTAATCTTCACCTAGTAGGTATTTTATTATTCAATTTAATTAATTATTTTGATGACTATTCTGTCTTGTCCTTATTTGTTGCTCATTAAATCTAGCTTACCCTTAAATTTTGACTCTACTTAGACCAATTTCAACGAAAAATAAAAATAGACCTGAAATTGTATACTATTGACTTCAGAGAGCTGAGCCATGGTTAGTCAAGAAAATTTACACTTTAATTTTTATTCAAACATCATTTAAAAGTTTCGCAATATAATTGACCATACTGTGTGTTGGATGATGAGGGTAGACCCATCACCACATTTATTTTAAACAAATACTTCAAAGCAGAGCCTCAGAAATAATGGGTGAACGTGCACGCTGAAGAGCGAATCTAATGTATAACCCAGAACAAACCAATCCCCAATATGAAGAACAAATCCTAACAATCTAATGCATAGCCAAGAACAAACCATCAAGCCAATATTGACAATTTTGTGATTTATCCAAACAATTACTATGACAAATCTTTGTGATTTATCTGAACAATTATTATTTTTTATGTGGTATTTGGTGTAGTATTCGATATTAAATTAAATTTATGTATAGCATTATTTTTAGTTAAAAGCGCCCTTAAAATCTTAACCAAAAAAGAAGCAGTCTTACAGAGTTAATCTTTACAAGGCTTACAGTCAAAAACGTTCACATTGATATTTTTTGCATTCACTACATAGCATACACCTACATACATACACTAGAACCTATTTTTGTGCTATCATTTTTTGTGCGATTTTGGAGTTATGCGGTTTTTTTAAATTCAACTTTAAAAAAATAATTACGTATAAACATGCACTATTTTCATATTTTAACGTACAAAGATTAGATTTTAGCTTTTTCATTTGAAAATGACCTGTAAAAACATGCATAAACATGAGGAGGGTTCAAGCGGTTTTGTTTTATTAAAAAACGGGCCATTGCTAATAGAATGCAGCCGGCGCTATTCGATATTGAACATCCATGTAAATTTTGTCTCCCACTCTCTTCTATAGTACAAGTGCATTGTTCAGTGTGCCCGTGAAAAATTACAAGTTATGACGTATCACTTCATCTTCATTGTTTTTCAAGTGAGTTTCTATGGTTAGTTTATTATTTGTGCGTTAATATTTTTATTTTATAATCTTAATAGATTTTTCTTTAATTTACCCTAGTATGGAGAAAAAAAATACCAACGAAAAGCGATTTCTTTAGAAAGAAAAATTGAAATTTTAGATTCTTTTCAAAAAGGAGAAAGAATATGCGAGATTAGTAAACATTTCAACTTAGGAGAATCGACTGTAAGAACAATCAAGAAGAATGAAATTGCAATAAGAAAATCGATCATTGATGGCACGAAGTTAAGTTCAAAATTATCATCCTACACAAGAGATAACATATTAGAAAAAACAGAACAAGTGCTTAGAATATTCATTGAAGATTTAACAAAAAAAAAGAATCCATGTAAGTGGTTATATACTTCAAGAAAAAGCGCGCAAATTTTATGAAGAAATTGAAAAATCAGAATCATCTACTTTTTCAAGTTCCAAAGAAAATAGAAAATGTATCCCTAGTAACGGATGATTAAGTGGATTCTTGAAAAGGAATGGATTTCATAATTTGAAGATTCGTGGTGATGTCGCATTCGCAAATCAAGAAGAAGCCAAAAGTTTCCAGAGACATTAATTAAAATTATCGAAGATGGAGGATATTGTCCCCATCAGGTATTTAATGCAGACGAAACTGGATTATTTTGGAAAAGAATGCCTGCTAGAACTTACATCGCCAAATCTGAAAAGAAAGCTAGTGGATTCAAAGTAAGTAAAGATCAAATATCATTATTACTATGTAGTAATGCATCGGGAGATAGAATATTGAAACCTCTAGTAATTAATAAATTTAATAGACCTCGTGGTTTAAAATCCAAGGATCTAAAACAGCTACCGGTAAATTAAATGGCTAACAGTAAGGCCTGAGTGACTACAGCTCTATTTACTGAATGATTTAAAAATTGCTTTTTACCAGAAGTGGAAATATATCTGAGACAAAAAGGTCTTGATTTTAAAGTTTTATTAATCCTCGACAATGCATCTGGTCATGTAAATATAGAACATAACAATGTTCAGATACTTTTTATTCCACCAAATACGACAAGCCGCATTCAGCCATTGGATCAAGGAATAATTGCAACTTTTAAAAAATATTACATCAAAAGTACGTATGAAAGTATTTTGAATAAAATAGAAAATGAAACATTAACATTAAGCGAGATTTGGAAAAGATTTACAGTTCTTGATTGTATTAATCACGTTGCAAATGCCATAAATCAGATAAAGCCGATGACTTTAAATTTATGTTGGAAAGCAATATGGCCTGAATGCGTCACAGGTAATGGAACTATTGCTGAAATATCAGATGAAATCATAGCTTTAGCGCATTCATTTGGCGGGGAAGGGTTTGATACTTTCAACCAAAATGATATAGAAGAATTGCTAACAGATAATGCGTTAAATGATGATGAAATTATTGCTTTAACTATGGATGCTGACGATGAACTATGAAAATAATGACAATGTGGAAGAAGAAAATCCTGTTCCATTTACGGAAAAAATAATTCGAGAAGGTCTACAACTCTGAAATAACCTAGAAAACTTTTTTTCTTCATGATACAAATTATGAACGAGCTTTGAAGTTTCAACGCGACCTGAACAATTGTATTTCTGAATATAAAGAACTGCATAAACAATTAGTTACTGAATCAAGAAAATCCAAACAAACTTTGATCACTGATTTTGATGTATATAAAAGCATGTCAAAGCAGAAACGTGGTGAAATTGATGCTGATTTTAATGAAACAGAATCGTTGGGGAGTTCTTCTGAAAACGAAAGTGATTTCGAACCACGTTTCAGAAAATTGGCGCGAAGATTATCATTCAGCGACGACAGTTGTAATTAAAATAGATTTTACTTTAATATAGGTATATGTGAATGATAGCGAAACTCCTATTTTTTAATAAAATAATTAAAAAGTAATTATGTAGATATGTGTATATATTTTTCACTTTCCAAACTTTTTTTATGCGATTTAAGCATATATATATAAATATTGACAGTTTCGAAGTTATGCGGTTTTTAAAATTCTTAGAACGCATCTCACTTTTTCTATATAAGTCGTAGTTTTTTTTTGTGCGACCTTCCGCAGAACGCATCTACCGCAAAAAAATAGGTTTAAGTGTATTAACACTTACACAACACACATTACTTATCCTAAAAGAAAAGAAAATTTTAATATTGAAGTTGAAAGTGATCTGAATATATTTAATTGGTAATTTTTATTGTTATTCAATAAATTATTTTTACAAAAAGTTTTATCTTTTCATTTATATGTTGGGCCAAGAAACGATTTTGTTTAAATGAATCGGTAACATGCACGCAAATACAACATGCAGATTTAAAATCAGACCCATAAAACATCAACTAACCATGCTAAAATATGAGAGGAAAAAACAATTAAATATAAAATCAAGAAACACAAAAGTAAATTAAAATAATAACAAAGTGCAACAAGATCCGCACGAAATAAACATAGAAATAACATGAGAACATGAAAGTTTGACGGAAATTTGACAATTTATCAAAAAAAAACGAAAGTCCATGAAAATGGGACTAAAATTAAATAATTTGAATTGGAAACAATTCAATTAAAAATCAAAAATAAAATTTTCAAACTAAATTACGAAAATAATAAAATTTAAGATTAGAATATACTAGAAAATCACAATGTCAAATTTTGTTTTACTACATCAAATTTAACACGCAAAGTTAGGGTTGTACAATAGGTATATATACCGATTCATTTTCACATAATTTAATCAGTTTTTGCAAACTTGAATCAGCTTTAAAACTCGAATTAGTTAGTGGTAACTCAGTCTTAATCAGTGAAATTTTCAATGTGAGTTGAGGAATATTCGGAACTTTCTCCACGTCACGTCTAGACAACCTCATGTGAGCTCTGTCTAGGCGTCGGCGTGGGGAAAGGTTTGTATGAGTTTCAAATGTTATATGATCCAACGATATATCATGTGAAAATATTACAGAATAAACGTTTTAAATAAACTGTTGTCGAAATTTTTCCGGCCCACAGCCGACACATCACTACAAGTTATTAAACTTTACATACCCCAACCAAGTGCGGTGTAAGTCCGTCAATGATTCGTGCCCGTGAAGGCTACGGCGTGAGAACGCAGTAGCTGAAACGTAAATTAATTATTCCGTATAGTGAAATGGGTTGAAAGGGGAATAGTCTTTTGGCTATTTCGTCATCACTCAATTCCTATAAATTCGACCTAAATTCATATTGACAAAACGGCTTAAAATTAAAACACTGAGTAGTCCAGTGGGCACTCATAAATTTTTAATGTAAACATAATTCGTCTAGGATCAATTAAAGGGAAGGGACGTGGAATATAATGACAAACAAGGCGTTTTATGCCTTCTAAAGGAGGGTTGTGTCAGATAATATAGGATACTGAAGTACAGATGCATAAGTATCGATTTAAATTCACGAATGCATAAAATATAAGGAAAAACTCCTGTTAATAGGCCGATAAATAAATAAATAACAATAAAAGACAAAAAATGACGATCAAAATAGATATTTTTTTTTTGTTGTGTAAATAACTTCCCAACATTATAGTATCCGAGATTTCACCATAATAGAATTGTACTGCTGTCCGGCTGAGTGCGTAAGGCGAGTTATTCATGAAGAGATCCAACCACGGGACGAGTAGAATACGCTAGCCTGAAAACATAAAACCTAAAAATCAATAGTACGGACCCAATACATAACAGAAACTCACTAAACCGATAAGGACGACTCCACTCTGATCAATCTCGTAAATCCCAGGAAGAAACGCTAATAATAATAATTCACGTAGTAATCCAACTAATCAATAGTGGATGACGATGTTTCTGATAAACCGCTGAATGATAAAATCCAAAATAACGAACTCCCAAAAAGAAAATAAAATGATCAATTCGAGAAATAATTTACCAACATCTGCCAATAGTTAAGTAAGGATGCTAATTAACCATCAAAAATCAGTCTCCCGATCATCGCTGACACATTCCTGGAGCAGAGAATGTGCACACCATCTTCAACCTGACATTTATCGAAGGAAAAAATCCAGGCATTGACATTTTCAACCCCCGATCGATAGAAGGCCTACCGATCGGCATAACCAAATAGAATTCTGCCTGTACAATTCACGTGAGGGCGAACCATAGACTAACCGCAACCTGCGACATCTAGTTGATGCACACACCTTACCCGGACCGATGCCGAGAAATATCCATGCCGGTATAAATATCACTGATCGTCTGATAGCTTTCAGTATTTTTGTGATAACTTTGCTGACAATATGAAACCCAATTATGGACATCCAACACGCGGAGACTCAACCCGAGCACCAGGAACTATAGATGATGAAGGTACCATGGGGCAGAAGATTCCTAATCGAGAGGGTAAATTTTCAATCTATTAATTGAGCATTACCAGCTAGGGATTTTCCCATATAGCCTAAGATTCAATTTCAGTGTAACCCGTTCGTGAGGAGAAGACTTGGATTCCAGCTCTCACAGATTTTCAGTATTTGCGCCAACGACTAAATTAAAAATAAGTTAAATTATTTGTATAATCCCTTAACACTAGAGATACCATAATTGTTATAATCCATTTTTCAAACTACCGAAAATGTTGTTTATTATAATGTATAATCGAAGTAATCTTTAAAGTTACCTGTTCACTCGTTACGGCGATGACAATCTCGCAATTCAACAATTTTTATTTTTTAATTTCATGGCGTTTAAAACATTAGTAGTTGATGATTGAACGAGATATGATTTTAAAGATTCATTTAAACAGGAATTATGATCTTATGTATATGAAAAAAAATTTTTAGGGTAATTTCCTTAATCAAACAAGCGCAAATAGTGAATTCTAATTACCCATTTACACCATAAAGATATTACGAGATTATGCAAAGCTGTTTAGCGTTAAAAAATTACTGTCAATACTTTACTCATAAGTAGAGGGATATGAGGACTATGCCCCGTGGATATTTGCCTTGAAAATTGCCCCGTGGATATTTGGGTAGAAACCAATTGTAACTCTTAACTAGATTATATGATGGTTTACCTCAAACTTGATGTTTTTCTTTTGGCTGACTTTTTTCAGCAATTTCGTTCAAAGTCCTTAACTCATAACCGATTGGAACCACTTAACTTTTATGGAATTCCCGGTATGTCTTGGGCATCGGCTCTTATGACTCTTGACGAACCAATTGAACTTCTCACTGATATGGAGATGTATAATTTTTTCGAAGGGGGAATCCGTGGAGGATTAACCTTTGTTAATAAACATCACGTAGTATCTGATGACAACACCGAACTGCTTTACATTGACATCAATAATCTCTATGGTTGGGCTTTAAGTCAACCATTACCATATGGAAATTTTGAATGGGTCACTGATACTAATCAATTAAATAATTTAATTAGTTTTTTGAATAAGGATCTTGAATCACTGTCATTTGCTGTCACATTTGAAGTAGATTTAGAAATCCCAACATTTCTTCATGATAAACTTAATGATTTTCCAGTAGCTGCTGAAAAGATGTGCGCTCCGGGTTCTAAGGTTGAGAAGTTAATGCTAACGCATTATCCAAAGAAGAATTATGTTCTTCATTGGAGACTTTTGCAGCTTTTTGTTTCTTTACAAATTAAAATTACACATGTACATAGAGCTATTAAATATAATCAAAAATCAATATTTAAAAAGTATATAGACACTAACACACAACTTAGAGCGCAATCAACCAATGACTTAGATAAAAACTATTATAAACTTTTAAATAATAGCCTCTACGGAAAAACAGTTGAAAATCTTAAAAAACGAATTAATTTAAGATTATGTAATTCTGCAAATAAATTAATTAATTATTGCTCAAAACCAACTTTTCAAAAATCATTTAAAATCGACAATGATTTGGTCTCTGTGTTATTAAGTAAGGAATCGGTGTGTTTAGATCGACCGAGTTACATTGGACAAACTGTACTCGATTTATCTAAACTTAGGATGTATCAATTACAATATATAGAGTTAGAAAAATATCGAAACGAATTCGCTTGTGAAATTAATATAGTTGCTGGGGACACTGATTCCTTTTTTCTAGAAATTAAGAATTGTAAGTTAGACATTCTTTTATCTGCTATGGTTCGTGATAATCTCCTCGATACTTCTAATTATGACCCAAAACATCCCTTGTATAGTAGGAATCTTGATTCTGTCATTGGAAAGTTCAAAGACGAGAATAAAGGACTTAAATACAAGGAGTGGGTGTTTCTTCGTCCAAAATGTTATAGCCTCTTGTCTGAAGTTGAAAGTATCAAAGCTAAGGGTATAACATTGAAGGGTACTGACTTAAAACATAAGTCATACCTAGATTGCTATAACAAAAACTTAACTTTTTCTGTACCACAAACTCGTATTACTAGTAAAAAACATCAATTATTTACAATTAAAAACAGCAAAACTGCATTAACAAATAAGGATGATAAAAGGGTTTGGGTGGGGAAAAATATAAGTGTGGCATATGGTCATTATAGAGGAGGTGATGTGGTTTTAGGTAACCGTCCAGAAGAATTTTCAGAGTTTAATGAAGAATATGACGATTATGAAGAATTTTGAATGAATAAATTATTTGAAAATATTCTTTGTTTTTGTATATTTTTGTTGATGTTTATAATTTTTATGGTTTTAAGTTAGTATAATTTTTTATTAAGTATTAAAAAATGTCAAAAGGTAAATCCATATATTGTTGGCCGAAATGCGTAAAACATATTACTCGGATATTTTTGATTTGAAATAAAAATTAATCTTTTTTAATCTTGTCAATAAAAATATTTGTAGGGATTAAAAGTTTTTTTTTTTTTTTTTTTACAATTCAAAATTTATCGATGATTTTTTATTCTTAGACTTACAATTAAATTTTAAAAATAAAATGTTAATAATAATAAAATAATAATAATAATATAAAATATATAATTAAATGAAAATAAAAAATAATTATTTAATTCACTTCATTAAAACAAACAATTTAATTTAAAAATATATTATTTAAAAAATAAATAATTGACTTGATTAAAGCAAACAATTAAATTTAATAATAATATAATTAAAATATAAATAAATAATATTATTGACTTAAACAAATAATTAAATAATAATATAATTAAAATATAAATAAATATTATTATTGACTTAAACAAATAATTAAATTTAATATAATTAAAATATAAATAAATATTATTATTGACTTAAACAAATAATTAAATAATAATATAATTAAAATATAAATAAATAATATTATTGACTTAAACAAATAATTAAATAATAATATAATTAAAATATAAATAAATATTATTATTGACTTAAACAAATAATTAAATTTAATATAATTAAAATATAAATAAATATTATTATTGACTTAAACAAATAATTAAATTTAATATAATTAAAATATAAATAAATATTATTATTGACTTAAACAAATAATTAAATAATAATATAATTAAAATATAAATAAATATTATTATTGACTTAAACAATATTAAATTAATATAATTAAAATATAAATATATATTATATAAAAAATAATAAAAATAATAAAATAAAATATATATTATTATTGACTTAAACAAATAATTAAATAATAATATAATTAAAATATAAATAAATATTATTATTGACTTAAACAAATAATTAAATTTAATATAATTAAAATATAAATAAATATTATTATTGACTTAAACAAATAATTAAAGTAAATAAAAATAATAATGATTTTTATTCGAGCAAATATATTTAGGCTTTTTAGTCGACAGGCGAATTGAGCCATTTTTGATGGATAATGAAAAAATACTTAGGCTTTTATATAATATTTTTAGGTTCTCGGGTTTGAACCAATTTTATTCGAAAATAATCATCAGTACGATCAATCATAGGCGATTTAAGCCAATTTTTATTTTTTAGGCTTTTAAATCGATAAAAAATACTTAAAGTTTTTTTACATTCATTAAAACAAATAATTAAAAAAAAATTTTTTTTTCATTCATTAAAACAAATAATTAAAAAAAAATTTTTTTTCATTCATTAAAACAAATAATTAAAATAAAATTTAACACCCCCCCCCAAAAAAAAAATTTTTTAGGGGGGGGGTGGGTCTCAGGATCTTTTCAAGCCAAATATCCACGGGGCATAGTCCTCATATCCCTCTACTCTCATATTTTACTTTTAATGTATTTGAAATTTAAAGTAATAATTTGCTTATGTCACGCTAATTTATAATCATCATGATTTCATAGGCATTTTACAATTATTTATCATAATATTAAAGCTTTAGTCGTCTTACCATTTCGAGTTCCTAGGGTGCCGTATATGTATAAAATTCAGGTATAGTAAATTAAAGTTAATTTTTTGAGATAATAGGAATAAATATTTAGTAAATGTTAAAAGCGAAACGCGAAGTTCCATTACAAGTTTACTTGTTCTTATTTATTGATATCGAGTAGAAATGTTGACATCTTATTATTAGAAATTTGTCGGTCAATATAACAAAATAAATTTAATTCAGGAAATATGGTTTTGTTACACACAGGTGAGTCTGAGGGTATTCTACATTAAAAGATCATCTAGTAAATTTTGTTTTAATATATAATAATGCTGTTAATGAAGAATCGGTGAGTAATATAGAATAGTTACCTTCAACAAGTTAGATACCTTAACTCTCGAATGTCTAATAAAGGCTTCTGATTGATCTTAGAGCTGGAAAGATACGAAACCGCCAAGACCTTGTCGACAAAACGAACTAACCTACACCTAACGCTGCCATAAGAACAATAGACTCGTCGGACAGGTTAAGATAGGTACACGGCCTTCGGACGACTCAACTACATCGCGAATGCCACATACGCGATCTACCGTGTAATACATACGTACACGTACGCATCGGTTCTTAATTATGATACACGAATCCACGATTTCCGTGGACCCACCGGACCATCTCTGACCAAAATCCGAAACCCTTCCACTAACCAGCTGACATATAAATGACCACAGGGCAAAACTTAACATTAATACCTATTTATTTGTTTTAGACAATTCATGGATCGATGCATCCAGAGTGACGCTTCGATTCCCGGCAAATTCTGCTGCCCGGTGTCGACAAGCAATGTGGGATGCGGGATTCTCGATCTCGCCGGTTAGAGAATCCCGGAGGGAAGGCCAAACGGACAGTGATGACACCGACTTTCCCTTCGTCGCAATCAAACGCGAACCCGGTCGCAACACGGCACGGGAAATCAGAGGCGAAGCCGAATATCTGCTCGCTCGGTTAGAGGAACACCAGCGGCAGACAGACCGGCAAGTGGAGAAATCCAGGAGGTATCTAGAAGAAATCAACAGGGATATAGCTACTGGATGGATCCCGAGTACGAACGGGTACGCCCCTCCGTACAAACCTCGTTCAACTTGGACGACCCAAGACTAACCATAACGACAAAGGCAATCAACGTGGGGGTTCCGAAAAAGGTATTGCCGCGGGAAATGAGGGGCAGAGACCCCCAATCGAGCAGCCATCGTGAGCATCCATATGCTCGGGAATACCCAAGGCGAAGATAGTAGCCCAGTATGGACCAAGAATGACTGATTGGATGTTGTAAATTGAATAAAATTTTCCTCTCGAGCTTTCATTTGATTTGCAAACATAAAAAAGTCATAAGGATGATTAGATTAACTGCAGTAGTACAAATTTTTCAGGACGAAGCCTGGTTTAATAAAAGAATATGATACGTGAATTTATATCGTAAGTTTATATCACGTTTCTATTATAAATATGGACTCTCATCAAATTATACAACGAGAATTAACGCGGGCGCAGAAAACCAACGCCGAACTCCATCAACAGCTATTACAACTAACCAAGGAAATTCAACAAGTCAAGGCCACATGGGTAGAGCCAAGCAAGGTAAAACGTCTTTACCAGAGGATGACTGCGGCGCGGAAGGGTTGGGGTGAGGAGACACAGCTCAACCAGAGCCAAAAAACACAAATAAGAGGCTTAGAGGTGGCATTGTCGGCGTGCCAGGAAGGCGCGGCGGTGACATACCCCCTAGTATTCGCCCCCGCGCAGTTGGCCTACAGGGACGCGGCGGCCACCTCAAAGCCCGGCCCTAAACCAATCAGACATTGTCCAGGAAGAAATGAGCGCGCCAAGCGTTGGGCCGCTCAACACGCAGAATAAAATGCGTTTTTGAGTGTTGTCAACTAAATGTTTTCTTTTTGTCTTATCGATTTTCCTAATAAGTTTGACGTCAGGACGAGCTAGTGTAAATAGTGAAAGTGAAGGATTTAGTCTGTAGAATGAGAAAGACCAAATATACGAGAATGGGACCAGAATAAATGAAAGCGCACACAGGCCTTCTAGCGGTAGTGCGTTGAACCCAGTTTAAGATCGGGCCAGAGTAGTTCCTATCTGGTGCTCACCTTTGGCGATCTCAAAACCAGTGGTTACATTGCCAACGTTGCTTGGTGACGGGTAACCATTGGGGGCAAGGAAATATTTACATGTGGGTCAAGGTTATCTAGACCATAAACCCCACATATATAAGAAACACAAGTGAAAAGTTGGGACCTCACCAAATTCGAGACCTCAACATGTGTAAGGGTTCAGAAATATCGAAGTTTACCAAAGTCAGAAGTTCAGCTACTTAAAAATCTTAGCATTTTTCCTGCACATTTAAAATGTTTTAAAAGATTTTTTTTTAATTTCAAAAACTTAATAAATCTTTTGTACGTGAATAAGATTATAAAATGAAAGAGGAAACACATGTATATCTAATGACATATTACTCAATGTAATGCAATATAAATAGAAAAAGATATTCAAATTTCAGATATTCTATATAAAACATGTTAAAAGGGTATAAAAACCGACATTTGTAATAATAAAATTTTTATCGTTAATTTTAATGAATCCATAGGATTATTTTATAAAAACAAATATTATTATTTTTATTATTTCAAATAAATACATAATACTAAAGTTTATTAATTAACAACCACTATTTAATTGCAATTTTCAACTTGAAATTTACTATTTTAGATGTATGCTTCATTTTTAATGGCTATATTCATCAGAATTTTTAAATAATTTACAATCATAAAATATCTTCGTTTTTGTGATGAATGGATATTTTAGTGGTCTTTATCAGGAATATATTTATATGTATATATACATAACCTAGGCTATTCCACTTATGAGGCCCTGTCACTTCCTATTTTTTAAGTTTGTAAATTACATGATATATAATAAAATACATCAATACTATGATGTACGTTTAATGAAATATGTTAAGATTAGTACAATGTGGCAAAGATAATACAAAAAAAGTTGAGAATATTTATTTAGACATTTATTCTCAGCAGCAAAACATTAACTAATCATATAACAATAATTATAATAACAATCAACACAACACACAACAATTACAAATGGTGGGTTTCTGGGTGTTGATATTTTGAAACTATATGGTTGTTACCCAGACAACCCCATACAAATATTCCTTTGCTTACCACTCGGCACCCGTTGCTAAGCAACGTTGGAACTGTGTTCGAGTGGGTAGATCGTCCGCAAAAAGTGAGCGTTATTACTAATGCTATAATTGACCGAACGATACATGGGTTCAACGAGCTGCCGATAGAAGGCCTGTGCTCAATTTCAATTCTTAGGTCCCATTATTCTCCTATCTCTGTCAAATATTAACCTATACTCTCATATCCTCCATTGTTATGTCCAATCCCATAGTCCTTCTTATCGTCGTCCGTGTTGGTGATTATTCTTTGGCCTGTGCACCTTTTGTTATGTTAAATATTCACACAGTATATCTTTTACTCTTATCCCTATTATAACTACCATGTTCCCTATTATTATTACTAGCATTATCATTGTTACTATTATATATATTAACTTTATAACTTGTTACTACTATTACATTTATTGTTATTCTTATTACTATAATTACCGTTGTATTTATTATTATTGCTACTATTATTTTTATTACTATTACCATAATTATTATTATTATTATTATTATTATTATTATTATTATTATTATTATTATTACAATTATTATAATTATTATCAATATTATTAACAAATTTTTTGTGTAGGGATTCGCCCTTATTCCTCAGCTTTAAGAAATATTTTTCTTATATAAAAATTTAGCAGTAATCCATCTGTATTTTTCCGGTTTTCGATAAAGTATTTTTGTTGATTCGAAAAATTTGAGCAGCGTTCCGCCCTTATTTTACGCATTCCACTTTTACTTTACTATTTTCAATAAGTGTTTTAATTACTTCGGAAAGTTTGAGCAGCGATCCGCCCTTATTTTTGATTCTAAGAGAATATAATACTAACAATTGAACAACATTTCACTTTTACTTTACTATTTTCTATAAGTATTTTGATTGATTCGGAAAATTTGAGCAGCATTCACCCCTTATTTTACGGTTTATAAGAATATTACACTAACAATCGAACGACAATTCGCTTTTGTTTGACTATTTTCTATAAGTATTTTAATCATTTCGGAAAATTTGAGCAGCGTTCCGCCCTTATTTTACAGTTTTTATGATAAACGTTTTAACTATTTCCAAAAATTTGCGCAGCGATCTGCCCATATTTTCCGTTTCAATTGACATCATTTATTTAAAACATTATTTTTCATGATTTTGGTCGTTCGGATTAATCTTTTTCCGATGGCTATTCATTTTAACTGTTGCAACGATTTCGCAATTTTCCCCACTACCCATTCCCTTTCTTTGTCCTTAAGATCTATGTATGTTCATTTCATAGTTAATGAGTGCCCACTGGACTACTCAGTGTTAGTGATTTTGAGTCGATTGTTGTTAAAAAATTTATGTTAATTTTACAGGAAACGGACGATGAAGGAGCAGCCAAAGGACTACTCATTTACCCTCCAATTTCCCTATCTACGGATAATATTGACGTTCGAACTCCTGCGTTCCGCACGCCGGAGCCTTCACGGGCACGAATCATTGGCGATATTCCACGCACTTACACGGTTCGATAGATTATGTGTGATTTTAATTACTTGCAGTTTGTTTTGGCTGTGGGCCACAAAATAAAAATAAAAAATTAATGTTACCGTCTAAATTCGATAAAAGTTCCGAGGCAAAATCATATATTCTTCATATAAATTCTACATTCATTTCATAAAATTCCATAAATTTAATTTGCGTATATTCCATAAATTTAATTCCAATCTAAAATTTTAATCAATAATTATACACTAGCCGAGAGTGGTCGTGTTCAGACAAAACACTTACCCGTGTTAATTGCCTGAATGCACGGCTCTCGACTAGTTATGCACATCAACTAATTTTCTAACTAAGTTACCACTAAAATTGAAAATTTTCTCTCCGAAAAATAAAACTGAAAATTTGTGAAAACACATCGGTATATATACCTACAATTTGGCCTTAACCTTGCGTGTTAATTTTATTGCGATTAAACAAAATTCGACCTTGAAATTATTTGTGTTATCTAAATTAAATTTTTATTAATTTCTTAATTTAAATTGGTAATTTATTTTTAACATTTCTAAATAAATTTATTCAGCTAAAAATATTTTATTTTTATTCATTAAATTCATTAATTTTTTCTTTTATATAAATGGTCATTTTACGGTCAAATTTTCTTGTTATTATGTTATTTTTTATGTAAATTTCGTGCGGTTCTTGATGCATTTTGTATTTATTTTATTTTACTTTTATGTTTTTTGATTTTATATTTATTTATATTTCCTCAGATTTTAAAATGTTTAGTTGGTGTTGTATATTGTATTTTAAGTTATCTTGGTGCTGGGTTTTTGTGCTGTATTACTGATGCATTTAAACAATTCTCAAGGCTATTTGTGTGCTGGCTCAACAAAAAGAAACAAAATCTGATATAATAAAACGCTAAGGACGAATGAAGTAGTAAATAAAAAGAATTTTTTTCTAAAATTTTTTGCCCACAATTCTTTTATAAGTTCATAAAAATTAATTTTTCTGAAGGTCTCATTTTCGATGCACAAAATACTCAATGAAGGCAACCTCGTCGGGGTCATTGTGCTTCTTAATTAATTTTTGATATTTTTAAGCCTTGAAAATGACATTTTTCCTGAACAATAAGTGACTATTAAACTGAGAAACTGCCAAAAGATTGATTCCACATTGAGGAATGTCAGTTGAATATTTTTTTTGAATTATTTAAGTTTAATTTTCTGAAGGGTTATGCGTTTGTCTCACATGTGTGGAAATGAAATAATTCTTTTGGTTGACAGCTTCTGGGTATTCTTGCATTAACAGCTCAACACCTTTTTGAAGTTCTACCTTTGTTAATTTAAGTGTTTGATAAATATTTAGACACTTTGGAATGAGGTTTCAAATGTGATTTCAAAACTGCCCATCTTTATGTGGAGGATGAAAAAAAATATAAACTTTGTTCACAACACCAAAAAAATTAACAATCAAGTGCTGAACGACCTACTAAATTTAAAGAATGACCAGCGCATGAAACTAATCTTGCAAATTTCTTTTTCTCGATAATTTTTTGCAATATACCATTGTATCTACGAGCCATATTTGCTGCATTATCATAAGACTGTCCTCGGAATTTTCTGAAATCCATTTCAAGCTCAGTAGTGATATAGTTAAATACTAAATCAGCTATACTTTCCCCTGTGTGATCTTTAAGCTCAAGGAAAGTTAAAATTCTTTCAGTTGGCAAACCGTCTTCAGGTGGCACATATCTAATAATTAAAGTCAAATGATCAGTATGAGAAATATCAGGAGTGGAATCTACTGAAAAGCTAAAGTAACCAGCCTTTTTCACTTCCGCTACAATTGTGTCCTCCACTTTATTTGCCATGAGTTGAATAATTTCCTTACATATAGTTTTAGACAAATATTAAGGTTTTCCTGAGCCAGAATTTCCATATCGATGAATATGATCTCTTAAAAATGGATCGAATTTTGCAATTAGTTCTAGAAGACCAAAGTAATTGCCGTTATTCAGAGTTCCAAATTTTTCATTGTCTCCTCTAAATGGTAAGCCTCGCTCTTCAAAGTGAAAATTACAGCGAAAACTCTCTATAACATAACGCCAGTATTGCTGTTCTTTTCTTATTTTTTCATCTAACTTTGAAGTTAAAGTATTCCCTTTGTTCTAATTAAGTACGTTATCATAGCATTCCTATGATTTTCCGAATTTTCATGAGATTCAATGATAGCAGGGTTTTTCTAATCATTAAACCCTTCAGAAGTTAATGCTGTTGCATAAGATGCAATGTTTGGAAAAAGTTTACAAACAAAGCAAAAAACACGGCCTTTTGAGGGAGAGTATACAAGCCATTCTAGACTATATTTTTCTCCATTGGCTTTTATTGAATAAAAAACTGCTTTTTCAAAAAATCTGGACTGATTTTTATATTCTTGCTTATAATTTAAAAATGGTCCACTGTGATACTGAACTTTAGAAGGGCCCTTCTCTATCCAATATGATACATAATTTTGCGATAAATTTGCACACAAGCCAACATCTGTTATAGTAGACATATATTTGACATCACTATTTAAATTTTCAATATCTTAAACTTGGTGTTTCTCATTAGGTGACTGAAGAAAATTCTGAATATTCATATTATTTTCTTATGGCTCTTCTTTCTTCTCGTTTGTATATTCGTGTTCAGGAAGTTGCTCTTGGTCTAGTTCCATCTTTTTACTTTGAGTTGGTGCAGCGGTCGCTTCTTCACATACAACTTGCTATATTGCTTCCAACTGAGTAGTACTAGTTGGAACATGCATGTAAGCAGTTATCGATGCTAGCTTATTTACCTCTAATTCTTGAAGCATTTTTTGCTTGCATTTGCAAGCGCCACTTTCAAATATTTTACTCATTCCTAGATTAGAATCTATAACAAAATATTTGAATTATTAATTATTTCGCATTAAAAAAGTTAATTATTTATTATTTATAAATAAAAATAAAATAGTAATTTGAATTAAGAAATGTTGTTAATTTGTTGTTAAATTGTTTTCAATTGTCTATAAACACACTAAAAGAAAGTATTGAATCCACTAAACTCAAAAGGCGGGAATGAATATTTCTCAGAAAGGTATAGACACAATTTCAGAGAAAGAAACAAGATGGATCGAAGTAACACGAATATAACCGAACGTCGGGATATCATTTATATATCGTTGACTGATTGACATGTTTGACTCATTGATATGATGCTTATTTATTAATCATATGCATAGAATTTCTCCTTTTTTTCGATCCAGTTCTTCATTGTTCACTATTTTTAGAATAGCGTAATTTTAATTTTGATAATGAGTTCCTAGGCTGAAGCCTAGTTAGCTATAAGAAAATCCGTCCCTGTATATATATATATTTATATATGTTTCCAATGAAATTTAAAAATGCGACCCGAAATATTCTTGAATATTGAACTAAATTATCTAAGAATTTGTAAAAATCTCCATGTTTTTACAAATTCTTAGATAATATTCAAGGATATTTCGGGTCGCATTATTAAATTTCATTGGCAATCTATTAATATACATGGTGATTTCTGACTTAAATTTATCTCTTGGTTTAAGATAGAACGTTTAGTTAGAAATACTTGATCATTTTCAAGAAACTCATGAAATTCATATGCAATTTATGTATATTTGCTGGAAAGATATAATTATGTGGGATAAATTACAACTAACCATAGACAATTGTGTATATTTGTAATGAATATATAATTATTTGGAGTAAAAATCAAACAAAATCAGACAATGTATGTAAAATAGTAAGTAAAACAATCATTTAAGTACATTTTTGTAAATTCATAAGTTCTTTTATGTATTAAATTCATTTTCTATATATTTTCGTCGCTGGTCTAAGTAGCCGACTTATTCTAGAATACAGATGCTGTTGCTATGTTTTTTGATTTTCTTTATTTGAGCATAATTTCTGTGTGATCATAATACGCACTTCCAGATGGCGTGGGTGTGAGTTGTTCATTATACGATTCAGTATTTTTTTTACAACTTACACGAACGTGTCACCTCATGTTTTAGACTTTATCATACTCATCCTAGTCTATAACAACTTTATATATTACTTTAAGAAATAATTTTTTTCATGTTGAAGTTCAACACAACTGATTCATAAAATAAATGGGCTTTTTTGACCGACCATAATTTGTTTGCGAAATAATTGGAACGTAAAGCGGTTAAAGAAACCATTCAAAGTAAAAATAGTATATTACAGTTGACATACACTTTAAAAAAGTGTTCTTAAATTACTAATTATAACCTTAATGAATTTTAATCAAAATAATGAATTTTTAATAAATATTTATATTTTTCTTTACATTAAATTTATATATATTTTTTTGATTCTAAAAATTATCTAATTCAAATAATTTTAAAATTAAATTAAAGTTTCAGTTTGAGACTCCTTGGCATTTAGCTATTCCATATTATCCTCTTTTAAATAAAGTCAAAGAACCAATAATAATGATCAAAAATGAAGAACTTAATAAATGGATGGAAAGTCCTACGAGCGAAGTTTCTTTTGATAACGAGAAACAGAATGTCTTGAATTTCGTTGAGACAAAAATATTTAAGCCAAATGGAATTTTTGCTGTTGTTTCATCATTGTGTAAAGATGTAATCGTCATATCAAAAGAAGGAAATCAAATTACATGTATATCGGATAGAAATGTAAGTTTTTCGGTTCCCCAGGATTCTCTAAAAATATCCATTACTACATGTATTCAAGTATGATAATTATAAATAATGATGAATTTATTTATTCTGAAGGTTGTTTCTATTGATAACTTATTTTGGAAAGAAATTAAAGAAAAACACGGCAAGAGTTTATTGGACCAAATAAATTTTACTAGTTCTATTATTGAGATAGGTAATTACAATAATTTAATTATCCAATAAAATATTTTAGAAGCCAAAAAAAAGAAATTAACTATTCCAGCTTCCCTTACAATGAAATTGCTGGATAACGTAGTGAAAGATCAAGATGTTAACTTAAAAAAAGAAAAAAAAGAAACAAACGAAGACGAAGACGGTAAAGATATTTTTCACAGGATTTTTATACCCTCAAACTGACACATAAAATACAACAAAGTTTTTAGAGTCATTAACATTGAATATTGCATTTAACTTAACAATAAGGTTTTAACATCACTTTGATCAACCTCATCGCTCCTACGTTTTTATTTGACTGTGAATGTAAAAAGTTAGCCTAGTTGTAAAAATAATGGTAAAAGTATATCGTGAGAGGAAAAATTTAAAGTTTTGGTACTAATTGAAAAGATAGTAATAATTTTAAGTAATGTCACGATTGTTGGCACATAAGGGTTATCTTGTTTTATTTTTTAAAGGTCCTTATAGTCTTATCATAGACAAAATAGTTGGAAAATGTTTATTCTGAAAATTTCTAGTTCATTAAAATAACAATTGTAACAAAATAATAAAATTTACGGCGAATTGATGTTATTTATCTCATAGATATCTATGGCAAAGCTGATAGAATAAAGTAATTTTAGGGTTTAAAGGAGTTCTATCAGTATACTTTTAATAAAATCATTGGGTTATTTAAATAAATTTGAAATTTTATTGGAATTTTAACGGTTTATGGTCTTTGAATAGATTCCGATTGGTTTTATTTTGATTATTTGATCAAATAAACAGAAAATATTAGCTCTATTCGATGATTTTATGATAATTTGGTGTATTGGGTTTCATTGAATTTTGATTATTTTGAAGTTTCTAACTACTTTGGAATCTAAGTGTCAAAGTCAAATTATAGAGAATTTAAAGGAAGAATGTTGGGTATCAGTTTCATTTTTATAATTCTTTAAAAATATTTTATCTTAATCGGATAAATTCTGATTTTTCTGATGGTTTTAAGTATATTAAAAAAGATTTTATCGGGTTTATATCGACGCTTAAAAGTAAATGTTATCTAAGTAGAGCATTTTTATGAATATATTTTCTAGAATAGTGTAAATGTTGTCATTTAAAGGAACTAATTAGGTAAAGAGTTTTATGATCTTTTGAGAGGATCTAGTTCACAGACATATACCAACTACAAAATTTGGGGTGGGTGCTAATTTTTTCAGTCATAGTCATAATTTTACAAAGATTAAAATATGCTCCAAATGTAAGTCCCAAAAAGCTAACATTGAGAGAAAAATATGTGTTTACTTTGCACAACAACCTTTTCGTGTTTTACATTTATTTTAATAAATGAAAGAAATATTTATGACTATCAATTTTAGTAATTCATTTCCCGTTTAAAAGGGAATAAGAAACGCTCTCTTTTGATACTTACAAATTGAAACAAGTTTATTAAATCACAAAAACATTCTATTAACAACATAAAACCATGAGGCATCCATAACTATTAATTAAAAAAGTAAAATTTGTGCGCGGAGAAAAAACACATTTTTCTATAATTTGACCTTTGTTTTGCCCATTCATAAGTTTTTTCGAAGGCGATCAATACTAAATCACTTGCTCGTTCACTTGTCATGCTGAATCGTGCAAATGTCATTATACGATTTAAAGTTGAAAAAGTCCTCTCGACATTAGCTGTTGAAATAGGAATCGTCTAAGCCACTTGATCTAGCTTGTTAAGATTAGGAAGATATGACATGTCGATAGGTTTTATAGTTTTCATACTCCACTTAGCCCGTTTCATTTCACGTTCCAAAAGGGTCGCATTGATTGTCAAAGCACAATGAAAGCGTTTGAGTTCAGAAAGAACAGCAATTATTTTCTGCTGTAACAATAAACTCTGTTGAAAAGTTGCCTATTAAATCTTGCAGCTTCATCTCAGTTAGCACTATTGTGGGTACTTAGCTCTTGCAAAGCAAGTAGAATTGCGTACAAATGATCAAGTACCACATCTAAACTTTCAAAGTGACAATTCCAGCGAATGTCATGGTGGCGCGGTTTTTTATTTACCTGATAAATGAGAGACCTTTGCTCATAAAATCTGCAATTTATTGATTTTTGTCATTACAATCAATGCAGTGAACACATACTGCAGTTGGATATTCACACACGAGGCGAGTACAAACACCATTTTCCTCCTCTGACATCACACTTACCCATCTGCACTAGTGTTGAACTATTTATTTTACGTAAGATTGTTTGTAAGCATGGGAAAATATTAACTGCACCAAAATATTTTAACTCAATAAAAGTGTAATACCTTTCATTGATTTCATTGTCATAAACATATCTGAAGCATATACTCGATTGTTCATAATCAGAATTGTCCAAGCTTTCGTCGATCAACAAAGAAAACATTCCTGTTTTTATTAGCTCTTAATAGATTGTTTTGATAGATTAGTCAACATTGTACCTGTATTTCTTTCGAATACATTGTTGTTGAATCTGAAATTCCTTATTGATGCGTAGCTGAATTTCAATAAATTCAAAAAAGTCCGCTTATTAAAAGAATCTTGTGATTCACCTCTTCCACGGAATGATAGGTCTTGCCGCGTAAAAATGGACAAATTTAAGTACACAATGCATATGATTTCCGTTTTCTTGTTTCATACGGTGACGTAATGGATTAATTTGTTTGACCACTGTGATATCAACTTATTGAGTTGTTTTAAATGTTTCCCACATCGCTTGACTTGTCACGTGTTGTTTGCACGAGTTGTGTTTAATGAAACTGGAGCGTGATGGGTCGAGTGCTTTAAATACGTTGTTGCCCTGTGTGATGAATGTGTCTTCTGTCAGACCACGAAGTGTGTGATTAAAAATACGACAACAGAAACAAAATGCCTTGTTTAATACCAGATCTAATTCATCCCATTCAAATCTGGAATACCATGTTGGTAAAAGTATCCTGTCTTTCTAAAGAACATACATTTTGTAAAACAGGATATTTCAATGAGAATTGACTGTAAAGCACCATTTTCTTTCTTTCAAAGTATAAAATTTAAATCCTCATGTTGAGGCCTTACAGAAATTCTAAAAGAATATTGGGTGCTATGTTTTTTACCTCAAGTATAACAATATCATCATAATTTTGCTGAGATCGAGAATGATGGAAAAGACTAGATATGTTGGTGTTTTGGATAGAGAGGGGTTCAATGATCACCGGTTGTGGCTCCAACCTGGATAAGTCTGGCTTGGGTTGTGGTTTAGGCCCAAATTAGAGGGTGCATTGCTTAAATGTTTTGCAAGGAAGCTTGCTAGATTCCATAACAAAAACTTATAATAATATATAAAGTATATTTATTTCGTGACACCTTTAGAAATACTGGAAATCAGATATGAATTAATTCCAATTTGGAATAGAGTTACAGAAGATGAATATCAAAAGGTAATGAAAATATTGAAAGAAAGAAACTATATCACATTAATGGATTGCATGATGGTGTATTTGAAACTTAATCTTTATTTACTTCTGATTTCTAATGAAATTTGATAAACTCATTGAATTATTTCATGGAAATGTATAATTTCTATGAATCGGGAATTTGTGGTGGCTTGAAATTTGTTAATAAGCATCACGAGGAAACTACTGAAGATATAGAGTTGTTGTGTATCGACATCAATAAATTGTGAAATATTTATTATTTAGTAAATAGTAAGTTTGGGTACCAAAAAGTGCGTCAGGTTGCACACTATTATCTAATAAATCGCATTATTTTTAATTTATTTTATATTTCGCTATTTTTATGGGGATTTTTATCCAATAATTTATTTATTATTATTTCTCTTTTCCTTCCTTAAATTTTGAACTTTTTTATCTTAGCTACTTTGTTAGTCAATGCGATCCGTGAATTTCTTAATTAATTTGATAATGGTAATGGCCCTCACCTGACCATTGATTTTCAACTACTGTGTACATTGCCAAATTGCTAATTACCTTGGGTACATTATTGGTAGGGAAGAGATTGAACCTAGAAAATTAAAATAAAATTATGCAAAAACACTTGAAATGCAAACTGTAATGAATTTAGTCTTTATATCTATTTCATATCTAATGTCTTTTAGATTTATACATAAACGTTTATGTCATTTTTCTTATTTTAATAATTAATGTTACAAATATTATTAAAATAACGAAAATTAATAAGCTCTATTTAGTTAAATTGGAGGACAAAATACTTACACTTAAAAAAGAATTGAACCCATTTCAAAAAACCCTTCTTATGGAAAAAATAAACAACAGTAAGTTTTATTAAATTATAATGTTTTAAATTTTATTATCCCAATAATCTCAAGAAATAATTATTATATAAGAATGAATGGTGAAAATCATAATCATAATTTTTTATTTACCTCTGATCTAATTATCCTTTATAATTTCATTTATCTTCATTTATATTTCGATTATTGATCCATAGACAAACTCTATTAAAATCTAATAAAAATTCATTAAATCATTTTTAATTTCGTTTAATATTTTATCGTGATAATATATTTGTCAGCGTGTCATCAACAATACAGAATATTTTCCTGGGACACATTTTGTGTATCGAATTAGATGGAATTATTTTTATCAAAGCTGTGAAAAGATTGTGATTTTAGAAGGATGTAAGTTACAATTTAACTGAACATTCGTAAAAATTTTATGATCTACTCGGAGCTGCAGAAAATTTGTTTCCATCTCAAATATAAATTAAAATTTCAGACATGTCTAACACAATTATTCGAATTAAGGAATTACATCGGTGAAAATCCTTTCAATTCGAATCAAATTAGAATTTAATAATATTAGTTACATGACGCGTTAGGTCGAAAGTTTCTATGCTTGACAATAATGACAAAAATAATCAATAATATAAAAAAATAAAACCATTACACAATTTTCAATAAGTAAAGTGTTTTGACAATGAAATCCGATAATACAAAGATGAAAAAATTTATGTGAGAAAAAAAAATCCATACTCATACAGGGCACAGAATTTCTATAATAAAAAATACATACATTTGGACAATAAATAAGGGTTTCTTTTTAAATATAAAAAATTGTTACGAATTTTTTCAAATAAATATTTGATTTTTTTATATTACCAATTATTTCATTAAAATTAATGTTTTTTTAATTAACTTATGTTTTTTGGAAGAATTTGTGTCAAAAAAATCACTGAATTCTACTAAGAAAAATTATTATATAGATTTCGATGAATTAGAACATAATTAAAAAATATGGAGTTATAAATAAGATTTACTTTTAAGAATAAGCATATGATAACTATTAGAAGTATGGTGTTGGGCCAGAACACATATGGCCTTGGAAAATGTTTAAATGGATCGGTAACATACATGCAAACATAACATGCAAATTCAAAAATTAAACCTATTGAAACACCAATTAAACCCTACCAAATATGAGGAAAAAGAGAATTAAATATAAAATAATAAACATAAAAATAAATTAAAATAATAACAAAATGCAACAAGATCCGCACGATACAAATACAAATATAACACGAAAACCCAACAAATTCGACCGAGAATTAATAAATTAACAAAAGTTCATGAAAATGAAACTTAAATCAAAAAATTTGAATTAGAAATAATTCAATAAAAATTCTAAATAAAAAATTATTAAAATAAATTGAAAAATAATAAAATTAAAGATAAGAATACACTAGAAAATAACAAGGTCGAATTTTGTTTTACTACATCAAATTTAACACGCGAGGTTAGGGACAGAAAATAGGTATAAATACCGATTCATTTTCACATTAAACTTAACCATTTTGAATCAAAATTTGATTTTGAATTATTGATTAAAAATCTATTACGAAATCTTTAGGTGAGAATTAGTTTTATTTGGAACTCTCTCTCCACGTCACATCCTCGCAACCTCGGTAGAGCTCTGCTTGGATGTCGGCGTGGGGAAAGATGTATTTTTATGAAATTTTTGATTGAATGGAATGGATCAAGTAATTCTGTATTTTGCTTTTAATATATATCAATAAATATTTATGATGTTTAAAATTTGTTTTCTTAAGATTAATTAAACATTTGTCGAAATTTTTCCGGCCCACAGCCAACACCTATCTCAAGTTAGTAAAATCAACATACAATTCAGATTCGTGTAAGCGCGTGGAATATCGCCAATGATCTGTGCCCGTGAAGATCCGGCGTGCGGAACGCAGGGTTGGAACGTCAATACTATCCCGTATAGAAGAAACGAGGAATAAGGAAGGAGTCTATTGGCTGCTTCCTCGTTTCTCGTTTCTGTAAAATCGACCTAAATTCTTTCACACACGACTCAAAATCACCACACCGAGTAGTCCAGTGGGCACTCATTAAATATAATGTGAACACAAAGTGCGTTTAAGGCTTATTAAAGGGAAAGGTTACGGGGAATAAATCAATATGAAATCGATGCTATAAAAATTAAATTGCTAATGAATTTACTTAACTTTGAATTAAAAATTTTTGTAATTTAAACAAATCGACCCAAATTTCTACTAACTTTGAATTAGAATTTTAATCAACTCAAATTTCTAATAAAATGGAGAATTTAATCAGGTTCTGAGTCAAAGCATAAACGCATTTCGTTGATTACCGTGTAATGAATGAAATCACTTAAAATAAATCCCCTATAGTACGGTTTATAGAAATAATTCTAACCCTTAAGTGACCATACCACCCGAATGATTGGTTCTATTATAAAATCTCTAAGGTAGTCATCGTAAGCTATTAAAAATCACTAACAATCTTTTATTATAATCAGCATAAACATTGCAATATTAAAAACGAAAGTAAAGCCATATAAACTTTATTAAAATGAAAATGCTCGCTTACTAAAATTTGGCATAAAATGACGAAGATAAAATCCGGAGGATAAGCAGAGTAGTTTGATGTTAAAGCTAAGATCCCGTCAGAACCCGAACCAATTCTTATTATCATGATGGTGATCAATGCTTGGCAGAATAAGGTAAATAAATCCGACGAAATAATTTTTCGAACGAAGAACATCCCCTGAAATTTGTACCAAAATTAATTAATTAAATATATACGATAAATTACCGAACGACCAGAGAGAGCTAACGAATAAATCAATTGGGCGATCAATAGCGAGAAGAAAAATCCAATGACATGAAGCTCCGCGAAATCCCAGCGTGACCCGATTTCCTAAATTCACCCGCATTATACGCTAAATAAGAAATTCATCATAATAAAAGCTAACTCATAAAACTTACCCGATAATTCACAAAAATCGGAATCCAAAAGTCCAACTCGCCTAAACGGTAATTCGTAAAATTACAAGTTATAAAATAAACAATATTACCTCAATCAAAACTCGCTGACATTTCCGTCGATGTAAACATTCACCCATCGTGGTCGAGTTGCGATTGACATTCATTTCCTGTCCATCTGATTCAATACGCACATTCATCAATATATCCATCGACGATAGCAGAATATACATCATTTTTCACTTGACAAAAATCATGCATTCACTAAATGTCTTTGGCGAAGATTTAGAACTTCAATCTCTGAATGTTGCAGAAGCCCCTCTGACGAGTAAGTTTTAATTAATTCTAATGACAAAATTATGATCGTGTTCGAGCCTTAGAAACAACACAGAATCAAAACCATATCATCTTTTCCGCCAAGTGAAAACCCGAGTTAGTAAGTAAACCCTCCGGACTAAAGGCAATGACCAAATAAGCCCATACCTGCCAATGCATCGTAGTATTTCACACCAGACAAATCCCACAATCCTGACATTCCACCGTTAACCACAACAATCATTTTTTTTGTTGCTATGCACCTTCGTCAATCCTATTGGTCTGCAGTGTCGCAAGTATTCGAGTTAACTATTACTACGCAAAAATTCCGGTCCTGATCACATAAGAAAATCGTTCGACGATTCATTTTTGGGGAAACGAATTTCTTGGATATTTTGCTCCAGTAATCTAGGTTAAAATCAAATCTCGTGGAAATAAAGATACTGGCTTGGCGATCGTTCCAAGTACTTTTCTTTTAAATTCTTCAGTCGAATCGTTAGATCATTCTATTATTATCATTCCCTATTCAACCCAGGTACTTTAATTGATCAATGAACCACACATTAAGCATGAATTTTGTAACATTTGTAACTGTTTTATTTTGAATAATTAAATGGTAATTGTTAAAAATCACTTTATTTTATAATTCGACGAAAGACATATAAATGTTTAATTGTCAAGTTGTTGCTTCATAAAAAGATAGACCACTTTATTTCTGTTCTATTCAGAAAAATGATAAATGTTCGAAGAATGTTTTGTAAAGTTCTCTTGAATATTATTTATTTATTTTCCTTTTATCTTATATTAATATTTGAATTTATATATATCTAGTCGAATATTATAAATATATACAAATTTTAAAGGTTAGTAATGAATGAACAATTTGTAATCTAAATAAGATAAAGCTATAAATGATTTGCATTTTTTTGTTGTTAAACATGCCATATTTTAACATCAGTAAGGATTTTCCCGAATGGACCTTCACGGCATAGGAACATGTACCCCAGTAGCTTTGAAGTACCGATTTTCCTTGTTTCCAAATACATTGCCAGACCTGTCAGTAACACACGTTCAATTTCGGGTTTCGTGAGAAAAGTAGTTAATTTAGTTTTACTCGAGTTGTGTTCCGCCAAACGTCGAAGGAATTATTATAATCGCGAACCACAAGATAACCGACCCAATCTAAAATGCCAAGAGAAATACTGAGTAATAACGCTAATCTCACCAATTTTTTCTATTCAGGACCATCTGGAGCTATCGTTGAACTCCCCGCTCATATCGTGGAGCAATAGCGGCAGGCATGGAATCGAGTGTATCAAGAGCGATGCCACAACATGCCAGGAAATGACAGGCAGGAAGATATCTCACCAGAGGAATTTATGCGAAGGTTCAGAAAACTGTCTAATGAACCAAACCCATCCCAAGACATGCTAGCTCAGGCCCAAGAACTCCTGGAAGGTCTCCTGCAACACCAGCGCCATGTCGAGGCGGCTGTAGAACGGGCCACGAAATACTTGGCTAACGTCAAAGACGACCTGGCGGCAGGACGTCTGGCAAGCATCTATCCACCTTCCCCAAGACTAATCCGAAATACCAAGAGGCCAGTGTTTGTGATCCCTGGTTACTCCCCAGAAGAAGGAATCAAGCGATTCCTCGCAGACGAGTAATCATCTAACACAATGACAACTAATGATTGAGACATTTTGTTATTTAGTATCCTATTAGAATTCTAGACTTAAAAATTCTTCTTCTTTTGTTATTTTAAAATTCGTTTCATAAATATGTTTAAGATTAATCACACTTATTATTATAGCAATCATCACGAAAATTCAACCCTTATTATTCTAGAAATGGACCCCGTGAAATTACTACAAGCCGAATTAACCCATGCAAGACAGGCCAATAAGAAACTCCATGACCAACTCGTCCAAATATTCCGGGAAACCCAACAAATTAAGGCGACGTGGATAGAGCCAAAGAGAGTCAAACCGTTATACCAAAAACTGGCCGCGGCCCAAAAGGGATGGGCAGAAGAAAAGCAATTGGTCCAAAGCCTGAAGACTCAAATCCGGGGGCTAGAGGTAGCGTTGTCCGCCTGTCAAGAAGGGGCAGCGGAGACCTACCCTTTAGTCTTCGCCCCTGCTCAATTGGCCTATCGCGAAGCGAATACTACCCCATCTACAACGTCAACTACTACCGCGACCCCTACTCCAATCACCCCATCAACAACCAGTCGTCGACCTGGGCGTAAGGAGCGGGCTAAGCAACGAGCCGCTCGAATTTCAGATAAGCTTGGATTTTTATAGCTCATGTATTTAATAGATAAATAAAGCAGGATAGAGATCGTTGTTCATATATATGATAGTTTCTGTATACATCTTGTTATATTTATATCATCTTAGTGGTTTGAAACAACATTGTAGAAGGGTTTAAATAAGCAGTACCACCCATTTTGTTTCCAAATTAAGGTCATCAAAATAGTTAGATAAACGATAGAAATTTAGACGCAAGGGGACCAAATAATTTAAAAGCGAGCATAGGGGTTCTATCGACAGCTCGTTGGACCCAGAGATCGTTCGGTCAATAATAGTGTTAGCAATGACGCTCACTTTTTGCGGACGATCTGCCCACTCGAACACAGTTCCAACGTTGCTTAGTAACGGGTGCCGAGGGGTAAGCGAAAGGATATTTGTATGGGGTTGTCTGGGTAACAACCATATAGTTTTAAGAATGTCAAAACCCAGTAACCCACCAATGGTATATAAATGTATATTATGAAAAAAAAACCATTTCCAAATAATATATGTAGAAAATACAATAATGGCCTTAATCCAACGACGTAATTCATGAAACACTAAATTTTTACAAGTCTATTTAAAAATTGTAAAGATAAGATTATTTGAATAAATTCTATGAATGCTATGTGATACAATATCGAAATGTCGGCCTACATAAATTATTTTCTGATCCGTATTATACGAATTACGCTTCTAAAGATTTTGGGTTTTATTTTAATGCATATTTTGATTTCATTTTTCATGTTTTTTACATTTTGTATTAGAAATATATAGAAATCATTAATATCGACTATATTCTAATCTCTTGACCGTTGGAGTATTATTTATACCCTTATTATACATCCGAGAGGCGAGTACAATGTGCGACTGTCACGCAAACACTAAGGCTGAAAATTGGCGAAAGATTCTTATTTTAATGAATCATTATTTTAACAATTAGAGTACACTATTAAAGTCTCAGTATAAGAATTTTGTTTTACTATATAGATAAATAAATAATCTAATATTATTTTAAATCAAAGCCAACATAAATTTTTAATTTTCCATACGCCACGACTTAAAAAAATTCTATTTCTGGTACTATTATGCATTACATTATTATTATTTAAAATAATTTTGATTTGCCAATCAGTAATAATTGATTTATTTTATTGAATTAATTTCCAATTATAATTTCATATTTCTAGCCAATGCAATTCGTGATATACATTTATTAAATTATCTTCATGAAGAAGACAGATGGTTTGTAACCAAAGAAAATGCTTTAATTTTTAATAGTAATAAAAATCAAGTTTCAATTCAGATTCAGATTCTACAATCTTCAAAGTATTTTAATTTTTTTACAATTTTTTTAAATTAATTTAACAATTAGATTTATCATTTTACAATCGAAACGGAACACAAATGAAGAAACATTAACAAAAGTTGCAAAATTAATTGAAAATGAGTTTTGTGTTCGCAATTGTATAATTGCTTTGTTTCAATCAGCACAAATTCAAAATCAATTTGCATTGATTATATCCCTTAAAAAATATTTCCAGAACAATATTAAAGTGTTGCTTGAAGAGGGGTACATTCTTGATTCTAGAAATGATTTGGTACATGTGGAGCTTCACGAGAGACAGATTATAACAAGCAAATTTGTTGAAAATGTGAAAAATATTAATCACAATACTTTTCAAAGTTTATTTACTTTTCACACTCTTCTGCCAAATATCCACAAAGTAATAATATTTTTTTAATCTATTTTTATAATTTTTGATTTTAAAATTTTATTCTTTTTGAATATGATTTCATTGTCTTAGCAAAAGGCCTTCTATTATAAAATAAAAAAAATCTCTTTTGAAGCTTGTAAATAAACACTAATGAGGAGAATTAAATGATAAAATTGGTTTATGAAAACCTTCCAATGAGTAGTGAATTTTAATTCCTTCATGCTATAAGTATGTGATAAGCAATCGTTATTGTATATGACCAAATTAAAACAAATAACTCAATCGACACAAAAAATTTTGATTTCGTTTTGAGTTATAATCTAAAATAAATAAAGACTGATTTTTTGAAATTATGTTTTTGTTGGAAATTAAATTTTAAAAAATGTGCATAAAGTATAGATGCGTTTGTAGGCCTGTGGTTGCCTTTCAGCATGTAAATTAAATTTTCTCAATATTAAATTTCATATTGTGTATGGCTTAATGGTTCACAAAAATCAATATATATCGTCTCAAATAGATCTGTTTCTGGCATTTTGCATATTTTCTTCTTAGTTTGAATTCTTAAAACTTTTCGTTTTTGGCAATTTTCACAATCTTGAATTACAATCTGGATCATTTTTCTCATACTTTTCATAGCAAATTAATTGGATACATATTTGCACACATAAATCCTGTTCCTTGGTCCTTTGGTATCCAGATTTTATTATTCTCTGTCAAAATCACTGTCTTTTAATTTAAATCTGTTTTTCTCATTTTGGTTAAAGCTTCTTACAATTTCCTTGATTTCGTACTAAAGTATATGGTGCTCATCCTAATGTATCTAATAATTCGTTGGTGTTTGGAATAGAAAATGTTGGTCACTCTGTGACATTATTAAGTGTTTTAAAGTCTAAACAAATGGTTATGTCGTTTTTATCTTTTTTCTTTAAACAAACTTGTGGTGTATTCCATGGAGATTGACACTCTTTTATTATTCCAAAATTTTCCATTTTTTTAAATTATCCTTTATCTTACCCATTAAGTGAACATGTTTTCGTCTTGAATTTATAACGAGAGGCCTTCCTGAGAAGCCGTTATCAAATCCCATTAATGCTTCTTGAAAGTGGTATCACGTTTAACTAATAATTCAATAATATTCCTGTCTTCACATTTGTTAAAATCAGCATCAACGCTTTCACGCCGTATTGTTGCAATATCAGTTTCATTGTTCACCTCTGATTCACTATTGCATAAATTGATTTCAATTTTTTGAGTTTTATACCTAAAGCTTTTAAAAAATATATTCTTTCAATTAATTTTGGTGATATTTCCTGAGCAACGATAAATTCAACCATCTTTGATTCTATTATACCTCGAATTTTAACCAATAAGTTAACTTTCCATATTATCTCATTCGGTGACTCGTAGCACATCTTAAATATGTATTAGTGTGCCGCTTTCCTTTGTGAAATTATGTGTTGTAGTTTTTGCCCACTCCGAAAGTCTTTCCAAGTTGTTCTACCGTTTGATACTCCAAATCAACTTTACTCATTTTCATAAACAAACGCTCATTATGCAGCAAAAGTTTTCTCGTCACTGTTCAAATGTTTCGACATTGTTTCTTTATTAAAATGATCAACTAAAACAAAAGCCACTGCATATTAAAAAATTATTAGATATCAATAACTAAAATACCTAATAATAAAAATCCCGTTTTTCTGGGACGGAGGTAGTATAACATTTCTCAAGATTATTTTCCCTTATTTTAGTCATCAAGCTTTTATCTATTACGCTAATCTTTGCCCCCGTATTTAATAAGAAATAAAAGTTATTGTTATTAATAAATATTGTTACGCTCGGTGTACCATTTTAATCTATCGTATTTTATTCTATCATTAATTAAATTTATATTATTAATATTTCAGATAAGTGAATAACAAAATAAGCCCTTGCTGCGAAGTAATAATTATATTGAAAAAAGTTTCGATTATTAAATAATCACCGTTTTATACTTATACTATTATTAATATTATAAACAGATTTATCGCAGTCAATATCAAACCCTTCATCATCCAATCATTATGTTGGGCCAAGACTAAGTTTTGTTTAAATGAATCAAAAATAACATGCAAACACAGCAATGCAAATTCAAACCTATCAACATCAACTAAGCACCCTAAAATATGAGAGAAAATATAATTAAATACAAAATCAAAACATAGAAGTAAATTAAAATATATACAACTAAACCATATCACAAGAGAGTAAAATCCTACATAACTACCGAGCTGTGCAAGTGCGGGTTTTCCGCCTATAGTTCGTGCCCGTGAGGGTCTAGTCGTGCCTAACGACTGGCTCAAACGTAAATTATCATCCTCTATATGGACAGTGGGAAGATCAGAAACTAATCTTTTGGCTGGGTTCCTTTCACCCATCTCCCGAAAAATCAACCTAAAATCATGATCATATATCGGCTAAACTTTATTACACCGAGTAGTTCAACGGGCACTCGTAAAATCTTAACATCAACCCAAATCACCATATGATCAATTTGACGGGAAACTAAGAAGGGGAATATTCTCGAAAATCGTTGCAACCTAAATTGTTGTGAATGTAAAACTATATAGCCCTTAAATATGAATAGACTGAAAATTAAGTAAGACAAAAATAACGAAATCCTTTTCTAGGTATATGATGAGTTTTGAACTAATTCTCCGAAATTCATTATGAATGCACTTACATATTAGTCCTGAATCGAGGGACAGTTCCCGTCAACACTATACTAAATTTCTAAACATCAAGGGATAACCAAAAGGAAATGATCTAATTTCAGTTTCCTGCACCAATCTTCAGTTACTCAACTAAGGTGGAAAATAAAGATTTTCCCCGATACAAAACTATAAGGACGATGCTTTTCATCAACTAGTAATGCGCACCAATCCATACTATAACGATCACCATAGGGAAAGATATTATTATAATCCCTGTTAGGATAACGATCTAGTCGGCTCGAGAGTACTTAATGATAATGTCGTAATAAGGAGGATAAATAGGTATAATCTAATAACGAAGCAGGACAATAAAATCATGGTAATTATGTGATATAGTAGCAATATGTAAGATTAATAATGCACAATAACCACCCCACATCGTCAAAAAGAGTATTTTAATAACAAAGTCATAGGATGATATTATAATAAAATTAATGATAAACATAACCAGAGAACAGGAATAGTTATACAACAAATATAATAAATGAGTCCACGATACTGGCACCAAGGCGAACTTTATCTCAATCGATTAGCAAATTTAGTGAGTCTGTCTCTTAGAAATTGGCACCGACAGCATGTGATCCAGGATCTTAATAAGAAAAAGGATTGCTCGTCGTCAGCGCCTCACGCAAGGTAGCATATAGTTAGAACACGCTAGAGATGCCTTTGGAAGCATCCCCCATAACCTGATTTGGCATACTTTGTCGAGATTGAAACTGAACAACTCCACAAGTAACCTTATTAAGGAAATTTATACCGACTGTTACTTAATATACGAATGCGAGGATAAAAAGACTCAGCAAATTAAGGTAAGCAATTGGGTTAAGCAGGGATGCCAGATGTCCATGACCCTCTTTAGCCTTTCCATCGACTATATTTTGAAAACTATACTTCTAGACCACCAGCTAATTATCAATAACCACAATATAAGCATCATGGCCTACGCAGACGACATAGTTTTAATTTCAAAAACCAGAACCCAAATGATTAAAGATATAGTTAAATACACAGAAATGGCCACCATAAAATTTAGACCCAATAAATATGAATATTTCCAACTAAAACGTAACCATATTGACGCCTCACTTAAGTTATATGACGTAAATATCCCAATCATTGGAGAGAATAATATCTATAAATACTTAGGGGTAGACTTTGGACAAAAGAGCAAGCACAGCATAGATGACACCCTTGAACTAGCAATTGATGATACTGAAAAATTTTTAAAATCTAACCTGCACCGGGCGCAAAAGACTCAGGCATATAAGACCCACATCCACTCGCCTATTATTTATCTTTAGGAACTGTCATATTAACCACATGATACTAGATAGTAATAGAAATAAGGTAGTACAACATAGAGAAAAACAACTGGGCTATGATCAAAAAATAAAACGTAAATTTAATGATTCCCTAAAAGACATACACAAAAATCTTAATAATAACTTCATATATGCCAACATAAAAATGGGAGGTTTATGAATAGTCCCCAGTATAGATGAATATTTTATTCAGAGTATTGCCCACCTAATTAAAATTCTTAACTCTAGAGATATAAAAATGAGAGAATTTATAGTTAAGGAACTAATCGCAATTACTCAACGTAGATTCCCAAACCAAACCGCAGACATTAATCTATCCCTCAGATGGTTAAATGCAGAGATTAAGGGAGGAAAATAATGTACCGAAAACAATTTTTTCGAAATTTGTACCTCCGTACGCAGGCTAAATGAAAAATTCAATATTATTATAATAACACTAGTTAAGAAGCGCCTTGAGCTAGAGATCAAGAGTAAAAACTTTATGACCACCATAGATAGGGATTCTCTTAAAGATACATTAGATATTATCCATGACCTAACTAGTGAATGGTATGCTGAACAATGGTTTTTAATGACATGTCAAGGACATATAGCTAAGACTATAGAGGGCAATAGAAAATCAGCATACCTTACCAATCACAGGGCTCTAAATGATCAAAGCCCGAAATAATATGTTAAGCCTAAATTATAGCACTCATAGGGTTAAGGAAAAACGAACACCAACTGTAGACTGTGCAATAAAGAACCAGAAACCCATGCACATATTTTTAACCATTGCACCCAAACCAGCAACGCTAGGAGAAACAAACATAATAACGTTATGAAAAAAGCTAGTGAATACCTAATATCTAAGGCAGGTATGGCCAACATACGGCCCGCGGGCCACATCCGGCCCGCGTAACGAATTTATGCGGCCCGCGAGTAATTTTTCAATATTTACGTTTGCCTGACACTTACATAGTATTAATCAAGTAAATTCAAGATATTTCTGGTTTTTCATATGAATTAAACTTTTCGTGCTTATTTGTTATCTATAATCACACTACAAACTCTATAATCTATGTATTTGAAGTGGAACAGTACGCCAGTTCATTCAATGGTTTCCGTAAGTAGCAAACTTGTTAGTAATAACTTTGTCGCTTGGAAGTTAATTTGCAATATTAATTTGTTTATTGGATGTTTATTATCATCACATTAAAAAAGCAATTGCTTTCTTAATTTAAAAATGGAATTAATTTTGTTACTTGCTGCTAATATCACTTCGGCCGCTATTTTTTTTCAATTTGAATTCACTAGCATAGATTCACTGTCTCGATATCGCCACGAAGGTCCACCGAACCTGCGCGTCTCCCCACTAGGGTTATAAATATCTTATAACATCTCTAGTAGTCGGTTGTTTTCAGGCTTTAGTGCTCGCTATCACCCAGTGCAGGGTACATAATCGGCTCGGCGTTATTTGTATTATATTATATATATTAACTTTTTAATTTATTTATTAATTGATTAATAAGGTATGTTACGTAATTTCTGTTTATAAAAAATATTTTATATTAAGAAATATTTTCATTTCTAAGATGGCTTCTAAAAAACGAAAGGTTGATACAGAGTGTCGAAATTTTAATGATGATTGGAAATGGAAATATTTTTTTACGGTAGTTAAAGAGAAAGCTGTGTGTCTCATTTGAAACTCTGGTGTGGCAGTTTTTAAAGAATACAATTTAAAAAGGCATTTTGAAACGAAACATGAGAATTATGCAAACAATTTAAACGAAGAAGGCCGAAAAAAATTGCGAAGATTTGGCCACAAAATTGTCTCGTCAACAAAATATATTTGTAAAACAAAATCTCTTGCAAGAATCTGTGACTGAAGCAAGTTTTTTAATAGCTAAACGTATTGCTGAATGCGGGAAACCTTTTTCTGAAGGAGAATTTTCAAAGAAATGCATGTTGGATGTTTGTAACGTGTTATGTCCAGAACTTAAAAATAAATTCGAAAATATAAGCCTATCTAGGCAAACTATTGCCAGAAGAGTAGAAGATTTATATGTGGATATAACCAACCAATTATTAAATAATATAGAGTTAGCCAATTTTTATGCAATAGCTCTGGACGAAAGTTGCGATACAAAAGATACTGCACAATTGTTAATTTTTATCAGAGCTATAAATGATGATTTTAAAATCTTGTAAGAAGTTTAAGAAATTGTTCCAATGAAAGGTACAACAACGGGCAAAGATCTGTTCCAGGAGATTGAAAAGTGTTTTTTAAAGTACCATATTGACTGGAAAAAATTGGTGAATGTTACAACAGACGGAGCACCAAACATGACAGGAAAAAATATTGGAGTAATTAAACGCATTAAAGATAAAATTTTCGAAATCGATCCCAATCATAAAATTATACCAATACACTGCATTATTCATCAACATGTCCTATGTAAAAATGTTTTAAAAATCGATCATTTTACCAAAATAGTTGTAAAATTAGTAAATTTCTTAAGAGCCAAAGGATTAAATCATAGGTAATTCATTGATTTCCTTGAAGAACTTAATACCACATATTCCGATATAATATACTATAATAAAATCCGTTGGTTGAGCTTGGGAAAGGTATTAAAGCGTGTGTGGGAGCTTCAAGAGGAAATACGAATTTTTTTATTGCTCAAAGAAAATGAGAAGTTTCCTGAATTAACGGATCCAAATTGGCTATGTGATTTGGCTTTCTCTCTAGACATCATCACATATTTAAACGAATTCAACACAAGTTTACAAGGAAAAAATTATTTGCATATGATTTAATGCAGAAATTAAAATCCTTTAAAATGAAACTTCAACTTTTTTCCACAACTCTTGCTGAATGCAAATTTGATCATTTCCCATCCTTAAAGACCATTTCCGCAATAATTTTAAAAGAAAAGCTCAAATGTATACTGAAAATATTCTGGCATTACGACTTGATTTTGAATACAGATTCGAATGTTTTAACAGAATAGATAAAATATTGTCGATTGTTAGAAATTCATTTACTGCAAATATTGAAGAAGTTTCTCCTGACATTCTATTAGAATTAATTGATTTACAGTGTGATCAATTATTGCATGATAAATATCGAGAAGAGGAAAATAATTTGTGTAATTATTATAAGCAATTGTATAGTAAAAAATATGTAAATCTAAAAAATCTTGCCAAAAAATATTTAGTAATATTTAATTCAACTTATATTTGTGAACAGACATTTTCTTTAACGAATCACAATAAAAGTCCTACAAGGTCGAGATTAAATGATTTACATTTGGAGGCTGTGTTAAGATTAGCCACCACAGAAATTGAACCTGACATTAAAAAGATTATAAACGAGGTAAACCGCCTCAATATTTCTCATTAATTATTATAATATATTTGTTATTATTAAAATGTGTATTTTGTATTATTCTGTATAGATATTTTCTGTAAGTTACCTATGATTTATAATTATTCATATATATATACTTCTATGTATTTGTTATATCATTTATAGTTTCATAATAAAAATTTGTTCATTTTTTGTTTAAAATTTTTGTATTTTTTATTATAATGTTAATTTTATAATTATTATATATTGTATATAGGTATTTGTTACATTATTTATATTTTCATAATAAAATTTTGTTCATTTTTTGTTTAAGGTTTTGTTATTTTTTTACTTCTGGCCCGCGAAAATTTTTTTTTCTAAATCCGGCCCGTGACAAAAAACTGTTGGCCATGCCTGATCTAAGGGGTTCCAAGTAGATATAGAAAGATCTCCCCTGGGCACTGAAACGCGGCTTAGATCTAACCTTATTATAAAATCTAAACGCAATAACTACATCCACATCTTAGATATTAAGGTTCCATATGACCACCTAGAAAACTTCCAAAACACCAGAGAGGATAACTATAAAAAATATAAGGACTTAGCCCTCAAAACAGGTAAGATAAATAATTTTAAGACGACCATATATGCACTTGTAGTAGGGACATTGGGGTCATGGGACAGTGAAAACGAATGAATTTTAACGAAAATAGGACTCAATACTACAGAAGCCAAAAAACTGACGAAAATCTGTATGACCACCGCACTCATCTCCAGCTACAGAATATATATCGACCATGTTACCAATAGGGGAAAAAACAGGTACATAAAATTGATGTTCCTGGCACTGAGTGCTTAGTAACACAAGAAACTGAAATAGCGAGATGTCAGCATAGTAATAATAATAATAATTAATAAAACATGAAAACCGATATTGAATTTGGACCACTAAAAAGAGTCACACTAGGCATTTTTTGGGGAAAAAATATTCAATTCAAACTCCAATAATTTCATATGTAAATTGCAATATAGTACACAAAATTCCCCAAAGAGTGAATTTTAAGTTAAAATGCGATAACAATATAAATCTTAGCTAAGGTTTGAAAAAATCCCGAAAACTTTCAATTTCGGGAATCGGGATTAAAATTTTAATCCAATGAAATCCCGTATATCCCGGGTTTTTATTCTTTTTAAATCAATGGAAAATAGGTACATAAATATAAGTGGTATTAGTTTTTTATCAACAAAATTAATATTTCTTGGTATAGGTTAATAAAAAATAAAAAATGCATTGATTTATTTTGCTTTATAAAATAGTATAAACAAATACTCGTACATAATAAATAATATTTCATTTAAAAAGGAACATTCACACATTGCACTCAAAATATATCTCATAATTTCAAAAATTAAAGGATCAATTATTTATTTTTTGAAAATGCGATCTTACAGAGCATAACGCATCAATCATGTCATTATTTATCAGACTCCGAATTCTTAGTGAATTCTTAGATCCTTAGCAATAAGAGTGCAAAGTTTTACTATTGTTTCAAAGAAATAAAATTTTATTAAGACTTATTGGTATATGGACATCATTATTCATGGAGATAAAACTGATATGAATGACTAAATTTTCAAATTTGGAAAACAGAAGGAGTATGATATAGTTTAAAGTGCTGTATGCCTTTTTTGAAAACATAACGTTACATAAGGTAATAAATAACAAAACACATACTGTTGAAATATTTTTGGTACGAAAAAGCATAACTTACTTAAAATTCCAAAATGGTGGCTAGACTTGTTTTTAAAAAAGCTCTTTGTTAGATGAGCTAAGAAAATATTAATAGTTCTTTGTTAAAAAAAGTATTTATTGTTTATTGAATTACTGGAAAAATGAGGAAATACTCAAAGACTTTGTGTGATAAGCATTTTCTTGCAAGAAATAGATTTTTAAACGAACCACTGGCTGACAGTGTTGAATAAATAATACCAGTTGTTGCGTAGTCACAGGCTTAAGTAGGTTTGGAAAGTCTAACAAATCTATGAAGTAGTAAAGTATTTTAAGTTTTGTTAATAAATTATTGATGAAAAATGCATTCATCTTTTTTATCTTATGAATATTTCTTTAGTTTCCTGGTTATAATTAACAAAATATCTTTGTCCTATGAAGTTCCTTATAACCGAATTTGACTGTATTTCAATATTAAGTTTAGATATGTATTATAATTTATTATTTTCAAAAAATATTTGTTTAATTTTCTATTCAAGTTCAAAGTTCAAGAATTGGATTCGCATGCGCAACGTGCAGTTCTCACTTTCCGAGGATATTTAAATTTATACATTACGTCACTAGTAAGAAAGCCAATTAATAATACTGAAAGCAAAATCCGAAAAAATCAAATCCAGTACACTTGGGTGGAAGAAAATATAATGATAAGCCATTTTTTAATTTGTATTAATAAGAAAAAAATTCCTCTTTCTCCTTCGTTCATTGATTATCATTTTAAATTTAAAAATTACAGTAAGTTTACAGTTTTAATATTTTTTTTACTTCAAAATAATAACTTATTCAACGACTTTATTACTTATTTAACAATGATGCATTTTTCGAAAACTTAAAAAGCTCTTCGATGAAATTTATTCTGCTAAATCATTTATTGTTATTAAATGATAATTTTAATTATTAATAAATTTAAACACTTTAATTTTCATAATTTGTAAATCAGTTAGTAATTCCAAAAAAATAATAAAAACATTAACCCTTTGTCAGTAACTAATTTAATTTTAAAATATTTATCAGTTATATTGAAATTAAATACTACTTTATTTTTTAAGGTTAAGATCAAATAGTAATGAATCATTACTAATAATACACTTTTGCTATTCAAATAAGACGTCATTACTACGACTTCACTGTGCATGTTTTCCAAATTTATTCGCCATTATTATTTATTCACCATTAATAATATGTTGTTATTATTACTTCAGAACATTTTAATTCTTTGGATCTTTAATCACAATTACTGGTGGGTTACAGGGTTTCGTTGTTTGTTTGAACTAATCGGTGGTTGCCCTCGTAACGCCGTACAAAATGATACTGATCGCCACTTGGCACCCGTTGCTAAGCAACGTTGGTAATGTGTTCAAGTGGTGGATTGCCCGCAAAAATTGAGTACCATGTGCTAGTACTGTAGTTGCTCGGACAACCCTCGGGTTCACGAGCTGTCGATAGAAGACCTGTGCTCGCTTAGCTCTGTCCCTCATACTATTCAGGATTAGCTCTTAATTGACTATAGAAATCTGAGACGTAATAAGGTTACTCGTGACAATACTGACATGCAATTTCAAAAGAACGACTCAACTAAGGCGAACACTACTCTATTTGAATCAATCACATGTGGAATATTTACTGCTTGGCGTTTTGCAGCTGCGTTGCTCGACGTCGGGCACGTTCCTTACGTCCCGGTCGACGATTATTGATGGGTTGTTCTGTTGGCTTGGTGGTTGTCTGCGGCATTTGGGTCGGGGCGAAGATGAGCGGGTAAGTTACCGCTTCACCTTCTCGGCATACCGCTAGGGCGACTTCGAGTCCCCGAATCTGCGTGCGCAGACTCTGATTTAGCTGCCGCTCTTCCTCCCAGCCTTTCTGAGCCGCTGTGAGTCGGTGATATACAGCTCTCATCTTCGCTGGATCAACCCAGGTTGCTTTTAACTGTTGAGTCTCTCGAGTTAATTGAAGTATTTGGGCGAGTAACCCTGCGTTCGATTGTCTTGCCCGCTCCAGTTCCGCTTGTAGAAGTTGTAGGGATGACATCACTATAATAGGGGAGCATTTAAATTTCTTATTGCCTTCATTAAATCAAAGTTTTATTATTTAACTAAACAAATTGTATGAAGCTAGTTTATCTATGAGATCAAATAACGAACGAAAAGGAACTCAATATTTAAATCAATCTCTACAACACTCCGTCATTACTATAGTACATCTTCCGGGAATTCTCTCTCTAAACTCCTCTTCAGAGCCGCCACCGTATAGGGCCGTCGGGTATCGCGGACTGGGTGAGGTGGGTATGCCTCCGCGATGAGCCCGACGCGGATGTCCTCCTCCACGTTCGTGAGGTACATCCGGGCTTTGACCACATTGAGGTCCACTTGCTCTTGTACTTGTTCCCAGAAGGTGAGGAGATTTCTGGCGTGATCATATATTTCTTCGGCCGGGTATTGTTGTCCGGCGAGTCCACAGGGATCGGATTCGAGACCCAACAATCGCCAGGTGGTCGGGTGTGGCCACCGGGGTGGAAGTTGTTTGGTAGTCGCGGCAACCTTTGGTACCTCTCTTGGGTGTGGTTCCTCTCCTACTTGAATGGTAATTTGGTCGATAGGCATATCTAAATGGTTATCGTTATCAAATTCGATTAAGTCGTCGGCTTATAATAATACTAGACTAAACATTGATTATATTATCGCTCTTAGACCGACTAAACCTTACTAGTTTGGTTATCATTGCAACTCGAAACGACTAAGGTTATTTATCTGTGCGTTCCTGGTGTGATGTATTCTGTTGGCTAACTCCTCACGGCACTCCCATCTAACTCTTGTTAATGATGGTAATAATTAGAACAAGATAACATTTTAGTGTTAGGCAGATGGGTGAGTCGAAAATCCACAATCTATCAGGCATTAACGTTTGTTAAGTTAGGATTTGTCTAGTGGATGGAATTACTACTAATTAAGGTTCATTTAAAATTCACTAAGTACTCCGCGATACTATCTGTTAAAAATCGGTTTCAAAACTCAAAGGCTCCGTGATGTTATCAGATATTGAGGTTGATTTAAGGTTTACCAACTACCTACTGCGGTTTGAGATTAATTCCGAAATTTATTAAATATATAAAAGTTATATGAACGAACATAAGGTTACAATTTACTAATATATAACATCGATATTGATTAAACTAATTCTAAAATCCGCTATTCTATGATGCTAATGTCTATTCGAAACAGAGGTAGAGTTTACCTGTTGTACGTAAATTGACGAAATTCAATTTAGTCACATCCTGTCAGGACGATGTTGGCGGAAACGTCAATCCCTTCGATCCAGCGGATGTTAGATTCATTCAAGGTAGGTTTCCGGTTTCCGGTTGATTCTCTCAAGTTAATTTAGTTATCGATCGGCTACTTCTATTATCGACTTAGTGCAAATTTCGGTTGTGGAGTGCGCGTAGACTTCCTAATGATGGGACTCCTTATCAAGCATCACTTCGATATTCATCATTTGATATATTTATTCGTCTAAGTTGGACTATATCGGATTTTAAGCGCATCGTAAGTTAATTTCTTGTGATTTTGTTGGTGTATTTATTAACTTTATAGTCGTTCGTTTGGTTTCTACGAGAAAATTATGGGATTATTCTCGGGTCTAAAACGGTGTCAGGATATTCGTCCGATCTCAAAAAAATCTTTCTAAGCTAAATGGCCGCCATCAAGTTAAATCTAATACTATTTCGTTTCCCAATAAATTGATCTGTTCGCGGTTCTAATTCGGATCATTTTCGATTTTATCCCTGGCTTTCAATCATAGTGTTAATTTGAATTTCTATCATTTTTATTCAATAACGGATTGGTATTTATTTGTTGATTCATTCATTTTGGTTCTTATAATCACGATTTCTTTATGTTAATCAGACTTTATTTTTATTTTGGTCAGTGAATAATATTTTATACCCCATTTTATTCTGAATTGCTAAGGTTTTATGTTAATCCATCTAATTAAATCAAAGGAAAAGCTCCGTTTATTACGCAATGAGTTTGTACTATTAATCAACGAATTATTTTATTATTATCAATCGTATTCGAGCTTCAACCAAATGAGGGTTTTATTTCTAATCCGTAATTTTTCCTTTTATCAATGAATAATTTTAGCAATTAACTAACGATTTCGTTATAATAAAGTTTTAATTCCTAACGTTTCTCCTTTTATTTAATCGATGAAGTTCTGGATTATTAATCAACAGATTATTTTATTTTTATCAATAGTTTTCAACATTTAACTAAATGATTACTTTGTTTTAAGACTTTTCCTTTGCTTTAATCAATGAAAATTTGGATCTTTAATCAACAATTTAATTAAGGGATTTCATACTGTTATTCGAAAATCGTTTCACCTTTAATTGATACGTTTCTTTATTTGAAATCAATGAATTCGATTCTTAGTTGCTTTCATTTTTATCGGGGGTTGATTTTGTTTAGATCGATACATTACTCGTTCTTACTCCAAGATCAGACTACTTTTATTGAAATGAATTATAGTGAATTAACTGATGGAATTATTTGCTGTTACCCTAATCAATAAGTTACGAGCGTTTAAATTATCTTTACCCAACATTTACTTAGATTTTTAGCCATAAACACTTTACTTCTACAAGCCATGGTTATTTTAATTTTTATCAATAATTTCAATTTAATCGAATTCAATGATTCCCAATAAATTTTATTTATTTCAAAATGTTAATCCAAATAAAACACTTTACTTCTACAATTAATGGTTATTTTAATTTTTTATCAATAATTTCAATTTAATCGAATTCAATGATTCCCAATAAATTTTATTTATTTCAAAATGTTAATCAAAATAGTTATAACAACGATTTCAGTTAATTTAACCCGAGTACCCTTTCCCTTTAATAGGCCTTAGACGCATATTGTGTTCATGTTATATTTATTGAGTGCCCACTGGACTACTCGGTGTGATGATTTTAAGCCGTATGTAATATAATTTTAGGTCGATTTTACAGAATTGAGAAACGAGGGAGCAGCCAGAGACTTCTTCCTTATTTCTCGCTTCAGCTATAGGGATAATATTGACGTTACGACCGCTGCGTTGCGCACGCTGAGTCTTCACGGGTACATATCATTGGCGATTTTCCACGCACTTACATGCCTCTGTACTATGTAGATTTTACTAACTTGCGTTATGTGTCGGCTGTGGGCCGGAAAAATTTCGACATTAAAATTTATAAAATCATATAAAATAAGTTAGATATATGTAGAATAATTTAAATATATTAATAATATTTATTAATTAGGACAAAATAACAGAATTACCCTTCATGACCATTCCAAAATTTTCATACAAAACATAAAGTATCATAATAGAAAACATAAATGCCTCTCTCCCCACACCGCCGTCAAGCAGAGCTCTACAGAGATGCTATGAACGTGGTGTGGAAAGAGGGCTCCAACATAAATATTTCTCACCTAGAATAATAAACAAATTCTCGAAGTGGTTTTCAAATAGTTCTAAACTGGTTTGAAAAATGGTCTACAAATGGTTTTAAAAACGATTCACAATTTTCAAACAATGGTTAAAGTCCAAAATTGGTTTGAAAATGGTTTCTAAAAATGGTTAAGTTAAATGTGAAAATGGATCAGTATATATACCTATTTGTGTGACGTGTGAAATTTGATGCAGTAAAACAAAATTCGACCTTGTTGTTTTCTAGCAAATTCTATTATTTATTTTTATTATTTTTCGATTTATTTTTATAATTTTTTATTTATAATTTTTATTGAATTATTACTAATTCAATTTTTCGATTTAAATTTCACTTTAATGAACTTTAATTGATTTTTTCAATTTCGTCGAATTTGTTGTGTTTTCTTGTTATATTTGTATAGGTATCGTGCGAATCTTGGTGCATTTTGTTAATATTTTAATTTATTTTTATGTTTATTATTTTATATTTAATTCTTTTATTTTCTCAGATTTTATCGGGTTTACTTGATGTTTCAGTGGGTTTATTTAAATTGCGTGTTATTTTTGCGTGTGTGTTTCTGATCCATTTAAACATTTTCCAAGGCCGTTCAGTTCTGGCCCAACATTACTATCACTATCAATTATCTGCTAAAAAGATATTTTTTCAATTTTAAATTACCTAGTTCTCCTAGGTTTTTTTCGCCGACCAGTTAGGTCCCAGAGATAAAATTAACGAGCCTGTACATCACCGCCATGTTTCCAAAAACAGCGTACATGACCTGACCGGGGAGACCGTAAATGACGGACAGTTTATCAGCCTGACCTAAAACGAGGCTTATACAGTCATGACATAAGTTTTCACCTGAATATTTCATCTAAACCTCCGATATTTTTGGATTGATGATGAGCTGATTATCCTAGAACGAAGTTATATGAACACACGATATAGTTACTAACTAAAAAACAAACTTAATATGTACCAGCAACTGGTTAATGACCAAAAAATTCTTTTAAATAAAAGCACATAAAAAGTTGAACAAAAAAAGAAATACAAATTCCAATACAAATCTTATTAATAAAAATCTTCATCTCTAAATCTATTGATTAGTCTGTTAGTTGGTTGTTAACAATCTGTTAGTAATGAATTCAAAGAAAATGAAATCCACACCACATCTTATTCGAATAAAATTTTATTGCTTTTGTTTTCTGGAATGCTTTTTTTATTTGATTGTTGTGACTTTCATTGTAACTTTGAAATATTGTTGTATCAGTAAATAACCTTTCTTAGAAATCTTTCATTCTTTTCATAGGTTTTCATATTTTTTTTATATATCATTTCAACCAACTTGTTACCTATAGAAAATACTGAGACCAAATTCTCTGTGTTTTTTTATTAAGTTGAGAACAGTCTCGGGCCACAGTGTGTATTTAAAACCCTGTGGCCACAACGCACTAGCAAACATCTGAGGTTCACAGGAGTACTTTTTTTCAGCAGGAGAAGTATAAGAGTTTGCAGGCCGCGGCTTCTGAGTCACTATTGTTGGGGTTATAAGAATACATGAATAAAAATAATAAAAAATTTTTAAATTATCAAAATCAAAATTTTATCAAAATTTTGAAAAAAGTAAAAATCAATATTTTTTTTAAAGTGGTAACCGGTGCCAAATTTGACTTTGAAGACGAATAAAATACTATTAGACTGAGATAAGGTATATTGAAGGGTCGGGAGCCCAAAAACAAATTAATTAATTAATTAATTAAATTATTTACCGACGAACCCATTAATCAAGGGCCACTGAGCTGAACGTCAGCCTAATGTGTTTCCCGGCTTTAGTGAAACGGGCAATAAATTGTCCGAAATGTGGAATAATTATTTAATATAATATTTATTATATAACTATTTAATTATTATTGCTCTTTTCCTTCCTTAAATTTTGCACTTTTTGTCATAGCTTCTTCGCTTGTTAATATTATCCATGACTTTCTTCAATAACATGATAATGATACTAATTAATTTTTTTTATTATGCTTTGCTTTTGAAGTTGGTAAACTTTTGAATGCGTTGTTTCTCTCTTATCTATTTTGCAGATTGCTTCTTCTTGCCTTTTATCATTTTAATTATACTTGTTTAATGATCATTCATGTGTTGTGTTATTTTGAGTTTGATAAGGTATTTTAAATCAACTTGGAGCGGTTTACATGGTATGCATTTCCGACGCATTTAATTACGATTTAAATAGGAAGACTATAAATTACAAAATAATAAATAATAATTATTTATATTTTCATTTATTAATATTTTAGAAACTTGTTTCACTATTATCAAAAAAATATCCGGAAAAATTGGATATAATTGGTGGGACCTTGGCTTACATCTAGGAGTTACAGAAACAAGAATGCAATCTATAAAACTTCATAATGAAACAAGAGGGATAAATAAAATGGCTGAAAATATGCTTTTATTTTGGTTAAAAGGATGTGAAACTCAGGAAAACAAAGTAGATAATCATTATTACTACATTTTATAATACATTTGTAACTGAATTTCAAATTTGAAACATATAATGTCAATTGCTCTCTGAATTGATTTAATAGATTATATAGAATCCATACCTTCTAGAGAGGAAAAGGATGACGTAGTAAAATTTAGCAAGCTTCTGTTTACAGAAAATATAATAATAACTGAAAGTATATTTAAAAGTTAGATTGTAAGAAAGCGCACAGTTATTGACGATACGTAAATTTTTTAAAAAATTATTTTGCTGATTGCAAAATTATTTATAAAAAAAGCAAGACTTATTAAATTTTGTTTTGTAGTAATCAGGACCTCTTTCATTTTGAACTTTTTCATTTTATGAGTAAGATTTTGCTAAAATTAAACCAGCCCAGCCAGGCAAAATGTCGAAATATTTAAAAATTTGTTTAAATCTACATACAAAGCGAAAAACCTGTCAATATTAAGAAAGTATTAATATAGAAAAAACATTAAAGAAGAAAAATTAAAGAAGAAATTATAAATAATCGAAATAAGGAATAAAATAAAATATTAATAACTTCTAGAAATTTCAAGATTGGAAATCATGTATTAGTAAAGCGACAAAATATAAGAAAGATGGATGAACGTTACAAAGGACTGTATGAAATTATAGAACAGATTCATGAAAGAAGCTATTGTTGAGTTTTTATATAGAAAGTCGGTGCTTAGGTCTGACTCCTTGGTGTCCTTCTTAAATCGATTTAATTAACCCAACACAATAAGATTTATTTCCAATTTATATATCACAACTTTATTCACAACTTTCACAAAAATCGATTCAATTCACAATATTCTACACAATTACTCTGCACGATTTCACAAAATTCAATGAATAGGGATACGTTTTCCAAAGGGAGATGTCCTTGTCTGCTACGCAATTTGTTTGACTGGTTGATTTATCTTTAAGTTTATTACCTCCTTTATTCCGCTCTCTGAAATATTCTCTTCAGCCAACTGGCAAATTTGTTGATCTGCCTTTTCTTTTTATACTCATCTCGTAACTCTAGTCACCTGCAAACTAAATTGGTTTTGGCATTTTTGACATCACTGTCCAAAACAAAATTAGTTATTTCTGGACTCCCAGGGTTTCCATTTGTTTACAATAATTATTTTTGTTGGCGGGTTTCTCTTTTATCCCGGGTTTTCTTCGTCAACCAATTTCGTTTTCCGTAATTAGAAAATTTGTTGACGTTCCGGGTTTCTCACACTATTCGGGCTTCTGTTGGCTCGGACTTTCCATTAGCACTGGTTTCCCATTACCCAATTAATTTTTAATTAAATTCTATTTTTATTAAATATTTCCTTCTTGGGACCCCCAATCAATTTAATTTTATTTTATTTGGATTCGTCTCATCCTTTAGCATCCGCCTATACCCGTCTCCCCCGATAAATATTTATTTTAAAATTTTAATTGGTTTTGCCTTTATAATTATTATTTCGACTATCATTGGTTTTCCATTTTTTTACTTTTGTGCATTTTGTTAACCCCAACACTATAAACTGAGGAATATAAATGGAAATGAAATTATTCGAAATGTGGAATGGTTAAAGCTTTTTAAAAAGGAGAGAGATATAAGAAAGGATAATTAAAAAGAATATTTTGTGATTTATTAAATCGCAAAATTGTAGTTTGAAGATCAGAGGTTGGTTATGATGTTTGATGATTTTGTTTGACTGTTTGTATGTTTGTGTATTCTGGTGGGTTTCTGGGTGTTGATATTTTGAAACTATATGGTTGCTACACAGAACACCCCATACAAATATCTTTCGCTTACCACTCCTCACCCGTTGCTAAGCAACGTTGGAACTGTGTTCGAGTGGGTGGATCGTCCGCAAAACGTGAGTGTTATTGCTAATGCTATAATTGACCGAACGATCCATGGCTCCAACGAGCTACCGATAAAATGCCTGTACTCAATTTCGATTTTTAGGTCCCATTCTTTTATCTCCTTCAAATGTTAACCTATGCTCTCATATAATTTATCTTTATGTCCATTCGCTTAATCGTTGTCCGTGTTGATGATTTATCCATCGCTTGTAAACCCTTTGTTATGTTAAATGTCCTTACAGTATCTCTCTTACCCTTAACCTTATTACAACCACAATTTTCTCTATTATTGATACTAGCATTATCATTGTTACTATTATATGTATTATTCTAATCCATTATCACTGCTATTACTATTATTATTATTCTCATTACAACCATTACTATTATATTCATTATTATTATTATTGTTATTATTATTATTATTATTATTATTATTATTATTATTATTATTATTATTATTATTATTATTATTATTATTATTATTATTATTATTATTATTATTATTATTATTATTATTATTATTATTATTATTATTATTATTATTATTATTGCTATCATTATTATAATTACCATTATCCTTACTATTATCATTATTATTATTAAATTTTAGTAGGGATCCGCTCTTATTCCTCAGATTTTTAAAAATATTCTATTTATAAAAATTTAGCCGTACTCCATTCTTATTCTACAGTTTTCGACAAAGTATTTTTGTTATTTCGGAAATTTTTAGCAGCGTTCCGCCCTTATTTTACAGTTTTAGGATAAATATTTTAATTATTTCCGAAAATTTGCGCAGCGTTCCGCCCATATTTTCCGTCTCAACTCAAAATAATCTACTTATTCCTTTTCGTGATTTTAGTCGTTCGGATTTATCTTTTTCCGATGGCTATTCATTTTAACTGTTGCAACGATTTCGCTATTTTTCCCACTACCATTTTCATTTCTTTGTTCTTATGATCTATTTATGTTCATATTATATTTAACGAGTGCCCACTGGACTACTCGGCAATAGTGATTTTGAGCCGATTGTTGTTAAAAGTTTTACGTCGATTTTTAAGGAAAACGGATGACGAAGGAGCAGCCAAAAGACTAACCCCTTATCTTCCAATCTTCCTTATATATGCTGAATATATTGACGTTTGGGTTCCTGCGTTACGCACGCCGGAATCTTCACGGGCACGAACTATTGGCGGATAACCCGCACTTACACAGTTCGATAGGGGTGTTTTATTTTACTGTCTTGCATTAGATTTGGCTGTGGGTCGAAAAATAAATAAATAAATGTTACCAAATAAGTTGGAATAAAAGCTTCGATGCATAAGACTGTTTATTCGGCATGTTACATTTCATATAGTAATCGGAAGTTCATTGGCATTAACATTGTTCATCGCTTCATCAAAAAGGCATTTAATCAATTGGTCAATAAATTCATAAAGCATTCATTCATATAGCTTCATATGTCAATGTACAGCAACTGAAAGTTGTCGTGTTCAGATAAAACACTTACCAGTGTTAATTGTTTGAATGCACGGCTCGCAGTTGCAACGTACACCAACCAAAATAAGACTAATTTAAGTTGAAAAATAGGAATGAAAATTTGTCAAAGCACATCAGTATACATACCTATAATTTGACCTTAACTTTGCTTGTTATTTTTATTGCGACAAAACAAAATTTGACCTTGAAATTATTTGTGTTATCTAAATTAAATTTTTATTATTTTCTTAATTTAACTTGGTAATTTATTTTTAACATTTTTAATTAAATTTATTCAGCCAAAATATTTTATTTTTACTCATTTAATTCATTAATGTTTTCTTTTATATAACTTGTCGTTTTTCGATCAAAGTTTCTTGTTATTATGTTATTTTTATGTAAATTTCGTGCGGTTCTTGATGCATATTGTATTTATTTTATTTTACTTTTATGTCTTTTGATTTTATATTTATTTATGTTCTCTCAGGTTTTAAAGTGTTTAGTTGGTGTTGTATGTTGTATTTTATGTTATCTTGGTGCTGGATTTTCGTGCTGCATTACTGATGCATTTAAACAATTTTCAAGGCTATTTGTGTTCTGGCCCAACAATTCTGTATCAATAATCAAAGAACTAATAAACTCCCTTGTAGATGTTACACGACGAAGAGCTATAAAGGTAAAATGTTAAGCGAAATGCTTCTAAAAATCTTCAACCCAAATGTCACCAAATGTAGATTTTAATCAAATGCATTCTTTCTTGAGTTCCCATAATCAGCATTTTTTACGATGAGACTAAAACCTTGCGAGATGGTGCTTAGTCCGAGCTAGCCTTACTATTATTACGGGAATAGAATAAATTTTAATGAAATGCTCAAAATTATCAAACATATTTTCTACAACAATTTTCAATGTTATCTAAAAAGTATATGACTTTTTGGCTCAAATTCCAAATTATTAGTTGCATATCTATTATTATAATATTTTAAGTATAAAGAGTTTCTACCAAAGATGCTGAGTGGTTAGATTGGGAATAAGTTTTATTCGATTAAGAGATGGGTAAATATTTATTAGTCATTGAGGGTTGAAACCAGCAAAAATGTATGGTCTTTCAAAATTCTATAAAAAGATATGTGACTAATGTATAAAATATCAAAATATTATGATAAATTATTAAAATCGCTAATCCGATCAAAGTTTGACTATAAATATAGTTATGAGTTTGTATTCTGTATTATATGGTAAAACAGACAATCATGAATAAGATTATGGTTTCTTTTGATGTTTGCATTTTGTTTACAGATGTATTATTGGTTGAGATGGTTGACTTATGCTACATGTTTTGGAATGTAAATTTCACATTTTGGAATAAAGCTACTTTAAATGCCAATTTTATTTCAATAATGAATGGTATCAGCAAATAAATGGAGTCCCTATGGATTCTTCTTTAGAACCAACGATAACATAAATATTTTTGGTTAGCTAGAAAAGAAAATTGATTGTTCCAATTTAAGAAACCTGTTGTCTATAAATGGTTTGTGAATAATATTTTTCTTATATTTAAAATAGAGGCATCTAAAGCCGTTTTTGCATTTTATGAGCAGTTTGCAATAAAACCATTGTATCCACATGTGAAAGGGAATTGAAGTTATCGATTGTATTCTTGAAAATATTAATTCAGCGCAATAAATACTGAGACAGAGATTTATAGAATGACAACAGCATTATATTAATCTATTTCAGCCTACAGAAAAAATGTAAAGATGTTTTGTAATAAAATTGGGTTTTTTGATAATTTGAGGCCCTTAGCACCAAGCGCTAAAAGAAAAAATAATATTTAAATTTTAATGTGTTTTGATTATAAAACTTAACTTTTAAAGATAAATTATAATTAATTCAAAATAATTAACAAATATTAGTTGTAAGTACTTTAAAATGGATTTCTTTATAAATTTTTGTCTTTATTTTTCTTAATTTTTTTATTCATTATCTATTTTTTCCAAAATTTCTTGTTATTTGGAAACTTTTCCCAAGTTGTTAAATCTTAATCGTTATCCTTAAATAGTTGTTATTACTTTTCACTTGATATTTCACCCTATGCATTTAATATCAGTATTAATAAAAATTTCAAAATAATACCATATTATACCATATTAAAAAATGCCGAAGAAATTTATATATTTAAAAATTTTAGAATAAAAGTGAATAATTTAGAATAGTTATAGAAACTATAAATTTTATTTTAAAATGTTATTTAGCTAGATTTACTAAAAACAGCTTTGAGAAGTTGTGGATGCTATGAGATTCTGGATTGGCTTTTAAGAAATCAAGAAAGTCATCTTATTTTCGGATGCTAACATCCAAAGTTCTTTTAAAATAAATATTTAAATATTGTTAAGTTTTTTATTGTCAAATATTTTTATCGTTGAGTTAATAATAAACTAAATGCTTAAATATTTCAAATATATTTAAAGTCACTTAATTTAAAATGTTTCAACAACTTAAAGTTATATCAACAAAAAAAATATTCCTGTGCAATTCTTTCAAAACAAGTTTTCTGCGATAGTTGACTACAATAATAAAATTATCGTTAGTATATTTACGGTGTTTTTACAAGTATAAATCAGAGGTAAGATGTGAGCCATATATACCACATAATCGAAATGAGTCAGCGGATGACTAATAGTGTGAGTCATCATCTGTTCGAACAAATACAATGACTCATACTTTTTCGGAATTTTTCTAAGTCTATTAAACAAAGAATCCCAATTAGGTTTCAAGCCACACTTTCGAAAAATTCGGATCTGTCCATTTAACAAAGAACTTTATATAGTATGAGCCATAAAGACTATATGACTCAATTTTTTTTCAAAAATTTTCAAATTTAATTATGGTGTGTCAAAACCTTATGTGGATACAAATTTTGATGTAGATAGAGTAAAATGTGCTCTACGTTATGGCGATACTTAGACCTTCAAAGGTTCAAAACTATTGTGGTCAAACTTTCAAAGTGTGAAAAATTATAAAAACTTCAGATTTTGATCAAGCATGATTTAAAAATCAACAACATTAAGGCGAACATTATGAACCATAATTTCAAAGGTTTCACAAGGGTCAAAGGTCTTTAATGTCAAAATAGTAAAAAAACCTAAAAGAATTTTCTTCAGCACATTTAAATATTTTTAAACAAAATTAAATTTTCAAAACTTTGCAAAATTTAGTTTCATATTGCAATATTACAGTCTACGTCAAATGAAAAGAACATTCATATCTATCTAATGACATTACGCCATGCAATGCAATATAAATAGAAAAAGATATTCAAGTTTCAGATTTTACCAGATTATGAAAAATTTTAAATTTTCACTTGTCAGATTTTTTATACATGTCATATAAAAATATATGCTGGGCCAAACAAAAACGGCTTTGAAAATTGTTTAAATGTATCAGTAATATAGCACGAAAACCTATCACCAAGATAACTTAAAATACAACATACAGCATCAACTAAACACCTTAAAATTTGAGAGAATATAAATAAATATAAAATCAAAAAACACAAAAGTAAAATAAAATAAATACAAAACGCATCAAGAACCGCACGAAATTTAAATTAAAAATAACAGAATAACAATAAAATTTCACGAAAAAAACGATAATTTATATAAGAGTAGAAAATTAATGAATAAAACTGAATTAAAATAAAATATTTTTGGTTGAAAAAATTCAATTAAAAAATTTAAGAAATAAATTGTCAATTTAAATTAAGAAAATAATAAAACTAAATTTAGATAACACAAATAATTTCAAGGTCAAATTTTTTTTATCGCAATAAAAATAACACGCAAGGTTGAGGTCGAATTGTAGGTATATATACAGATGTGCTTTGACAAATTTTTTTTTACCGATTCATTTTTACATAATTTTGTGGGGTTTCTGGTTAGGGTGACCTTGACCCCACACATAATTATTTTCTTGCCCCCAATGGCTACCCGTTACTAAGCAACGTTGGAAGTGCAACCATTGGTTTTTGAGGTCGCCAAAGGTGAGCGCTACGAAAGAACTACTCTAGCCCGACCTCAAAGCGGCTTCAACTCACTACCGGTAGAAGGTCTGCGTGCGCTTTGCTTATTCTCGTCTCATCTGCATTCCTTGGTTGGTCTTGTCATATAGGATACTTTCCCTTTAATTTATACTTATACTGTCTAAATCTTGACATTATAAATCTTGATTGAGATCAACAATTTAATCAACACAAATTTATTTAGAGATAACGAAAGAAGATATTATAATCTGCTGGTTGAGCGGCTCGACATTTGGCGCGCTCGTTTCGGCCAGGTCGGTGTCGGGGCGGTTTACTCGCAGGCTTAGAGTTTGATGTGGCTTCTTTGTAGGCCAATTGGGCTGGAGCGCCCTTATTTTACAGTTTATAAGAACATTATACTAACAATTGAACAACATTCCACCTTTACTTTACTATTTTCGATAAGTATTTTAATTAATTCGTAAAATTTTTGCAGCGTTCCACCCTTATTCTACGGTCTTATCCGGATATTCTATCAATTATTGAGCCGTATTCTACTTTTACTTTGCTATTTTTGATAAGTATTTTAATTGATTCGAAAAATTTGAGCATCGATCCGCCCTCATTTTGTGGTTTTAAGAGAATGTTACACTAACAATCGAACAACATTTCACTTTTGTTTTACTATTTTCTATAAGTATTTTAATCAATTCGGAAAATTTGAGCAGCGTTCCGCCCTTATTTTACAGTTTTTATGATAAATGTTTTAACTATTTCCGAAAATTTGCGCAGCGTTCTGCCCATATTTTCCGTTTCGATTCAACACAATTTATTTAATTCTTATACATTATTTAAAAACATTATTTTTCATGATTTTGGTTGTACGGATTAATCTTTTTCCGATGGCTATTCATTTTAACTCTTGCAACGATTTCACAATTTTCCCCGCTCTCTATTCCCTCTCTTTGTTCTTAAGATCTATGTATGTTCATTTCATAGTTAATGAGTGCCCACTGGACTACTCGGTGTTAGTGATTTTTAGCCGATTGTTATTAGTGATTTTAGGTCCATTTTTCAGGAAACGGAAGATGAAGGAGCAGCCACAAGACTGCCTTACCTTCCAATCTCCCCTATATACGGATAATATTGACGTTCCAGCTCCTGCGTTCTCACGCTGGAGCCTTCACGGGCACGAACTATTAGCGATTATACACGCACTTACACAGTTTGATAGTGTGTGTTATTTTATTGTCTTGAGATATGTTTTGGCTGTGGGCCGAAAAGAAATAATAAATAAGTTTTACCGTATCAGTTGAGTAAAAGTTTCAATGCACAAATTGTGGCTTTAAAATATTTATTTGGCATACATAAATTCATCCTGTAAAATCTACTTGATCACAATTCATGTCATTGATTCATAACCCTTCGTAAATTCGCATAGTAGCAATCATAAATTGGCATAAAAATCATCTTGTCAATAATTCATAACACTTCGTAAATTTGCGTAGTATCAATCAAATAAATTGGCATGAAATCATCTTGTCATTAATTCATAACATCATATAAATAAATACCCGTGCCCTATCTGAGAGTTAACGTGTTCAGTCAAAACACTTATCAGTGTTAATTTGCTGAATGCACGGCTCTCAGCTAGCTATGCACACTAACTCGAGGTATACTAGAAAATTTTTCTCTGAAAAATAAGACTGAAATTTTGTCAAAACACATCAGTATTTATACCTATCATTTGGCCTTAACCTTGCGTGTTAATTTTATTGCGATTAAACAAAATTCGACCTTGAAATTATTTGTGTTATCTAAATTAAATTTTTATTAATTTCTTAATTTAAATTGGTAATTTATTTTTAACATTTTTAATTAAATTTATTCAGCCAAAAATATTTTATTTTTATTCATTTAATTCATTAATTTTTTCTTTTATATAAATGGTCATTTTACGGTCAAATTTTCTTGTTATTATGTTATTTTTTATGTAAATTTCGTGCGGTTCTTGATGCATTTTGTATTTATTTTATTTTACTTTTATGTCTTTTGATTTTATATTTATTTATGTTCTCTCCGGTTTTAAAGTGTTTAGTTGGTGTTGTATGTTATATTTTAAGTTATCTTGGTGCTGGATTTTTGTGCTGTATTACTGATGCATTTAAACAATTCTCAAGGCTGTTTGTATTCTGGCCCAACACCACTTTCCAATTTCCCCTATAACGGACAATATTGACGTTTCAGCTATTGCTTTCTCACGCCGTAGCCTTCACGGGCACAAACTATTGGCGGACTTACACCGCACTTACACAGTTTGGTTGGGGTGTGTAGATTTTATTGACTTGCGGTGATGTGTCGGCTGTAGGCCGGAAAAAATTTCGACATGAGTTTTTTCTGAATCAATCATTTATTAAAATATAACTGTCATAAATACATGTTCATAATTGGCATATACGGTTCTATACATTGCACATACAAACCTTTCACCACGCCGACGCCTCAAAAAGAGCTCACATGAGATTGTCTGGGCGCGACGTGGGGAAAGTTTTCGAACATTTCTTCACTCTCATTAAAAATTCTGGTTAGAGAAATCTGCTTCAAGTTTGCAAAACTGAATCAAACTGAATTATACGGGTTAAGACTAGTCTTTTGTGTGTGTTTTTGTATGAGTTAAAATTATGTGAAAATGAATCGTATATATACCTATTGTACGACCCTAACCTTGCGTGTTAAATTTGATTTAGTAAAACAAAATTTGACATTGTGATTTTCTAGTATATTCTAATCTTAGTTTTATTAATTTTGCAATTTAATCTGACAATTTTATTTTTGGTTTTTTAATTGAATTGTTTCCAATTCAAATTATTTAATTTTAGTTCCATTTTTATGAATTTTCGTATTTTTTGGTAAATTGTCAAATTTCGGTCAAATTTCGGTCAAATTTTTATATTCTCGAGTTATTTTTATGTTTATTTCGTGCGGATCTTGTTGCACTTTGTTATTATTTTAATTTACTTTTATGTTTCTCAATTTTATATTTTATTGTTTCCTCTCTCTTATTTTAGCATGGTTAGTTGGTGTTTTATGGGTCCGATTTTAAATCTGCATGTTGTATTTGCGTGTGTATTACCGATTCATTTAAACAAACTTGTGTCTTGGCCCAACAATTTTAATCACAATAGGTCTCACCTTTTCATAAAGTAAAGATAAACAATAAGTAACTCCACCTCATGTCTTTGAAATAAAAGCCACCAATCGTCTGGACCCAACAAAATTTGCCACTAAGACATCGTGCCGTAAACATTACCCTTACAAGTAAAAATTACAATAATAACCAACGGAAGATACTGACCAAGAAATCCCCTTGTAGTTGACTCCACAGAAAAGCATGAACAGATAGTATATAGATTCTTCATTAACAATAACGATCACCCAAGTTACAAATAAATATCTAAAATTCAAATGTTGTAATTATGCAACAATAAACAAATAACCAACCGACGTGCTGCAACATTGATGGAGCTTCCAATAAAAATCTGGTGTTTGGAATCGTTTGAATTTAAGAATGAAAGAATTTTCTTTTAGAAGTGACGTGATGAGATAATCACATGTAAATGACTACGGGTGTGTCGGGGAATCACACATCGCTCTAGTCATCCGAAGTAGGTGTGCATTGATGAGGAAGAAGAAGAAATGGACTAACAATGCACACCCAACAAACAAAACAGGCATCCGAGAGTCCAAGAACATGCCAGCTTATCGGAGCAGCAAATTTGAAATCAAAATTAAGCCAATGAGAAAATGCCACAGGTTTTCAAATGCCTACCAGCTCACGTGAGGCATGAGTCACTCACTTTTATAAATACCCAGTGCCAGGTGAAGACCACCATTATTTTATCAAGAATATGTCAAACCGAAGTAGTACAAAAAACTATGAAGTCAATATCCATGAAACGGAACGGAGGAAAGAACAAGGAATTTATTCTACGAATAGCAGACCAAACAAGAACCGAATGGAAAATTGCGTTAAGAACTTTCAGGAATCTCGTGCAACAAAAGTAGGTAGATGTGTCCCATCTGGCCCACTTTTTGGTACCCCCCCCCCTCTAACAAAAACAAACTAAAATATAATGTAAACACAAAAAATTACAAAATAATGAATAAGAACAAGAACATATATAGGTATACATTTATTAATTCAATGAACAGTTGGCTGAGCTGTTGAATGATCTGTTTGATAGGCTGTTGGATGTACTGTTGGATGTGCTGTTGGATAATCACGTGGAAAATTATTATCTTTATTCATTGTCAGTCTCAATCATATAATGACCATATGCCAGGCTTACATTCTTTTCTACCCAAACCCTTTTATCCTCTTTGTTTGTTAGTGCAACCTTTGAAGTTTTAAAACTATAAAGTTGATGATTGTTTGTACCAATACGAAATTGAGGTACAGAAAAGGTGAAGTTTTTCTCATAACACTCTTTATAAGATTTATGAGTTAGATCGGTATCCTTTAACGATATACCCTTAGCTTTTAGACAAGAAGATTTACCTAACAAACTGTAACATTTGGGTCGAAGGAAAACCCATTCGTCATAACCTTCTCCCTTACTTTCGTCTTTAAATTTTCCAATGACTGAATCAAGTTTTTTAGAATAAAGTGGATGAGTAGAAGGGTAATTAGATGTATCCAAAAGATTATCCTTAACCATTTCAGACAAAAGAACATCTAGTTTACAATTTTTAATCTCCAAGAAGAAAGAGTCTGTATCTCCAGCAACTATATTAATATCACAATTAAATTGTTGTCGATATTTTTCCAAGTCCTTATACTGAAGCTCATACATTCGAAGTTTCGACAAGTCAAGCACTGATTGTCCTATATAACTTGGTCGATCTAAACATACTGAGTCAGGATTTAACAACGCAGCAATTAGATCATCAGCAATTTTGATACTTCTTTGAAAAGTTGGTTTAGAAGCATATGTAATCATCTTCTTTTCTGTATTACATAATCTTAAATTCATTCTTTTTTTCAGGTTTTCAACAGTTTTACCATACAAACTATTGTTTAACAACTTATAATAATTTTTATCTAGCGTGTTTGTACTTTTTGCTCTTAAATCTGTATTGGTATCAATGTAGTTTTTAAAAATAGGAGACTGTTTGAATCTTACAGCTCGATTCACATGAGTAACCTTAACACCAAGAGGCAAGTATAATTTTAGTAAACGCCAATGAATCACATAATTCTTTTTTGGGTAATGAGTCAATAACAATTTTTCAACCTTAGATCCCTCAGGTTTCATTTTCTCAGCAGCAATAGGAAAGTCGTCTAACTTATCGTGAAGATCAGAAGGAATTTCAAGATTTACTTCAAGAGTATACCCATACGACAAAGATTCAAGATTTAAAGAAAAACAATCTGACAATATTGAATCAAAACCATCAAGTATCCAACTGAATTTGCCACAAGGTAAAGGTTGGCTTAAAGCCCAACCGTATAAATTATTAATATCTATATAAAGCAACTCAGTGGTTTCATCAGTTTTTACAAAGTGTTTATTAACAAAAGTAAGACCTCCACGAATACCACCCTCATAAAAATTATAAATTTCCATGTCTTGCAATAGTTCAATGGGTTTATCTAAAGTTATTAACGCAGAACTCCAAGACATTCCAGGAATACCAAAATAATTTAAAGGCTCTAAACTATTATAAGCAATAGATTTCGCCCGAAATTGTTGGAAAAAGTCAGCTAAAAGAAAGCAATCGAGTTTCAAGTATATCATCATATAGTCAAGTAAATTTACACATTTAGTTTCAGTCCAAATTAATTGAGCTTGCTCATATTCAACTTCACTCACTCCTTCCCAGATTGGAGGCAGTTCATAAGTATTTTCAAGGACCTCTAAACTAGTGGCAAAGTTGTACGGAAAAATACCTTTTTCATTAACAATGGTACCAGTAAAAACAGATTTTGTTAATGGTAAACTAGTCAAAGTAATGAGTCAATAACAATTTTTCAACCTTAGATCCCTTAGAAAATATATAATGATAATAACAATTATTAATAATAATAAAGACAATAACAATACATTATGATAACAATAACTTCAACTGTACTGTTAATAATGGAAACAATAATAATAATAATAATAATAATAATAATAATAATGATAATAATAATAATAATAATAATAATAATAATAATAATAATAATAATAATAATAATAATAATAATAATAATAATAATAATAATAATAATAATAATAATAATAATAATAATAATAATAATAGTAATAACATAATAAAAATAAAAATAATAATAATAATAATAATAATAATAATAATAAAAATAATAATAATAATAATAATAATAATAATAATAATAATAATAATAATACTAAATATAATGGTAATTGTAGTAATAAGAATAATAATAAATGTAATAGCAATAATAATTAATAAAGGTAACACATGTAATCGTTACAAGGATAATACTAGTAATAATAATAAGGAACATTGTAGTTATGATAGGGATAAGGGTAAGAGATGTACTGTGTTTATTTAACATAACAAAGGGTTCACAGGCCATAAAAAAATCATCAAGGCGAATGGACATAAAGATAAATGATATGAGAGTATAATTTAATATTCAAAGGAGATAAGAGACTAATGGGACCTAAAAATCGAAATCGATCACAGGCTTTCTATGGCAGCTCGTTTGACCCATGGATCGTTCGGTCAATTATACCATTAGCAATAGCGCTCACTTTTTGTTGACAATCTACCCACTCGAACACAGTTCCAACGTTGCTTAGCAACGAGTTCTGAGTGGTAAGCGAAATATATTTGTATGGGCTTGTCTGGGTAACAACCATATAGTTTCAAAATATCAACACCCAGAAACCCACCAGTAGTTATAATAGGGATAAGGGTAAGAGAAATACTGTGAGGATATTTAACATCACGAATGGTGTAAAGGCCATAGTAATATCAATAATACGAATAACGACAAGGATGACTATGGGAATGGACATAATGATAAATGATATAACAGTATAGATTAACATTTGAAGAAGATAGGAGAATAATGGGACCTTAACATCGAAATCGAGCACAGGCCTTTTATCGGCAGCTCGTTGGACCCATGGATCGTTCGGTAAATTATAGAATTAGCAATAACGCTCACTTTTTTGCGGACGATCCACCTACTCGAACACAGTTCCAACGTTGCTTAGCAATGGGTTCTGAGTGGTAAGCGAAAGATATTTGTATGGGGTTCTCTGGGTAATGTTGGGCTCAGAGCCACAATTTAAACAAAAATGGTAATAAGAATTAAAACAAAACTAAAGGTAATGAAATGGGTCACTGTACATAAGCACGCACCACAAGAAGATACTAAAAATTAATAAAAACATATTAATTAAAACAAATTAAAAATATATCAAAAGTAAATAAAAACAAATAATTAATTAAAATCGTTAAAAAGCCTACAGCTACAGAGAAAGACATATGAAAAATAAAATAAACTGCCAAAGCCTTGCAAAATAAGGTTTAGAAAAAACACAGGCAGAAGCGGCGACCAGGAAACAAAATTTTGGGCAAAAAAATAATATTATAAGAAAATAATAATAAAAATAAAATTCAAATATAGTAGAAATTATATATCAAAAAATAGAGAAAAATGCACAAAAAATAATAAAAATAGTTTAAAATTAATAAAATAATTAAAAAGCCCGAAAAATCGCTCATTGGTCGCACATACGCACAAAAATAGTATATATACAGTGATAAATTTCATTATTTTAACTTTTATGCTTTTGCAACTTATACTAATTTTACTCTAATTTCAACATTTCAAATTCACGAAGCACTTTAGAACGTAAGGATTTTTTTTATTTCGAATGTTAATTAAGTTAATTACCTTTGAATGTTAATGAATTAATTTTAACTTTTCTAACTGTTCGTAATGTCTCCAATTATATGTTATTGCTGTTATATGTTAATGCTATATCGTTTTATTTATACACATTCGAGTCCCTTAACATTATATATGTATGTATCGCAATAGTCCTCAATTGGACAAATCTCGTGCCGGCTGGTGGATTAAGTTCCCTAGTTGAGCTCGTGGGTCATGCCTCGTTGACACCTCGGTAGTTCGCAGTAGGGTCTGGCAATATGCACAGAACCTCCACGCAGGGCATCGTTGTACAACTCGTAGCGACTGCTGAAAAGTGGCCGGGCGAGTAGGTTATAAAATCATGGGAAGCGTCATTTTTATGTAGGGGAATTTAGGAAAATCATTAAATGATTTATGTGAATGAATTTTCGAAACTCGAATAAAATTAACCTGACAGGGCAGAAGGGGTAGATATAGTTGAAGAGTCAAACGAATAAAGCACCGCAATTAAATTGAAAATAAATAAATACCAGTGTCAGCACTTATATTCAGTCCCGTAACACGACGTGTGACATCTCAGGAAGACCAGTAAAGATTTCGCCTGAACCAAGTTCCCACTTGATAAACTAAAATCCGGAAACCCACCACGTCCTGTACCGGTATCAGCATACAGCATACTTCACTGAATTTTTTTTCTGGTCAGGCACAAGTTGACCATATTGAATTATACTTTCTGAATTGACGTTGAATAAATGAGAAACACCCCGAAAACTAGACCCAATGAGTTTAAACTGACGGCAATACAAATAGGCAGAATTTTTCTTTAATCTCCTACCAGTGATAAGTCGCCTGGACCTAAACCACACTGAATCACAAAGCCTCATTGATATTCAAACATCTAACTCGAATTTCATGAGATGTAGAGTATATGATCCATTCCGCCAGTTATAACATCATCGTTCCTGAAACCCCAGACGGAGATATTTTCCCCAGAATTCGGAAATTCCCTGTCATAGAAATCAATACTCCACTACGGATTTTTCATAGAAATTACATAAGAATTCCAGGAATTGACTATCTAATGCAACTGCACTAACAACGAGTATAGAAACTCGTGACATCATTTGGCACATCATTACATCTCCCACTACAGTCACGCCGATGCACACGAGTTCCAACACCACTCACATCAATATGGCTGAGTTAGATATAATAAACTCTTCTGGCATAAAGACAAACGCTCACACTCATCTCGCAGCATTAGTCAGTATGGGTGTCACAATTAGGTAATAGGGATCGCATTAATACACCGTAATTAATTCTCCTCGCTGATGTTCTAAAAAAAAAAAAATCAAATTTTTATTCATAAAAGTTCAGTTGCCACACAGGGCATAAGGCGAGTTTGATTACTCTGCCCTTCAAAATTTTAGCTTAGTAGATGTTTTCACACAGTTAAAGTGAGAAAAATATTCTCAACCTTAGAACGACTCTGGTGGTCACGTTCAGCGTTCGGCAGTAGGTATTCATCGTTCGTATTTGGCATAGCTAGGTTTCGGTATTTCAGCATTTCGATATTTCGTTATTTTCAGCACTTCAGCATTTCAGCACTTCTGTATTTCGGCATATCAGCATTGGTCACTCTGGCATTTCGGTGAGTTGGTATTTCGGTATTTCGGTATTACAGTATTTCGGTATTATAGTATTTCAGTCTTTCGGTATTTCGGCATTTGTAAATCAGCAGGTTTGGTATATCATCAAGTATTTATCATACATATCGGATTCAGTATTTGGAGATTTATTATCGGATTTACATCAGGCATAGAGTAGAGTCCAGGCAGGCATCAGGATACAAGGCATTCTGGAGTAAGTCATATTCTTATTCATATTGTTGGCTTTCAATGTATGATAGGTAGTCAGGATCAGCGTGAAATGTGTTGTATTCATCTTCATCAGGGCAGTCGCTATCATCACTTTCATCGTTATAGTCACTATTATTACAACAATTACAGAAAATATAGCCACGTATACTGCATGGTTCTTTAATAGAATCTTGGTCAATAATTGGTGTATTTAAAGAGGTATTTGAGGATAAAAAATTTTTACGGTTATATTTAAGGGTGGATGAAATAAAAGGGTCATTATTACAGCAGTTACAGAATAAATAGCCACGCAGGTTACATGGTATTTTAGTTGGGTCTTGATTGATAATTGGAATATTGGAGGATATAAGTTTCTCAGGGTAAATGTTAAGGTTTGGTGAAATAATAAGGTCATTTTCAGTGTAGTTAGGTGAGTGGTCAAGGTTATCATACTTTGTAGTAGTTAATAAATTGTTTTCAGTTTTGAAATGTATGCAGGTAAAATAGTAAGCAATAGATTTAGAGGATTTAATGAGGTTTTCAGGCATTGTTGCTGGAGAGTAATTGGTGTTTAATTCTATTTTGCAATATGTGGGAATAAGGTCTTTAAGCAAGGTAGTTAGTGTAGATTGTAAAGTCATGTTTCGTTTATCATAATATTTGGGTGAGTGGTCAAGGTTATCATGTTTAAAATCATTGTTTTCAGTTTTGTAGTGTATGCAGGTAAAGTAGTAAGCAATAGATTTAGAGGATTTAATGAGGTTTTCAGGCATTGTTGCTGGAGGGTAATTAGTATTTGTTTCAGTTTTGCAATGTGTGGGAATTAGGTCTTTAAGCAAGGTAGTTGAGAAAGATTGTAAAGTGGTATTAGGTTTATCATCATAAATGGGTGAGGTTATTTCATCTATGTGGTAAATGAGGTTTTCGTTACTAAGGTTGGTAATATTGGAGTAATCATATGTGTTATTGATGTTATCTGAGGAGCTTGAAAGATCAAGTTCAGATGATTTGGATAAAGAATTGAGAGTGTCATTAAAGTGGTTAGATGGTTTTCTATTATAGTCATTTTTAGGGGTTGAGCTGGTAGTAAGATTCTCAATATGGTTTAATTGTAATTTTATATGTGTTTTGGATAGTATACAGTCATCTTGACTGATTGAGGAGTCAACATTGGAGTCATCAGAGTCATCGGAGTCATCAGAGTAATCAGAGTCAATAATGTATGGTGTGTAGTTCGAGCAGGTAGTAAATGTAACATTTGATTGAGTTAGTATGGTGTCAGAAGGTTGTTTCTTGCTAGTTTAAGTAGTCGTATAGTATTCATCATCAAGATTTCGTTCAGGTGTATAAGGTTGGTCTTTGATAAAGGGCAGGTAGCATGATTCAATTTCATAATCATACTCATCTTCACCAGTATAAATTATATCAGTGAAACTAAATTTGTATGCAAGGTTGTATGTCTTGGGTACATTATGGTTGGTAGTGGTTTTATCGTTGCATGTGGTAATGGTCATATTTGATTTGGCAAGATTTATATGAGAGGTTAGTCTTGTCGTTGTTAAAGAGTGAATGAAGTAACTGTCATTCTGGTTTATGTAGCCATTTTGGATATAGATCGGGCTTTGAAAGATGTCATCTGAAGGATTACCAAGTGGTCGGTACAAAGGTCTAAAGTCGAAGTGGTCATAAGTTTCATACGTATTATCGTATTCATTAAGAAATATTGTATGGTTTTGATAGTATCGCCCCATTTGGTACATCTGTGTTGTCATAAGGGGTATGGTAAGTATATTGTTGTGGGTTTGTTGTGTAGTATTAGAAGTAGTAGTGTAATTGGTGTTTAAGTCACAGGTAGGAGTGGATGTTATGGGGTAAATATCATTGATTTTATACTGCAACTCTTCTGGAATTAGCGGTTTTAGCATCTCATTTTTCTATATTTACCCGATTTGAAGAATATGATAGTATGTTTTCCGCTTCTGTCAACAATCTGCAGATATTTTTCATTAGGGATTGACATTTTAAATAAACCTTTTCCCTAATTACGAACCAGCGAATAACATTTAGATACACTGAACCCGAAACAAATTATACTTTTAATTGACCTCAATGATGTTGATTCTCACCACTACCTTATTCGTTTAAATTTAGTCAACCACAGACCATCGAACGAAAATTCAAGGGACGACCGAATCAAAATCAGGATGGATTTCCACACTCGCATGGCCACAAGGTGTCAACAGGCTTGTGGGATAATGGATATTGTATCAAATGTCGTAGAATCTGGATTTATCAGCAATGGTTAATAAATCATTACAAGCATAAGTATCAGCAAAAGCTCGGATACCTAAGCAATTAGATGGATCAAGCTGCTGTTTTAAAAACTCACAACAAACATCTTGAATTTCTGATAATTGTAATAAACATGCAGCTGGTAGTAAACACTGTACACTGCACTCTTCAATAACAATTTGAGACGTATAACAAAATTCTACCAATGCTTCAACAGCACTTTCATCAATATCTCTTAAGGTTACCTAATATCGTTCGATTAAAATTTTTTTTGGAATGAGGAAAAAGAAGAAAATAGTTCGTTAAAAGGGAAAAGGGGAATAAAAACAAAAGAACCAATGAGATCACATTAAAAGCACAGCGATATCATTGGTTTAAAATTCAGAAATTGAAAAAAAATAAAGTCCCATAATCATGGGCAAAAATAAATCCCGACATCGGGATAAAGTCGGAAATTAATTGTTTCCTTCAAAGAGAAAAATTTAAATAATTCCTTCTGGAATGTAATTAATGGATCAATTATTTGATCAAAATTAAAAGATTTATGCCATTAATTTAAAATCTTGAATTCAAGACAAACTCAAGCTGAAACATCTTTTAATAATTTTCAAATAAATCAAAAAAACTAAAACAAATGACTTGGAAATCAGGATTCAATTCTACCCCAGAGCTGGAATTAAGAGTGGAATTAAGACCACATGGGGGTTGTACATTATCCCAATTGAGAAAGAGCGAATATCGTTGTTGATATAAGTTAAATTTTCTTTTATTTTGCATTTCAAGTTTTTTAAATTAGTTTATGAAAATTTATTTTTAATTAAATTGATTAAAAAAATAAAAACTATATTATTTTTTTAAAAAATAAATTTCTTCCTCATAAATTAAAATTTGAACAACGGTATTATGTTTCGATTTTTTCTTTTGTTTTTTCAACTTCCATCAACTAAACAAATAGTGGGGAAAATCAAAGTGTTATAATTTTTTAAAAAAAATAACAACAAAAAAATAACAAACCGATTAATTGTCGGATCGTTTCCTTGGTCAATTAAAACAAAATTGACATATTATCACACATATTATCAATTGAATTGTTTAAATCGTTTAAAATTATTTTTATATTCAATTCAGATTAATTCACACATCAACCAATTCTCTATCGTTTTCTAAGGTTCACTTTAAAAGTAAGTAACAATGAAAATAAATAAATAAATAAAACTCTAAATTATATTAATTATTATCCTGGAAATAAATACAAGCCACCCCTACCCTTTTCTAAATTCCCGCATTAAGAGGAAATTAAATCCTTTGTTTCTAGCTACTTTTAAATCGGAATGCAACTCCGGTTGTTGCTAATTGTGCTTTAGTTTCCACAACGATTAGAACATTTTTTTTGTTTTAAACAGTACCGATTATTTCCTTACAATTTTATGTTTTGTGCTATTTAATTCCACAGATTTACATGATTGACAAAAAAATTAATTGAATAAATGTGCTAGTTATAGAACAGATATTCGAGTTGCTATCGAAACAAAGAAGGAAAAAACACTTATTTTATAAAAATTATTATTATTATTATTATTATTATTATTATTATTATTATTATTATTATTATTATTATTATTATTATTAAAAGATAAATTATTACAAAAACAGGAAATATTAAATGAAAACTGTAATTCGAGAACGAATTATAATTTAAAGGGGAAGATATGTTGGGGTTATAATAAAAAATGAATAAAAATAATAAAATTTTATGTAGTGGCCTGTGGCAAATTTGATTTTGAAGACGAATGAAATACTATTAGATGGAGATGAGGTATACTGAAGGGTCGGGATCCAAAAAAAAATTAATTAATTAATTTAATTATTTACCGACGAACCCATTAATCAAGGGCCGGCGAGCTGATCGTCAGCGTAATGGGTTTCCCGGAATTAGTTAAATGGCCAATAAATTGTCCGACTGGGAAAAATTGTTTCCCTAGCTCTAATTCAAATTAATGGAAACCCAAAATTATAAAAGGAACTGAATACAAAATAAGTTGCCAGTTGATTAAAGAGGAAAATCTAACAAGTTTGAGAAACGAGTTGAAAGTAATAAACAGATAAAGAAGTTAATCATATTGCAGTGACTTATAATGTGATGCCCTTAAGGTGTTTACGAAAAACAAATAATAGTATCTTGTGGTGAATATTTGTGAATAAAGATTTCTTTGTTGGGATTTTTGTCTTATTGATTATTGAACACGAGGAGTCGGATCGAGAGATCTATCCATCGACGAATATTTAATATCCCAACAATTTGGTGAGCCCGACGTGATGTGAATCGTTGGCAGGAAGTATCTAAAGAGCATCCAAAGCTTTGTGAAAACTGTAGTATATTGAGAAAGAGAAATAGAAACTTTGAAAAGTGTTAATAGCAGACGTACTAAATTGGAAAATAAACGAGAACCGTACAATTTGCGAAGTAAGCAACGAATAGAGATTACAATAAGCAGCAATAATTCAACTACGTCGACAAGTTTGAGATTATATTTTAATTATATTTTTGTAAAAAGTTTCGATTATTACTTCACACCAAGGGCTTTTTTTAATTTATGCTGCTACCAAGGAATCACCGTTTTATACTTATACTTTATTAAGATTTACGTAAACATAATCTATCGAAAGCCACGTCGATAAATAAAATTTGTTAAATTTAAAGGCAAATTTTCAAATTTCGATGGTTTCTAATGTGTAAAATAGTTAATACTGGTTGGCTATTTTTGCTGCATGTTATCGGTGTGTGCGTTTTTATGTAGTAAAACAAAGTTGAAAATTGCAAATTTTACTCAAATTTGTACAAATTCTCATTTTTAAGCGGTCATCTTGGGTTAGTATTTTTAGATACTTCATTTTCTGGGTACCTTAACTTTTATAATTATTGGTGGATTTCTGGGTGTTGAGAATTTGAAAACTACACGGTTGTTAATCAGACAACCCCTTACAAATATTTTTCGCTTACCACTCAGCACCCGTTGCTAAGCAACGTTGGAACTGTGTTCGAGTGGGTGGATAGTCCGCAAAAGGTGAGCGATATTACTAATGATATAATTGACCGAACGATCCATGGGTCCAACGAGCTTCCGATAAAAGGCCTGTGCTCGATTTCGATGTTAAGGTCCCATTATTCTCCTATCTTCTTCAAATGTTAATCTATACTGTTATATCATTTATCATTATGTCCATTCCCATAGTCATCCTTGTCGCTGTTTGTTTTATTGATTTTACCATGGCCTGTAATCCTGTTGGGTTTTGGATTATTTCAAGTCGGTTCTCTCTGACTCCTGGTGTTCTTTAAATTAAAACAATGAACGACCCAACGTATATTGAAACAACAGGTTTACAATTTATTATCACGCTACAATGACCAATTAAAGTTTATACGATTCTCTGCTCGGCGCTGATGCTTTGCAAACAAACAATATTCACCTTTTGATCCTTTAGTTCTGTTGACTCTCGTTTTCCTCGGTTTCTGTTTGGTTTGATCCCTTTTCGCCTTTCCGTATTCTTAATTCTATTTCTTCTTTTCCCTACTTCCCAAATTCGTTTATCTCTTTTCCTACAGTCTGATTCTTCGAACCCTAGCTGAGGCAGAATGCCGATTTTCTCTGATTTTCCCTTTGCTTATATACTCCTCGAAATCAGGATGACAAATGGTTATTGCCGAGCCAATCTTTCGTTTGACATTTTCTCCTACGTGTTTGCTTCGGCTGTCATCCATAATGGTCCAACGAATCCAGATAATTAATGGCCCTACCGGTCTTCCTACGCGCGCTATCTTCTCCTTACTCTTTTCCCATTAATCATTGTGTCAAGCTAATGGGCCCAAATCTTCCTTTTGTTTGCCTTTCTTCTTGTTTACCCAGCTCGGGTTTCCTTCATCTCTCGGGTTCTCCATTGGCTCGGGTTTCCCATTAGCTCGGGTTTTCCATTAGCCAATTAATTAATTAATTAACGTTTTCTGTTTTCATACATTTGAATGTTTTCAACCCTTTCTAACCCTTTTCTGATAAATCCCTAACCGTCATCTTGTTGACCATTAGCTAATCTATAACTGTCCCGTTTTTCCCATTCGATTTCGATGATTTTTCCATTTATTGATTTTTCTCGGATTTCCGGATTCTCGCCTTTCGTAATTGTTTTTTGCATTTTCTAATACTGTTTCCATCGCACTTTCCTTTACTATTAATTCTGTGCACGATCCCGCTTTTATTTGCCTTTTTTCTTCGCTTACTTTCCATTTGAATTATTATCCTAAATTTTATTTAAATTTTTAATTTTAATTTACAGACCTCAACAATCCATTCGTGATGTTAAATATCCTCACAGTATTTCTCTTACACTTATACCTATTATAACTACTGTGTTCCATATTATTGTTACTAGTGTTATCATCGTTACTATTATATGTATTGTTCTTATCAATTGTTACTACGATTATTATTATTATTATTATTATTATTATTATTATTATTATTATTATTATTATTATTATTATTATTATTATTATTATTATTATTATTATTATTATTATTATTATTATTATTATTATTATTATTATTATTGTTGGGGTTGTCGGTGAATTCGAATAGGAATTATTGTCAATCTGACTCCAAGCGTGCTTTTTAACAACAGTCACGAATTCCAAACGATATAAACTTTATTGATTAATACACTTTATCTACAATACACTTTATCAATCCCAATTTGGTGTCTATTACGACCCTTTGGGAAGAATAGCACTTTTCGGATCAATTGGCTTTACAATCCCTTGACTACTGTGATGGGTTTTCTGAGATCGGTAACTCTGATTTAGTTGCTTTGCTTTGCTTTGGCCTTGCTTAATTTCTGTTTCAAATTTCTCTTTAATTTCTTTTTTGTCTTTCTTTGTCTTCTGCAATTTTTATCTTATTTTTTTGGTGTTGTTGATTTCAATTGCGCTTCCTTTTTATACTCCATCATCCAACAATACTTGCTGATGTCGAATAGAATTTCTGATATCTTTTAACGCTAATTTCTTTTGGGCCTCCATAATTACTGACAGCAGTCCAGATAACTAATTTTTTAGAGATGGCCTTTCCCGGATTTCCAAACAATATTTCTTCCCGTATCTTGAAAGGGCTTTCGAGATAACGTGAAAATTTTGCTTTTGTTTTTGTTTTCTAAAATTTGCGCTTGTTAATTATAAATGACCTTCTTTGATTTAATTGTCGGTTTTTATTGATTTTCTCATATTCCTTTATCGTTGTTCAACATTTCTTTTTCATTCTCTTATTATTAAGCTCCGGAAGCTCATCTTACTCACTTCTCATTGTTTCCCCCAATCATTTTACAGGTTTATTAATTATTTTATTCTATTATTTAGGTATCCTCAACATTATTATTATTACCATTATCATTACTATTATCAATATTATTATTATTAAATTTTTGGTAGGGATCCGCCTTATTTCTCAGTTTTAATAGAATATTTTAATTATATAAACAATTTTACAGTTTTCGATAAAATATTTTAATTATTTCGGAAAATTTGCGCAGCGTTCCGCCCATATTTTATATCTCAACTCAATAGAATTTATTTAGTTCTTAAATATTATTTAAATTACTCATTTTTTATGATTTGGTCGTTCGGAGAAATCTTTTTCCGACGCCTTTCCAATTTAACTGTTACAACGATTTCTCAATTTCCCCGCTACCCTTCCCTTTTCCTTCCCCTTAAGATTTTTTTGTGTTCTAATTGTATTTAATGAATGCCCACTGGACTACTCTGTGTTAGTGATTTTGAGCTGAATTCTTTTGAAAGTTTATGTTGATTTTATCAAGATTGGGTGCAAGAAAATTGAACCAAAAGACCCACTCTCAAGCTACCCTCTTTCACTATTTATTTCTATGATTTGACATTCGGGCCCGTCGTTACGCACGACTAGACACTCACTGGCACGATTATAGTCGGAGAAACCGCACTTACACAGTTCAATTAGTGTGTTGAATTTGATTACTTGCGATATGTTTTGGCTGTGGGTCGGAAAATAAATAAATAAATAATACCATTTAAATTCGATAAAAGCTTCGATGCACAAAAGTTGTCGGTTGTAAATATTTATTCATAAATTCATATGGCAGTAAATATTCAGGTTTGAAACACAAATCAATACTCGTACACTAGTTGAGAGTTAACGTGTCGAGACAAAACACTTACTAGTGTTAATTGTGTTGGGCCAACACACGATTTTGTTTAAATGAATCGGTAACACTCACGCAAATACAACATGCAGATTTAAAATCAGACCCATAAAACATCAACTAATCATGCTAAAATATGAGAGGAAAAAACAATTAAATATAAAATCAAGAAACACAAAAGTAAATTAAAATAATAACAAAGTGCAACAAGATCCGCACGAAATAAACATAGCAATAACATGAGAACATGAAAATTTGACCGAAATTTAACAATTTACCAAAAAAGCGAAAGTCCATGAAAATGAAACTAAAATTAAATAATTAGAATTGGAAACAATTCAATTAAAAAACCAAAAATAAAATTGCCAAACTAAATTACGAAAATAATAAAATTTAAGATTAGAATTTATCAGAAAATCGCAAGGTCAAATTTTTTTTTACTACATAAAATTTAACACGCAAGGTTAGGGTTGTACAATAGGTATATAAACCGATTCATTTTCACATAATTTTAATCAGTTTTAAAAACTCATCCAGTCTTAACCAGTGGAAACTAGACGAATTTTCAATGTGAGTGGAAAAATGTTATAAAACTTTTTCTACGTCGCGTCCATTCGACATCAGATGAGCTCTGTTTGGACATCGGCTTGGGGAAGTGTTATGATCGATGATTAATGGAATGCCGAATGTCAATTATGATATCATGATATATATATATTCAAATAAAAATTTTCACTAACTCATTTATGTCGAAATTTTTCCGGCCCACAGCCGACACATCACCACAAGTTAATAAACTACACATACCCCAACCGAATTGTGTAAGTGCGGTGTAAGTCCGCCAATAATTCGTGCCCATGAAGGCTACAGCGTAAGAACGCAGTAGCTGAAACGTAAATTTTCATTCCGTATAGGTGAAGTTGAGTTGAAGAGGGAGTAGTCTTTTGGCTACTTCATCATCACTCAATTCCTATAAATTCGACCTAAATTATAATAACAAACGGCTCAAACTCAAAACACTAAGTAGTGGGCACTCATAAATTTTTAATATTAGCATAAAGTCGCCTAGGATCAATTAAGGGAAGGTGACGGGGAACTTAATGACAAAAAATCGTTGCTATAATTTCTAAATTGTAAAAATTTATTATGTCTTCTAACTTGATTTATTGATATCTAAACTAGCTAGGTATTGTCCATGACTCTAAATTAGTACGACTTCTAAATTGTTATAACTTCTAATCAAAATTATTATGACTTCCCAAATCATTACATTGTCTCGCCTACTAGAAACAAAGATATAAAATTTTTTGGGAAAAAACTCCAAGGAAACTCTGATCTCAACGTCTGACTAATTTTCCTAGTAAAATAATTTGACTCCATAATTAGATGAGTAAACAATGATACTTAAAATATGTGTAATTCATGTAGATGAGAAAAATATTATGCCTTTAATCAATCCATTTTGCGTAATCAAAAATAAAATCATGCATTACGAATGAAAATACGAATAGGAATAAATTAAACTCAAACCCCCTTCAGGATTAAGAGGACTATTCTCAGAATTTGGAATATTTTAGTAATGAAAAACTCAGCCCCAGTCTATAATACCGTTACTTCGATCCGAAAAATTTATAGTGTATATCGCCTATAAATTGGTAATACCCTAAAGAAGAATTCATACCTTTAGTAATTCCAATGATTCCGTAAACATTAAATAGTTAAACAAACCACAGAACAAATATCTAACTTCCCGCGTAAAATCCAACCGAAGTCAAAGTTTCATTTTACCCAAATAGATGTTTCCTGGATGAGTTAAGAGGACGACCCGCCACCTGCAATCATTTAGAATTGCTTTGTTTTCTTTGTAATCAAATTGTCCCGAATATCAAGACGAGGATCTTCAGTTACAAACGTTTTTCCCTAAATCTAAAACATGTCGAGAATTCAGACTAGCATTAAACTGCACGAGTTAAGGCATCAAATTAGCCCGTGAATTAGCCTGCCACTCATGACATCTGGCAGGGACAACATGCATCTCAACTTGTTGCGCACACCACTTGACCTGACATTCAACAAGAATGTCGATCGATCAAGAAACTCATGCAGTTTATTAGTAGGTGTGCCAGTGGCAGTTGTGGAGTGTGCCTTGTTTCCCGCCTAACTAGGTAAACACTCACTTCCAATGCCACAATCCCCAACCAATAAATGGGAACGAATGCACAATAAATGCAATTAAATGGGAATAAATCGATACATATCATTCCAGTGAATGCATGCGGACAGATAATCTATATTGGTGAATAGAATGCTGCCAGAGAAAGTCAATGAACCGTTACACACTCACCCAATATAAGGACACGATAAGAGGTGAATAATCATTTTAACTATATTGATGGCGAGCAATTATCGGGATCACTCTACGAATATTCCACGAGGAAGCGAGATCGAATCAACCTCCATGAGAACTTCCGAAAGGACTAGAGACGGTAATTTTCAATTTATTAAAGTGAAAAGTATTAATTACTTACTCCGAGGATTGGTCCCTATGAATCAAACGCGATGGCAATGCACGGATTTCGAAGACAATAATGCCTAAACGTAAAGATACCCACTATGTTGTTAAAATAAATCATAACAAGTTAATTGATTTTCTAATCCGTCGGAGAGAAATTCACACTGTTTGTAACCCTAACTATTGTGAGTAATAAAACGTAGTGATCTTCCAGTAACTCCTAAATCCCAATTTACCACTATAGATAAGAGTAGACTTGAGTTCCCATAGACCACCAGTACTCATGACGTGAGCTGAAACAGGAATAATAATATACTGGTTATATAATTTTGAATTTGTTGTAGATTAATAATGCTAACAACACATTTGTAATTTAAATTTTTAAGTATACCTGTTGTTAGAAGGCGCCGAATCTAATTTCAATTATGATTATGGGTAATAATAATTTGAATCTTATGGCAGATAATAAAACTAGTTATAAGTATGTTATAAGTATGGTTAATAATAACTTCAATCTTACGGTAGCCAACGAATCTAATTTTAATCGGAAATATTGTTACTAGTAGTCAAGAATTTTATGATAAATTAACGAATCTAATTAGGAGTATTGTTAATAGTAGTTTGAATTTAAACCCAATTTAAACAAATGTCTCAATGCAGGTTTAAATTTTTCTATAAATGATTTTCTTTAATAAGGATTGGAGAACATAGAAGGCTTAAATTGAACCATGCTATAAAGGTCGTTGTAAATTACTCCCATAAATTTTCCTTAACCGTAATTGAAAAGTACAGGAAAATCAATGTAAAAGATAAATGAACGTTGTGACGAAACCCTCTTTGAGTATTTTTCTCCGAACTTAGCGGTAGTAATGATTAGAGTGTATTGAAATTATCATAACGGATGTCCCTACACGACGGGATAACTGGTGGTATATGAGAACTGAAGGTCTCAGCAGACTCACGAGACTGGTAAGATGTCCATTAACAAGAAAAAACCCAAAAAACTAGACTATTACACAATACCATGACGACAATCTGAAGTATTCTCAACAAACTGACTAAAATAGGTATATCCAAGTTAGATACCAACTCGATGTGGATGAGCCCACATGGTCTGCACATCCATAGTATCACTCTCAACCAAGAGTATGACTGATTAACCCCCTTAATCACAAAAACGACTCGCGAGCAATAGGTATTAACTAACTGCAGAACTTATATTAGATAAACTGAAGATAACCCATGCCATGTTTTATTTAGACAACTCCTGGATCGGCACGTCCCGGGTCACGTTACGCTTCCCGGCACACTCAGCAGCTCGATGTCGGCAAGCAATGTGGGACGCGGGATTCTCGATCTCGCCGGTCAGAAAATCCCGGATGGGAAACCGAACAAGCACCGACGACACGGACCTCCCATTCGTCGCAATCAAGCGAGAACCCGGCCGTAATCCGACACGGGAAATCAGAGGACAACCGGAGTATCTACTCACTCGATTAGAGGAGCACCAGAGACAGACGAACCGCCAGGTCGAGAAGCATAGCAACATCTGGAGGAGGTAAATCGAGATATCACGTCCAGACTCATCCCGAGTACGGACATATATGTCCCTTCATACAACACTCATTCAACTTGGACGAACCCAGGTTGGATTTATATACGGCAGCGATCAACGTGGTGGTTTCACGCAAGATTTTACCAAGAGAATCGAGAAGACCATATGAACAACCAAACGTCCACCGTGTGCATCCATATGCTCGTGAATTTCCGCGAAGGGACTCCAACCGACGCTATCCGAGAGAATATTCGCTTCGATAATTGTTGTTTTTTCGTTAAAAATATGTTTCTCTGAGATTTTCTTTACTTGCTTGATGAAAACATTTTATTAAAAGGTAAATAGTTTGAGCCACAACCCGTTCGGCCGATCTAAGGGCCCATAATTAAAATGATCACCATTTATGATGTACGAATTGATTTCAAGCTTTTATTATAGATATGCATTCCAACCAAATCCTATAACAAGAATTAGAACGAATGCGGAAAACCAACTCCGCACTCCACCAGCAAATCCTGCAATTAACTAAGGAGATCCAGCAAACCAAGGCCACAAGGGTGTAGCCAAGTAGAGCAAAGCGCATCTACCAAAAGATGACGGCGGCATAAAAGAGTTGGGCTGAAGAAAAGTAGCTCAACCAGAATCTGAAGACTCAAATTCGAGGCCTGGAGGTAGCGTTATTGACGTGTCAAGAGGGCGTGGCTGTAACATACCCCTTAGTATTCGCTCAAGCGAAACTGGCCTATCAAAATGCAACGGCCGTCGCAACGCCTGTCACCAAACCACCCCGACATCGGCCAAGGAGATCAGAGCATGCAAAGCGTCTCGCCGCTCAACTGAATAAGGAATAACTCTATAAAATGTAGTCATTTAATAAAGAATTAGACTTGATTCTCGTTATCTGTATGACTTATGTTAATAAGAATAGTTTTATTAAAAATCGTAAATCAGTCAAATGATAAGTTAGATGACATTAGATTCAAAAGTAAGGGACCAGAAAAGAAAATCGCATGGAAACCTTCTAACGGTAGTGCGTTGAACCATTTTGAGGTCGGATCAGAGTAGTTCCTGTGTGGCGCACACCTTTGACGATCTCAAATCCAGCGGTTACATCACCAATGTTGTCTACCAATGGGTAACCATTGGAGTGCGAAGTAATATTTATATCTGGGATCGAGGTCACTTCAACCATAAACCCCACAATTGCCTGAATGCACGGCTCTCAGCTTGTTATACACACCAACTAAATTTAGACTGAAAATCTTTCTGAAAAATAAGACTGAAATTTTGTGAAAACACATCAATATATAAACCTATAATTTGACCCTAACCTTGCGTGTTATTTTTATTCCGATAAAAACCAAATTTGACCATGAAATTATTTGTGGTATCTAAATAGCGCATTTATAAAAATTGAATTTTTTGTAGTTTATTACAAAAATAGAACACTTTTTGAATAAATTACTAAAATAAAACACTTTTTAAATAAATTACTAAAATAGAACATTTTTTAAATAAATTACTAAAGCAGAACACGTTTTGAATACATTACTACAATAGAACACTTTTCGAATAAATTTAAATTGGCCAATATATGGAAATGAATAGAGCATATCATGAAACTAAGATATCTGAGGAATTCCCAGTTGGATCAGAATTTACTACAATCAAAGAGTTTTACGGTGCATTCGCATCATCAGGATTCAAGAACAATATTGTATTTCGAATTGGTCAAAGGAATACAAAATCTCTAAGCTTAAAATGCAACGAAACCGATTGTGACTTCAAAGTTTCGGCACGGTTTATTCTTCGTACATCAAAGTGTGTAGTGAAGTGTATGAAACCATTTCACAAATGTAGTTTAGCATTAAATATCCAGAATCAACAGTGTCTGGTTAAAAATGCCATTTCCCAGCTAAATGTTGAAAGTATAACATCGAAAAGTATAATTGAAAAATGCGCACTGAGTATAGGTGTCACATTTCTTATCACTCAGCTTAGTCGGCACTAAATTCTGCAAAAAAGAGAAACGGGTTAATTTTGTCTGAGTCATATTCACTTATACCGACTTTGGTTACGGCAATACAAGCAAATGGGGATTTTAGTGAGTATTCAATGGGTTTAAGTGGCCATTTTCAAAAGTTCGTATTGATGTGGAATCCATCTAAAGAATTCTTTCCAACTTCAAGAAAACTTCTTTACCTTGATGGTACATTTTTGTCTGGCCCAAGCAAATTTACACTGTTAGTGGCTGTATCTCAAGATAGTTGTTACCAATTGGTACCTATAGCTGTGGCTATAGTTGAAAGCGAAAATTTCTTGAGTTGGACTTGGTTTGTGGGACTTATCAATAGACTTATTGAGTTCAATAACCAGAATACAATTATTTTTTCTGATCGAGAAAAGGGTATCATAAGTTCAACAAATACTATTGCATCATTAGTATCTAAGGCATATTGTCTCAGACATATTGCTAAAAATCTAAAAATTAATTTCAAAGATTCTAAATCTATGGAATATTTCTGGAAATCTGCAAATACGTATGATTCCCAAGAAATCAATAGCAATATGGACATTTTGAGGCAAAAAAATCAATCAATGTATGATAGACTCAAGTACATGGGCCAATTCATTGTTTCCTGTACCAAGATTCGGAAAGAATACTACAAATACTGTAGAATCGATGAATTATACATTAAAAAAAATTCATCGGGCAAGATATTACCAATTTGATAATATACATAAATAATTATTCCATAGATATTTTTAACGAAAGAAGGAAAAAAAGATTTCCCACAACAATTATTGATAAATGCTTAAAAGTTTTGAATAAAAATATGAGTCAAGGATCACTACTTTCCGTAGAGCAGTCTAATAACAATATATTTAATTTTAAATAAATATATATATATATATATATATATATATATATATATATATATATATATTAAATTTTAAAATAATTTGATTTTTTAATTTTTAGATCCATTCAATCAACAATATTATCCACAAAGTTTTCAACAAAGTGAAATACAATATAAACAAAATTACTATTTAAGTAAATTTTAAATTTTTAAATAATTTGATTTATTAATTTTTAGATCCATTCAATCAACAATATTATTCTCAAAGTTATCAACAAAGCGGATTCAATGGAGGAAATAATTTTCATAACATAAATGATTTAAGTAAGATTTTCATTTTTTATTAAATCAATAATAATTTTAATTTGTCATTAAATTAAATAAAATATTTTTTAGATTTAGAAAGCAATTTACCGAAATCAGATTGTGAAGAGACTGATGATAAATTAACAATTAATCAACGAAAATGTTAGTTTTTATGGTTTTTACTATTATATATATATATTAATAATTAATTTATTTTTTTAAATATGAAAATAAGAGCAGACCCCTTGATTTTTTTAAAATATTTTATTATTTATTATTTTTTATATGAAAATTTGACAGCCCAAATTTTTTATAATAATTTATCAATAAGGGCTGATCACTGCTCAAATCTTTTAAATTATAGATACTCGGGGTAAACTCGTTAAATTTTTAAATGATATTTTTTTGAAAATATGGTAAAAATATAGTTTACTGTTTTTATATACAAAATAATGATAGATTCGAATTATTATAAAACTCAACAAAATACAAAAAAACCCAATCTTATAAAAAACTTTACAAAAGATAAAAATTTATTCAACAACATTTTTGATTTTCCAAATAGGCTTGATAATAGAATGGTTAATCTTAACTCCTTGAATAATTATCTGGATTTTGTATTTTTATTATCCAGTACTTGTTCCTTCAATTTACTTTTACAATTAATAAATGAAAATCTCATTAAAAACCATGTCCTTATTCATCAAATGAAGAATATCTGCAATATTTTTTCTATCTTCATCTTCGATATTTCCAATCTGAATATTATATTCATAAGCTTTTAAATTAACCGATTCCTAAAAAATAATTAATCAAGTTAAATTGAATTGAAAATTTACCTTGAATGTATAAGTAATAGGAAACTTTAAATAGTTCATACTGTATTGAAGGTATTGAACAGAAGACTTGCATGTCATCCCAAATAATATTAGTAACAACGCAAAACCCCTTACATAATCATTCTTTGAGGAAGGAATATAAAAGCTAAATGAAAAAATAGCTTCAATAACTGAGTTAGTGAGTAGTTGGGTTATTAGAAGAGTAACTGAAATTCACTTTACAGTAACAAAAATAAGTAATATAAGTAGATTGAGCGGTAGAAGCTACATAAAGACACCGAAAATATTGGCAAACAAAAAGTGTTTAATAAATGTAAAAAATACCGATAATTTATGTTTCATTTACAGTGTGTTGTCAATAATTAAAAAAGATGAGATTGATTATGGCCATAGAAATGATAGTTATAGTTATACTAAATATCTAAATGAATTAAATTATGACTTGAATGATATGCCCATGAAATTAAATGGAATTAGAAAATTCGAAGCAAACAACGAAGGACTTATAATTAATGTATTTAGTTATGACGAAACGGATAAACCTGAACACAAAGAGTTTGTTTTAAAACATCCATTTTTAAACATAATTCACAGGTCCAAGGTTATAGAGGGAACAATTATTAATTTATTACTATTAAATAAAGGAGAAAATTATCATTATGTAGGAATAAAATCGCTTAATAGGTTAATGAATTGTCAAAGTAAAAATATCGCAATAGAAAGAATTCGATCTTTATGGTGTCATAGATGTCTGAACGGATTTAGATATAAAAAAGCATTGGACAAACATGAGATATTATGTATGAGAAATCAGTTAGGGACAACTTTATATACTTTCCCAGAAAATAAGTTTATTACATTCACTGATTGGCCCAAAACTGTAACCCCAACATATGTTATATATGCCGATTTCGAATCTGTTTTGCCAAAGGACGACGTACACCATCAAATACATTTACCCATTTCTGCTGGTCTTTTATTAACAAATAATTTTTATGGGAGTACAATATATGAAGAATTTATAGGAGAAGATTGTGTGGAACATTTTTAAAAGCAGTAGAAACAATTGCAAAACATACAGTATTACCATATTATTATAAAATGGGAAAACAGTCTATTAAACAATTAACGAACCTACAACATCATCAATTTGACACTTCTATTCAATGTTATCTTTGTTTGAAAGACATTGTCGATCCAGAGAGAGATCATGATCATTTTATTGGGGAATACTTGGGTGCTGCTTGCAATGACTGTAATATTAATAGAAAAATAAACAAAGTTTTACCCATTGTTTTCCACAATTTTAAGGGATACGATATGCACCACATATTAAAATAAGGATTGAGTAAATTTAAAAATTGGGCTTTAGGATGTATCTCAATAACAACTGAAAAATTTATTTCATTAATTGCACACTTGGGAAAAATTAGCATGAGATTTATTGATTCTTATCAATTTGTAAACGACTCTTTAGCAAAGGCTGTTAAAACCTTGACGATTTTACCTTTGACTCGATCTGTTTTTATGGGAACTATAGTTGAGTAAAAGGGGATCTTTCCATACAACGTTGCAACTAGTTTAGATGTTCTTCATGAGACTTATGAGTTACCACCGATTTGGAAAGGTGTCACTGCGGCTGAATATGAAAAACCTTAGATAATTTGGAATGAAACTAATTGTATGACTTTACTTGATTACATGAAAGTTTATTTGAAACTAGATTGTTTTCTTTTGGCTGACTTTTTCCAACAATTTCGGGCGAAATCGATAGCACACAATAGATTAGAGCCTTTAAATTATTTTGGTATTCCTGAAATGTCTTGGTCTTCTGCTTTAATGTCGTTGGATGATCCTATTGAATTAATTACTGAAAATGAAATGTTACTGAATTTTATGAGGGAGGTATTAGAGGAGGTCTCACTTTTGTTAATAAACACAATGTTAAAACTGACGAAAATACAGAGTTGATTTATATAGATATTAATAATTTATACGGTTGGGCTTTAAGTCAACCTTTACCTTGTGGTGAATTTAATTGGATACTTGATGGATTTGATTCAATAATATCTGATTGTTTGACTTTGAATCTTGAATCTTTGTCGTATGGGTATACTCTTGAAGTTGATCTTGAGATTCCATCTGAACTTCATGATAAGTTAAACAAATTTCCTATTGCTGCTGAGAAAGTGAAACCTGAGGGTTCAAAGGTTGAAAAGTTGTTGCTGACTCACTATCCTAAAAATAACTATGTAATTCATTGGCGATTATTAAAATTATACTTGTCTCCTGGTATTAAGGTTACTCATGTTAATCGTGCAGTATGATTCAAACAGTCTACTATTTTAAAAAGTATATCGACATAAACACTGAACTTCGACCTAAAAGTACGAATACATTAGATAAATATTATTATAAGCTCTTAAATAACAGCTTATATGGGAAAACTGTTGAAAATCTAAAAAAGAGAATGAATTTGCGTCTTTGCACAACAGATAAAATACTTGTGACGTATACCTCAAAACCCACCTTTAAAAATCGATAAAAATTGACGATGATCTTATAGCTGCGTTGTTAAATCCGGATTCGATATGTTAAGATCCACCAAATTATATAGGACAATCGGTGCTTGATTTGTCGAAACTTAGAATGTATGAGCTTCAGTATAAGGACTTGGAAAAATATCGACGAGAATTTAATTGTGAGATTAATATAGTTGCTGGAGATAAGGACTCTTTCTTCTTGGAGATTAAAAATTGGATATTCTTTTGTCGTAAATGGTTAAGGATAATCTTTTGGATATATCTAATTATCCAGCTACTCATCCACTTTATTCTAAAAAACTTGATTTGGTCATTGGAAATTTTAAGAACGAAAGTAAGGGAGAAGGTTATGACGAATGGGTATTCCTCCGACCTAAATGTTACAGCTTGTTAGGTAAATCTTCGTGTCTAAAAGCTAAGGGAGTGACATTAAAGGATACTGAGCTAACCCATAAATCTTATAAGGAGTGTTATGAGAAAAACTCCACCATTTCTGTACCACTATTTAGAATAGGAATAAAAAATCATCAACTTTATAGTTTTAAAAATAGCAAAGTAGCACTTACAAATAAGGATGATAAAAGGATTTGGGTTGGTAAAATTAAAAGTTTTGCTTATGAGCATATAAAAGTATCTGGAGATTTTATTACTGATGAAGAAATTGTCGGATAAATTACAGCTGATGAAATTCTGCAAACTATTATTGAGGAAGAACTCATAGACATAGACGATGTTCAGTTCTCCGTAGAAACGTCTCGTAGAAAATTTTCGACATCCAGCGTCTTAATTTAATTTTTCTTCACTAAAATATTATATGTGTTTCAATTAAATCGACAATCGATTTGGAACATTTACGATTATGATTTTTGATATTATTATAAAAATATACTCGTAAAATAATGATAGATATTTGAGTTTCATCGACTTTTAAGGAATTTACAAATTTTGTGGTCAAATGACATATGTAGGAGGTCATAATCATATTTTTCCAATCAAAAATGTTGTCGCGACCCTTTCCCATTAAAATCCCAAATTCAGAGTTTTAAATTTCATTGATTTAATTAGGAAATTTCTTTCTAAAAATAGAAAAGGAATTTTTTATTTTTACACCACTATTTATTTTGGCATATAGATTATTGATTTAGATTTTTAGATTTTTCCAGGTATTTCTAGGGAATTACCCAATCATTTGGAGGAATTTTATAGGATTTATCTCTGAATCTCATCACAGGTACGTTTATATCATTAATAATTTTTACATTTAAATTCCCCGACTTCTTTTTCATATGTTAACTCATCGTCATCCTTCCCTTTATAAAATTAGATTGAGTAATTTAACTTTAACGAGCAAATAATATAATAAACGAACATTTCATGATTTTATTTCTAATTGCAAAAATGAAAAATAGAGTTTTTTCTCCATAGAATCTTCTCGGATTTCTTGGGATTGCAAATATATTTCCCTTTCTTGGCATCTACATGTTTTCTGTTTGCCTTCTCCCAGCTTGTACCTCAACATAATTTTATTAAAACTTTAAATTACAAAATTTTATTATTCATAGAATTTATTTTTAGGTAAGAAGATTTGCTGCCTAGTTCATTTACGAAACTGTGTCGATTCCCTTTGGGTTTTTGCTGTAATTTTTGTATTTAGAACCTAAATGTTTTATAATATTTTGTTATAAAATAAATTTTGTATTCTGGTAATTCCTGAAAAATGAATTAAATAATAAAAATGTTTAAATTTATATTTAATTAAATTTTTTTATAACAATTAAGTTGGTGATTTCCATAGATATTTCTCCAGTTATTTTATTGGGCTTCTTTTCGTAACTCCTAGTCGTCATTGGGATTGCCTTCTCTCGATGAAGAATAAACATAATAAAAGATAATCAATAAAATAAAAATAAAAAATGTTTTAAAATTTAACAAAATTAGTTAGATATAAATTCATATTCCAATAGAAAATCTCCTGAAACAAACCGCGATATACTTATAATTCATTTGAATCTTTGTTTGTTCAATGGTAACATTAATTTGGAACTTTTATCTTCTTTTTTTCTTGTTTGATAAATTTCTTGATAGCTTTAAACAAAATTAATACAGTAGTTTTTCTTTGTATATAAACATTTTGAGTCACCATTACTTCTCTCTGACTTCTTTTAGCACTTTTATTCTTCTTTTTACTTTATATTTAGACCTTTCTCGTGACCAGTCACTCTCCACTGAGTGTCTGGCGTTGAGATTCTTGGAGTAGAGAACTGACCAGGCAAACTGCCCTTTACTATTGGTACCTCCACACCGAAGTACTAGTTTGATAATCAGTTCGGTAAAAGATCATTTTTATAACTTGTATGCATGTGATCATATAATTAATAATTTAAAGATTAAACACTAATGGTCATTAATAATAATATTAAATAAAATAGACTTTCTAATTTACCATCGTTTGGCTTTCAAATTTTTGAGACAATAGAGGGTTAGCAATTTACTAATAATAACATTTAATCATAATAATAATAATAATAATAATAATAATAATAATAATAATAGTAAATGTAATGAATAATTATTATTAATACTCCAATATTAATTTTGTTCAAATTTATTACTTATAATGGAAAGTTGATCATGAGGCATCTCGTATAGGCCAAGTACCATGGAGACGAAGTTTTCATGGGACTTAGTCGATACGAGGAAATATTTTTGAATTGAGATTTATTAAAAATTTGACAAAAAAAATGATTCAACGAAAATATGTTATTTAAAGAACAATTTGAACATTTGACTATCAATGGATGGCATAAAGATTTCATAAGTTCATTTCCAAACTAATTAATCTGTAAAATTTGGTTTTATAATCTTTGACCCATGAAAAAATAAAATATAACAAAAATAAAATGTAATAAAAACCTCCTCACTTTTCGGTTATCCAGAAGTTAGCAGAAAATGTTTGAAAATTTTTTAATTCTTTTCAGAAATAGCACTCAATTTATGTCGATCTGGCAGCGACTTATATATGGTGGTTTTACACGCATGTGTTTGGATGCGGTAAAACAAAGATGCGGTTATGATCACACCTAAAGAATAATTAATAATCTAAGAATCATTAGTTCATTGTTAATCATGAATTCGGTATTCTGTCATTTAGGTATTCGTCTCGCCAATGCCTTGAGTTTCTTTGTTTACTTTGATTACTTTGTTTAGCAGGTTCTGATTTTGACGATTCGATATCTGTTGTGCGGTTTAGCTTTGAGATTTTGTTTAGTCTGGGGAATTGACTTTATTTAATATAGGACTGATTAGATACCGATTGTTTGGAGGATTGGCAGGCGTAGTGACTGTCAGCTAGAAGAATAGATAGAATGTTTCGTTCAAAATTCCTTTTTAGATGGTGTATTTGGGAAATTGGGATGTAAATTGATATTCTCGCTTTTGTTGTTGACTTTTTAGTACATTGAAACTGGATGAGGTTCAATTGGGTTCAGTGTATAGATGACCCGTTATCATATTATCTAGTTTGATGATAATTGATCGGTACGGGATTATTTATGATTCTTTGAGGTTGGTTTGGGTTACTTCTTTTTGGTTATTGATTTGGGCTGTTTGTTCTCGATTTTCGGTTCTTTTCTGTTATTTTGTAGGGTTTCTAAAGAGCATCAATGATTATTTAAATATGATTTCCTTGATGGGTGTTTCCTTTTCTATTGACTTTTGGATTTGAGTGTTTGAACGATCTGTTTAAGTTTGGTTATTAGTATATTGTTTTAAACTTTAGGACATTGAGTATATTAGAAGTCGGTCCGTCGGTAATTGGTGTTCCTTGAGTTCCTGCATATCTCGTCATATTTATTACAGGTAATTTTTGCATCGTTTGATTGGTTGTGGGGTTTTTCGACATCTTTCTAAGAGATGCTAGGTTGTATATATGGTTTTATTACTGCTATCTTCCTTCTCATCGCCAATATCATGCTTTCCTTGTTTTTGTAACAATTATGAGTTTGTGATGATTATTTACAATTGCTTGACTATTTACAACAAATTTCGAGCTATTTTAATTGGACTTGCTTCCAATCCTCTTGATTTTAGGTTGTTGTTTGACTTTCGGTTTCTCTTCCTTCTTTATCTCTGTTGCTTTTATTATGACACCTGGTTTCTCATTTCTGTGATTGGTATCAACATTAATTTGACATCGCTTATCTTCTTAGTTTGCTTTTACTACAATATGCAAGATTCTTTCGATACTCCATTTTGATAAAGCCCATTTCTTTTGTTCAGTCTCATTATCTTTTGTCGTTTCTTGGCATTGTATTTTGCATTCTATCTTTATTGATTCGATTTGTTTTTCTTGTTATCTGGTTTTTGATTTTTGAGTTGTTTTTGATTTGTTCTCAGGTCCTTTCTTTATTCATATCCGGTGTTGAACGTCAGTCTTGTTTGGAATTACTATTTCATGATATCCATTTTTGTCTCGTTTGGCTGTAATCTAGTGTCCCTTGCAGTTGGTTGTTTTTCTTGCTCTATTCCTTGCTCTAATTTTGAGTCTCTTCCTCCCCTTTTCGTATTCATTTAGTTTTGTATATTGAGCTTTACTGGTTCTAATTCTTTGTCATTTTCGTTTTTCCGTTTACTCAATGACCATAAATTTTGTTTCTCAGTTTTCTACCCTTTGTTGTTATTCGTCAGTTTCTCATTACTTGATTTAGTTTTTCGTCAAATTATTTTCCATAGTCTTTTTCCTTGACTGACTTAATATTTCATTTATTTCTTCATTGCTTCCGTTTTTTGTTGTTGATTTCTTTACTATTTTGCTGCATCAATCGTGGATTTGTTATTGTAGTTTCTCATTTTCGTCTTTCATCTGATTGTATTAGATTTTCCAAGTTTTAATTTGCTCTCCAAGTTTACTCTTTTCTCTGATTTCCTTGACGGCTTCGGTACCTCTATTTCTGATTCTGATTCGATTAGCTTCCAATTGATTTGTTTCTCAATTTTAACGTATTATCGCATCAATTGTCTTTCTTCTTCAGCTTTATTCTTTGTCACATCGTCTGATTTTTAATTTGTTCGCTCCTTGACCATAATATTTATATACTGCTTTTATATATTATCGCATATTATTATACTCGTTCCATATAATATTTATATACCACTTTTATACATTACTATATACACATATCTATTATATACATTATATACACACTCCTGACTATTTATTACTCGATCGTCTCCAAAGGGTCTATGCACAAAGTCGCATCTCTCGTTAGTTACTTGATATATATCGATCTCGCTTGGCCACTTGAGTGGTGCTATTAGAGACGGTGGTTGTTCTATTTACTTGTATGCTACTGAATTTTGCTTTTTGTTACTATCTCGGTTTTCTCCCTCTTCGTTATCATCTTCTTTTTTTTCCTGTCTTTGTCCTCGTCGTCCTTTTTGTCCTGGTCTTTATTACATCGAGCCTTCTCAATCCTCTTGATTATCATTTCTTCCATTTCTGATGTCATCAATTTCTTGTTTTCTACCGCTAGATTTTCGTTGTATCCGGTGCCATTCTCATACCAAAGTTTCTAATTCTTCTTTTCTGGACTCTATCCTCTCAGGCTCTCTTTTATAGTCCGTGAACTTTATTTCTCCTCTCTTTAACAAAGCTTTTATCGTCTTTGGTAATGCATACTCGGAATTTATTTCTCTTTTTAGTAATATATTTTCATTGCTTTCGAATTTGTTTACATGTATGATTTCGTTATCGGATTTTCCTTTTCTCCACTTAATCAGTTTTCCTGCTGTTTCATCGTATCCTCTCTCGATTGATTCAAGGATTGGGTTTAAATGTTTGCCTACTATTTCGGTGTCTTCTTGAATTGCATTTATCGTAACGAAATCTATTGCTCTTGCTTCTCGCGACATCATCATATAATTTAACATCGTTTTCCCTTTATTGTCCTTCTCATTTAGAGTTGATCCTGTTTTTAATAATTACCTAATAATTTTCGTTGACGCATCTCTTGACACTGCAATCATCATGGGTGTTTGTCCTTTCTCATTTCTGATATTTGTATGTTGTCCACATTGGTTCATTGCCTCGATAATTTCCATCGTTCGTTCTTCGTTTTCGCTTTCTATGGCATGGTGTAGTGGTGTATTACCCGCTATGTCAATTATTGTGAATAATATTGGCATTCTTTTCTTTAAGATGCTGATTTCTACTGTTGATTTTGAGCCTTTTGCGTAGTTCATGATCATTTTTGTTTCTCCTTCTCGGTGGTATTCTTGTTTCTGGTCCATTTCGGCATTATTTCTTTAGTTATTTTGATTATTGTTTCCATCTATTTCCGGTAATTCAATCTAGCATCGTGGATTTCGTTATATTCTCGTTTCTGTTTCGCCTGATTACTATAATATTTTGATTCTGTCTCTTGGCTGTTTGTGGTTCTGGTAACTTGTTTCGTCATGTCTAATAGGTTTTTCTGCCTTCCAATTGTCATGTCTTTTCCTGGTTCGTAGGTTGATTTGACACTTGTGTCATTATCTGGGTTTATTCTGGTGTTATTATTGAACTCCTCTGGTTTCCTATTGCTTCCTCTCATTAGTCCCACTGTTCCGGATGGGTTCTGAGTCAGTTTATTTGGACAATTCCGAGCCATATGTCCCCATTTTTGAGAGTTAAAACATGTTCCGCGTCTTTTGTGACAAATGATATTTACGTGGCCTCTCTTCCCGTATTGTTGGCATATTTGATGTCAATAGCAGTCGTTCTCTGCGTGTCCGGATTTTTGACATGTTTTACAATATTCTCTGATATTTACGTCGTTAGCTTTCGTATTGATTGTCCAGGTACTTTCTTTATTCGTTGTGGTTTTCCTAGTCGTGTTTTGTTGTGCATATTCATGCTGTATTGTAATTTTCCTTTCCACATTTGTTGCTTTGCTGAGTTCTTCAATTACGTTTTCTTTGGTCTCAATTATCAATTCGCTAACTGTTTTTGATCTGTCTTGCATATTCAGATTTCTCGTTTGTTGCTTTTGGATTTTCTTTTCGATTAGTTTTCCTTCTGAAATTTTATTAACCATTAAAATATTTATTACCTCTTGTTTGATTGACGTCACTCCTATTCCTATATTGTCTCCTGTTGTTTGTAAAGATTTTGACTCCAATACTTTACTTTCTACGTTTATTTGATGTTCTTCTTTCTTGATCTTTTCATTATTGTTTAGCCTTTGTTGTAACATGCTTATTTTCGCTTTCCTTATCAGTTCTCTTTTCGAATTTTGTAGTAGTACCCTCTGATTTTGATATTTTGTTTTTTTTGTTTTTCTGATATCTTTTTATCGCTGTTTTTGCTGCTATTTCGTCGTCTATCGTTCTCTTCTATAGTGAACTCTTGTATTATCTTTATTTTTCCTTTGCTGCTCAATTCTTGCTCTGATTTTATTTTGTTCTCTTGAGTTTCATCTTTCTTAATTACTTCATTTTCTTTATCGTTATTTATTGCATATCATCCACGCTGTTGAGAATACACTGCTCCACAGTGTGGATTTCTTTTGTATTGACTATTCTCGGCATATTGCTTCTACTTGATATTTGATTTCTGTTTATCCGTCTTTGTCGAATTTCCTGGGTCTCTTCTCTCTGTAATCTCTGCCATTCAATTTGTTGCTGTTCCGGATATTTTCTGGTCCATTGATATCGAACATCATTCATGTTTCTCCTCGAATTACTTCGCTGTATTTGATTGTTTGCGGATATTCGTTGAATCATACCTCCTAATTGCTCAATCTCTTGTATTTGATTACTTTGTGTACTTTGGCTATAATTGTCCGGTTTTGGTTGTCTCGATTTTCTCTCTATTGGACAATTTGCAGCTATATGTCCATTTAGGTTGCAGCTATAACAGGTTCTATTCTCGAATCTTGTGGTTGTCCTCATTATCGGCATATCTCTTAAATATCTAATCTCTTGTGCTGGACTATTTTGTGGACTTTTCTTGAATTGGTTTGGTTTTTGTTGACTTTGAATTCTTCTCATTTGACAATTCTTTGGCATATGACCAGTCTGATCGCAATTAAAACAGATTATCATTTATTCTCCTACGTTCCATGTAGGGTTCATTAATATTGGTTGTCTGTTCATACTTTCTGTGCGGACTCTTCTATCACATACTTGGTAATTCCTTAGTTGATTACGTTGATTCACGTTGTTAATCCTGAAATAATTATTATAATTTACAAATTTAACTCTACTTTCTTGAATCCTCTTAACTGGCATATCGCAAATACGTGATGGTTTTGTAATGTATTGGTTTGTTTGTGAGTAAATATCTTTCGTTTGTCTCGTTGTCTCCATCGCTACTTTTATTGGTTCTTATACTTGATCTTTTACTCGGTTTGGTCATTTTCTCTTTTGACTCTTTCTTCAATTGTGGTTAATATTTTCTCTTCTCGTATGATTTCCGTTTTCCATGTTTCAGCTATTTTGTTTCAACTGTTTTCATTTGCGAATTTCCAGTTTCCTTTTCGTCATTTAAATCTTCCTCGTTGTATTTTCTTTCCGAATGTATCTCCTGTACATTCCTCTTTAAACTCGAATATATTGGTTCTTGCTTCCTCATTTCTGGCTCATCGCGTGTGATTTCGTACATTGTTGATTCGCTCAAATATATTTCTGTTTCATCCGTATTTTTTTCTTGGCAACTCTTAGTTTATTTCCTCTCGGAGTTTTTTCATCTCTTTACTCGTACTTGTTTTCAACTGAATTGGAATTTCTGGTTCGGGTGATTTCACGTTGTTTTCTTTGTCGGTTAACTTTTCCTTTAATTTATCGTATTCTTCGGCTTCTGTTTCCAAACTTTCTAATCTTGTTGTAATCAATGGTTCTGTTGTCGCTACTGTATTAAGTTTTCAGGTCGTTGCAGATTTTCGCTCTCTCTGACTTCCAATAAAATGGTCTATTTTCTTTATCCTTGTTCTTCGTTTGTTTTGGTATATTCTCAGTTTCTCTACTCAATGATTTCCTTGATTCTGGTTTCTCGTTACTTGTTTTTCTTGATTTATCTCTAGTCTATCGGCTCTATTATTCGTCTTTACTTGATCTCTTTATTCCTTGTCAATTATCTAAAAATAAATAACACTTCTAGTACATATTATTCTACATAAATTTCCGCATTAATTTTATCGTATTATTCTCATTACTTTTCCTTATTTTAATTCTTTTTGTTGCGTCAACTTCTTTATCTTTTTAATTTTTATCTTTTCATTTTAAGTTTATTTTAAATTATCTATAACTCGTATCAAGTATCTATTTTCTTCTTATAACTTATCTTTATAGTCGCATCAATTATCTATAGGGTCGTATCAATTAACTATTTTTATCAAATAAATCATCAAAATCATATCAACAATCGTCTCTTTAACTATTCTCCTTTATCTCTTCATAATTTGTCCAAAAGGTTTCTTAATCTCTATGCGCTATGGGCCTTTTTAATTAAATCCTCTAGTCATTTTCTTAAACTTTATCCGCTGTGATCATTTTCCTTTTGTTTCGCCCCCCCCCCTTCATTTTAACTCCATTTTAAATTATCTATTTCTCGTATCAATTATATATCATACTCATATTAATCTCGTATCAATTATCTATCATCCTCGTATCAATTATCTATATCATATCAAATAAAATCACTGCAATCAAATCCTCATTCAATCCATTAATTATTTATCCTATGTCTCCCTGATTTACTAAAATTCATTTGCTTACTCTTTAGTCGCTGGCATTCTATGGGCTTTTATCTAAATTCTATTATCTTTTTCCGTTGGCACGCTATGGCCTTAAATTTATCATCTCAACTGGCGCTCTATGGCCTCTATATCTATTTCAATTTACTGGCTCTTTTTGGCCTTTTATATCTAATCGGATTTGAGTTTCCATCAGTGACCTGTTGGGTGACTTGTCTGGTGGACAGGTTTGAGGTCTCACACTGACTCTCAATTCATGGTCGTCTTTTGATAGCGCATTTATCCGGTTACGCTTATCTCCCCGCCATTCGGATGTTCAGTAATCGGTGTGGGATCCGGGTTTTGTACCAAACTTCTCGCTGGATTAATAATCAGAAAAACATTCCCTCAGTACTCGGTGTGGGATCCGGGTTGTGTACCTTGGAGAATATAAAAGAATGGAAAAGCCTAGACGTTCGACCAAGTTCTAAAAGCGGTTTAATTGATTTCCCGAATAGTGAAAAGAAAAGGAAGAAAATTTGAGCGCTGTAATTCTTAATATTTCCGTCTACTGCCAGTCCGCCCCGCGTGAGATTTCCAGCTCTACTTGGCTGCCTCAATCTGTTCCTTAGTAGGACCTTTCGAGTATGAACCATTTACCGGTTAGTTCACATCTCACCTACCGCTTGGTGTCCTCGATACTCGGTGTGGGATCCGGGTTGTGTATCGAGCGGTTCAGTGCCACCAGTCCCTTGGCTGGCAACATCCTGAACTCGACAGTCCGCCACTGTCCTCTGGTGCCTCACCACCAGTTAGGGAAAAATGTTCCTAGGTACCTTTGCGAGACTTTTGGCTCTCTCTCCTTCTGCTCCTAAATAATGCGCATTTTTCAATTTTTATTTTTATTTTCGGTTTACCCCTCACTTCCCAATTCAAATATTGTAGTAATCGCGTTGGTTTGTTCCCCAGAGAAGTGATCAATCTCTCGCCAGAAACTCCTCAACATTTGCGACGGTACCTACTACCTTCCTCTCCTTGGGTTGATCAGGGTTCCCAATCGGAATACGCTTACTATCGTTATGATAGCTCGGTTTTAAATCTTACTTTCCAGTATTAGTTCCATATAATATAATATAAATAACATTACAAAATATATTAAAAAAATGAGATGCATCGAAACTTTTACCGTACCATATGTGTGATTTTTCAGCTTTCGCTGTTTAAGTTGTGTTTTACGTGTCCACTCAGAGTTTATTTAACGGCTTTCATGAAGTGTTCAGCTTTTTCCGTATGTTTTACACCTTTCGGTTGATATTATTGTTTCATTCATTATTATTCTTAATCTCAACTAATCGTACTCGTTTTCAATCATCATTTTACTCTGGTTACTGACTATTAGTTTCGTAATTCATTATTACTTCCAATCCTTTATTTTCATTTATAACAAGCATCATCATTTATTCATCTACGCTCATTTTTTACTATTCATTTGATTTACACCTGAATATTTCCTTTTATCTACGTCTAAGTTTCTCCATCATCTGGATTATCTCTTAGTCAATTTCTCTAACTTAATCGATAATCTGTTTTTCGTTTAGTATCTAATTTAGCTTTGCTTGGCCTCATGTCTTTTGTAATTCGCACAATCGATCGTTCGTTATTTCCGCTACAATTTCTCAGCTCATAGGAGTAGGGGCTCGAAATCGTTGCAACTTTTTTTATGAGTTTCCGTTAATAATTTTGATCTTTAACTTAATTACTTTTAATTAATCGTTTATTACGTTTAAAATTTTTTTAACTGACTTAGTGATCCCGTCTTATTTCAAACAATATGAATCCGGCAATTTCTAGTTTTCCAATTTATCCCGTACTCTTACCACTATTACACAATACTTACACGACCAACATTTTTTGTGGTTTCCCATTTTCTAATCGCTTTAACCCCCGTGGTTTCCACCTTTTCCATATTTTTATTATTTTTATTTATTTTTTATATTTTTATATTTTTATTCTTACTCCTACGGTTTTTGGATGATATTTACATGATGATTTCCATTGATTTATACAACCTACCCATAATTTTATTTTTATTTATAGTTTCTTGTTTCCTTGATTTCTGCTTTACAAATATTGATAATTTTTATCCCCACTTTCTTGTTGAATCGTTTCACTTTTGAAATATTTGTGTGTCTAATATTTTAATATATTTACATGTATTAATATTTTCTCTCTTATTACAATACTCGTCATTCATAAGTTTTCTAAACTGTTGTTTTGTTCCACCATATGTCAGATTTTGCATTTTCTAATTACTTCCTTCATTCCTCCTATTTTGATCAACTATGCTCATGTATTTTCCGATGTTATCTATTATTTTATTATCTGTTATGATTTTGTTATTCCCTTTTGCAAGATTTTTTCGTATTATTAGAACCTCTAAGATAACTTCTATCTTTCCTAATTTATTTTTATCTACTTTTCTGTTGATTTTTCTCTATATTTTGCCATCAATCTTGACGGTGTTCCTGTCCCTCATATCACTCACATTCTGGTTACTCTCAAGTGAATTTATGTTCTACTGTTTCTAAGAATTCATACTCTATGTTTCTATTTTTTATGTAGACAAATCGGTCATTTTTCAAAGTTTCTGTCAATATTTTCAAGTTGTTATCTGTCTACGTTTTGGTGAAATTCGGTCTCAACATTTACTGTTTTTGATCGTTATTTGTTTCCATCTAGAATCGTCATTCACGCTAAGTTGAGTGTGCTCTTGAGAATATTTATAGTTTCTTAATTTTCTTTGACATTTTTTTCCGTTGTAAAATAATCACTAGATCTCAGCTTCGAATGATCAAACAAAGTTTTTTCGCTTCTTATTTCACACTGATCTTTTCTTTCTGTATTTTTTTCACTGTATTGCTTTCTATGTAGATAAGTTGGTCGTTTTTAAATTTTACTGTTGATGTTTTTACGAATTATTAGTTGTCCAATGTCGTCCTGACGTTTTCTTGCTTGTTATTGTTTCTAACAGAAATCTTGTATATTGTCGACTTTGTTCATTGCTGAGTTCCAAACTTTGTATTCGGTGGTCGAGTCATTTACTTCATTGCACTTATTCTTATCCATTATCACTGCTATTACTATTATTATTATTTCCACCATTACTATTGCTATGGCTATTCATTTTAACTGTTGCAACGATTTCGCAATTTTTCCCACTACTATTTCCCTCTCTTTGTCTTTAAGATCTATGTATGTTCATGTTACATTTAATGAGTGCCCACTGGACTACTCGGTGTTAGTGATTTTGAGCCGATTGTTGTTAAAGATTTTGGTCGATTTTATCGAAATTAAGTGCAAGAAAGTTGACCCAAAAGACACACTCTCAACCTACTCTCTTTCGCGATTTTTGTAACTTTTTGTAATTTTACTTCCTTGCTTTTTGTTTGGCTGTGGGCCGAAAAAGGAAAAAATAAATTTTACCATATCAGTTGAGTAAAAGTTTTATATTTATTTGTCATACATCGTCTATAAATTCATCCGGCAAATTGGCATAAAATCATCGTGATCACAATTCATATGTCATTAATTCATAACACTTCGTAAATTCACATAGTAGTAATCATATAAATCAATACCCTTACACTATCTGAGAGTTAACGTGTTCAGACAAAACACTTGTCAGTGTTAATTGTCTGAATGCACGGCTCTCAGTTAGTTATGCACACTAACTCGAATCAGACTAGAACTGCTGTTGAAAAATAAGACTACAAAATAAGACTGAAATTAAGTTTGCACTAAATTTAAGTTGAAAATTTGTCAAAACACATCAGTATATATACCTATAATTTGACCTTAACCTTGCGTGTTATTTTTATTGCGATTAAACAAATTTGACCTTGAAATTATTTGTGTTATCTAAATTAAATTTTTATTAATTTCTTAATTTAAATTGGTAATTTATTTTTAACATTAAATTAAATTAAATTTATTCAGCCAAAATATTTTATTTTTATTCATTTAATTCATTAATTTTTACTTTTATATAAATGGTCATTTTATGGTCAAATTTTCTTGTTATTATGTTATTTTTATGTAGATTTTGTGCGGTTCTTGATGCATTTTGTATTTATTTTATTTTATTTTTATGTTTTATGATTTTATATTTATTTATGTTCTCTCATATTTTAAAGTATTTAGTTGGTGTTGTATATGGTATTTTAAGTTATCTTGGTGCTGGGTTTTCGTGCTGTATTACTGTTGGGCCAAGACAGGATTTTGTTTAAACGAATCGGTAACACGCACGCAAATACAACATGCAGATTTAAAATCAGACCCATAAAACATCAACTAACTATGCTAAAATATTAGAGAGAAACAATTAAATATAAAATCAAGAAATAAAAAAGTAAATTAAAATAATAATCAAGTGCAACAAGATCCGCACGAAATAAACACAAAAACAACACGAAAACATGAAAATTTGACCGAAATTTGACAATTTACCAAAAAAAAGTGAAAGTCCATGAAAATGGAACAAAACTTAAATAATTTGAATTGGAAAAAATTCAATTAAAAACTTAAAAAAATAAAATTGTCAAATTAAATCACGAAAATAATAAAATTAAGATTAGAATATACCAGAAAATCACATGGTCAAATTTTGTTTTACTACATCAAATTTAACCAGCAAGGTTAGGGTCGTACAATAGGTATATATACCGATTTATTTTCACAGAATTTTAATCAATTTTTGCAATATAAAACTCGAACTCTCGTCTTACAGTACGAATTTTTCTAGCAACATTCATTTTTCAATTTTGATGTAAGTGAAAGAATATCCGATACTTTCTCCACGTCGCGTACAAACAACCTCATGTGAGCTATGTTTGGGCGTCAGCGTGGAGAAAATTTTGTAATCAAGTTCGAAATGAATTATGTCAGATAAGTTGTATTATTAGCCTGTGCCCGTGAAGGTTCCGGCGTGAATAACGCAGGGCCTAAACATCAATACTATCCGTTATAGGGGAAACTGGGAAAAGGGGAAGTAGTCTTTTGACTGTTCCTCCACCCCTCATTTCCTATAATGTCGACTAAACTAAAATCATTCTCACATAACGGCAGTAGTGGGATGTGTCACATCCAGAACATGTCACATCCAGCACACTACCCCCCCCCGGCTGAGAGAAAGTTTTTCTAAGTCCAAAAGTACAAAAAAAATTTAAGACAAAGACAATGACTCAAGGTCATTCAAAATTAGGTCAAGGTCAATGGATGACTCATCAAATATTTTCAAGGTCATTCAAAATTTCCCAAGGTAATATTATTTTTTTAAATATTTTAATTTACTACTTATTTTTTATAAGTAGCATATATTTTGTAGATTTATTTTATTTTTATTATTTTATAAATATTATTATTTTTATTATTATTTAATAAATAAAATTATTTTTATTATAAGTTTTATTATTATTTTTATTACAAGTTTTATTTATTATTATTATAATTATTATTACTATTATTATTATTATTACTATTATTATTATTGTTTTTATTATTAATATTGTTATTATTATTTTTATTATTACTTTTATTATTATTTTATAAATATTATTATTTTTATTACAAGTTTTATTTATTAATATTATTATAATTATTATTATTATTAATATTATTATTACTTTTTTTTATTACTTTTTATTAATAATATATATATATATCTATATATATAATAAAACAAATACATAAAAAAAATCAATCAATTATTAATTATAAATACATTCAAACAAATATAAAAATATTAAGTTATATTTCACGTTTCTTCACGCTGGGCATTTGTCATGAAAATATTATAAAAATATTATAAAAATGAAAACAAATAAATTATAACAAATGAAAATAGCAAAGAGAAATTTTCACAATTTTTATTTTTACACACAAATTCAATAAATATCTATTATATTGTCAAATATTTCGGCAAATTGTTCATCGAGAATTGCAGGATCGGCTTCAGGCATTACTATATTTCCGCCAACATCAAGGACATCAACCCCTCTATAATGACCATATGCAAAACTCGAGTTTTTCCCTACCCAAGCTCTCTTATCGTCATGGTTATTTAATGCTATTTTGGAATTTTTAAAAGTAAACAGCTGGTGATTTCGGGTCCCTATCCTAGTTTGAGGTACCGACATAATAGTATTGTTATTATAACAATGCAAATATAATTGGTGTTTAATGTCGGTACCCGGTAATTTTACACCCTTAGCTCGCATTGTTGATTTATTTCCTAGCAAGCTATAACATTTAGGGCGCAAGAAAACCCACTCGCTATATCCTAACCCTTTACTCTCATCCTTGAACTTGCCTATAACCGAGTCAAGTCGTCTAGAATATAAAGGATTAGAAGGATCATAATTTGATGTGTCTAACAGGTCATCCGAAATCATCGCTTTTAAAATAATTTCTAATTTTAAATTTTTTATCTCCAAAAAGAAGCTGTCTGTATTACCCGCTACTAGATTGATATTTTGTAACTCAACATACTGTAACTGGTACATCCGTAGTTTGGATAAATCTAGAACTGATTGACCGATATAACTAGGTCTATCCAAACATATTGAGTTCTTATTAAGATGAGCGGCAAAAAGATCATCAGTAATCTCTATTGTTTTTCTAAATGCCGGTTTTGACGAATATGTAATTAACTTTTCAGCTGAATTACATAATCGCAAATTCATCCTCTTTTTAAGGTTTTCAACAGATTTACCATACAGACTGTTGTTATACAATTTAAATAAATCTCTATATAATTCACTAACTGCGTTTGCACGCAAGTTAGTGTTTTATCGATATAATGTTTAAAAATAGGAGCTTGCTTGTATTTAATAGCTCGATGTATATATGTAATCTTAGCCCCGAGAAAAAGATAAAGCCTGAGAAGCCTCCAATGAAGAACATAGTTCTTCTTAGGATAATGCGTGAGCATTAACTTCTCAACTTTTGAATTTGGTGGGCACATCTTTTCCGGTCCAATCGGAAAGTCATTTAAAAAATCATGTAAATTATCTGGAATCTTGATATCAACTTCCATAGTATATCCATATGGAAGGATTTCAATATCCACAACATTCGCACATTCACTCAAAACCTCATCCAAACCATCATACACCCAAGTAAAATCAGCGTAAGGAAGACTTTGACTGAGAGCCCAACCATACAGATTATTTATATCTATGTACAATAATTCTGTATCCTCCGAAGCAGCAATTTAATGTTTGTTAACAAATGTTAACCCACCCCGTAAAAAGTTCTGTAAAAGTTCAATGGGTTCCGTTAATGTCATAAGCACTGAAGCCCATGACATACCCGGAATTCCATAAAAGTTTAGAGGTTCAAGACCATTGTAAACAATAGCCTTGGCACTGAATTGTTGAAAATAGTCTGCAAGGAGGAATACGTCAAGTTTAAGATAAATTAACATATAATCACGCAAAGTCCTACAGGTTTGCTGCGTCCAGATTAGTTGTGCCCTATCGTACTCATCTTCACTTACGCCCTCCCAAATTGGAGGCAACTCATAAGTAGTCTCAAGAACTTCCTCAGAAACCGCAAAATTATACGGAAAAATACCTTTACAGTCGACTATAGAACCTTGAAAGACAGACGAAGTCAATGGAAGAGAAGTTAGCGTTTTCACAGCCTTAGCTAACGAACAATTAACAAATTGCATACTGTCGATAAAGCGAACAGCCAATTTGTTAATGTGAACTATTAACGAAATAAATTTTTCTGTAGAGGTCGGTATGATATCTAAATTCCATGAAGGAAAGCGATCGAGACCATATTTTAAAATATGGTGAAGGTCATACCCTCTTAAATTATGAAAGACTATAGATAGTAATCGATAAATCCTACGAGCTATATTACATTTTCGGCAAGCTGCCCCTAGATAATTACCAGTAAAATGGCAATGATCTCTAACCGGATGTACAATCGGTTTTTTACATAAATAACATGTTCGACAAGATTTAAACTGTCGAACCTCACTGAAAGCCATAGGCCCTATCAATTTATCACCTTCCGAATCATAGTACGGAATAACAATTTCAGTTGCAATTTCCACAATTTTCTTAAGAAAATCAGGAATGCAATCAAGACCATAAAAGTAATAATATGATTTTGTGTTAGTGTAATTATTAATTAATAAAAGGCCTGCTGCAATAGGCATATGAATTAGATGATGTCTATCATCAGGAGGTAAAACCGATTCAAAATCGGCATAAATCACAAAAAGTGGGGTGATATGTTTTGAATAATTTAAGAATTCTAAATTTTTATTTTCGGGGAGCGTGTATAGGGTTGTGCCAGTCTGATTTTTGGCGCATAATGCAACATGTGTATTGAATGCATTATCTAATCTAAACCCATTAAGGCAATGTGGACACCAACGGCATCTAATTTGAATGTTACAGTCAGGGTTTTGATGGCAATTCATTAACCAGTTGATATTGGTCACTGCGGTATAATGATATCTATCCTTATTTTCAAGTAATAATAAATAAATAGGGTTCCGTCAGTGACTTTGCTTCTATGGATTAAACTTAAATGAGGATGGTGAAAGACATAATTATCTGGAACCTCATCAATTATAACAGTTGGTGTGTACAAAAGCACATTTATTGCTAATTTTAAAGTCGAATTTTTCTTTTCGAACTTTGGGATGTTTATTAATTTCATGGGACAATCCGTGATCTCATCGTATTCTAATTCGTCTAAAAACTCTGTATATTTATAGACTTTTTGGGGGTTTTCACCAATTATATCTTTCTTTAATAAATAAAGAATAGAGTAAAGGAAGCACTTGTCGTCATTGTTTTTTATATTCACTATAGCTCCTTTATTTTTCAATGCAGAAGGGGTTTTAATATATTTATGTCCAGACAGACAATTAATAGGAGCATATTTTGTTAAAATAAAATGAATTTCCATAATATTAATAACACACCATCCACTGCCTAAATGGGTGAATTGTTCTATTTTTTCATTAAGCTTATTAACCCCTTCGCTTAAAAAGTTATCCGAAAATGTCTCCGCATTATTCGAAAAATAATTGTCACGGATCTCACCATCTTTTTAAAATTTAATTAATATAGCAAATTGAATTTTAACGCTCCCCATTTTATTTATTTCTAAAATTAATTTATTACTGATTCGCTCAGTTGAAGATATTGTAATTAGTTGCGCGTTAGATATATCAAAACGTAAAGTTTTGATAGCGCCATTTAAATTTACTGAAATGTTCGGCTCATTCTCTAATACAGAACCTCCAAATTGTATAATATTATTTTCATTATTTACATCTGGTATAATATTTATAATAGGTATATTACTTATAATATTTTTATTATTTACATCTGGTATAATATTTATAATAGGTATATTATTTATAATATTTTCATTATTTATAGTAGGTATAGTATTTTCATTAATTATAATAGGTATATTATTTATAAAAGGTATATTATTTATAGTAGGTATAGTATTTTCATTATTTATATCTGGTATAATATTTACATTATTTATAATAGGTATATTATTTACATTATTTATAATAGGTATATTATTTACATTATTTATAATAGGTATATTATTTACATTATTTATATTAGAGTCATCATCATCACTGATTTCGATGACTTCTTTTTAAATTATTTTCTTAGGGATATTAATTTTAATATGTGCAGCAGGTCTTTTATTCTTTTTATTTGATGTATTTTTATTTTGTAGTATATTCAAAATATCTATGTTATTTTATTAATTTTCTTAAACATTTTAATTTTATTAGACTTAAAAGAATTTAAATGAACCGCATGTTCCCTATAAAATTCTTTATATTTAATTCTCTGGGATTTTTTGCATATGGCGCAGATAAAAAAGTCGATGCCATTAAATCTATGGTGGTAATATTTTTTCATTTCTTCATGACAACTTTCGTTATGTTGCAATGATGAGATGCAATATCTCGGATAAAAAGTGCCTAATAAAAAATAATAAATTAATGTACAAAACCTATATAAAGTATCTAATAATCCTACCTATTAAATAAAACCTATATAAAGTATCTAATAATTCTAACTATTAAATAAAACCTATAAAGTATCTAATAATTCTAACTATTAAATAAATATAATTCTAACTATTAAATAAAACCTATATAAAGTATCTAATAATTCTAACTATTAAATAAAAAATATACAAAACATCCAATAATTATTTGCATGCTCACTGCAAACTATTAAACTAAAACTATATATAAAATATCTAATAATATTTGCATGCTCACTGCAAACTATTAAATAAAAAACTATATAAAATATCTAATAATATTTGCATGCTCACTGCAAACTATTAAATAAAAACTATATAAAATATCTAATAATATTTGCATGCTCACTGCAAACTATTAAATAAAAACTATATAAAATATCTAATAAAATAATGCCTATATAATTCCTATATAATTCAATTAATGTAAAATCTATAATAAAAATGCCTATATAATTCAAAAACTATTATGACAATATATTTGTTTATAATTTTAACTTATTATGGTAATATATTTTTTTTCAGTAATAATAGTTGTTTCTTTTTTAATTTATTATAAATTAATGATACTTGAAGTATTATTATAATAATACTTTAAATTTCATCAATTTAAAATAAAAATATATTTATCATAAAACTTATATTGAAAAATAAAAAGAAACTTATTATAAATTATTGATATTTGATGTATTATTTTAATAATACTTAAAATATCATTAACTTAATTTCTAAAAATAAAAATAAAAATAAATAAAAAACTAACATTTATCCCCTGATTCCGAAGAATCATCATCCTCTGTAGAAGAGAGATCCTCCATATCTTCCCCAGAAACGGGGGCATCATAAGGAACATTGACAGCATTAGTAATGATAACATCTGCATCCAAATCAACTAAACCGTAATAATATATAGAAAAAATAAAATTAAAATTTACCATCTTCGATAATCATAATATCATCATCATCTTCGCTATCACTGATGATAATTGTCGGCGTATCTTCGATTAAAATAACTTCTAAAATAATTTATAAATAAATAATAATAAAATTTAAAATTACCATCATCTTCGATAATCAAAACATCATCATCATTTTCAAATTCAATAACTCCATCGAGCTGATTTTGAATTTCGGTTATATTAAACCAATCTAAAAAATAGAATAATTAAATTAAAAATCCTTACCAGTTTCATTCAGGAGAAGACTTCTTAAAATATTATTGGTGTTCATTTTTGCGGGAAATTTTTGAAATTATAAAATTTTTGAAATTGGCAAATTTTGAAATAATTGTGACAAATTTAGAATTTGTCAATGTTTATAAAGAGAATAATATTTTCAGGATTTAGCCAATCACATTTTAGCAATACACACATATAGGTGAGAGATTTTTATGCATGCAGCCTATAGTGTGTAGGTATGTTTTCTTTGTAAAACACATGCAAACAAAAGTATATATGTGTTTTCTTTATTAGGTCTTGAGTGTGTATGCATGCAGTCATGCACTTATCATGTGATGATCACGCACTTATCATGCACTGTCTTTGTGATCACGCACTTATCATGCATTGTCTTTGTGATCATGCATTAGCTTATTAACATTAATTAAACAAATTATAATAATAATAATAATAATAATAATAATAACAATATTAATAGTTTAAAAATATTAATAATTAAAACATAACAATAACAATAAAACATTTATTAAACATTTAATAAACATCAAATCGCTTGGTTAATAACCAAGCTAAACAATGTTGACCACATGTTAAGGTCCATGGTTTTTGATACATAGTTTTATTATACACAATAGGTTGACCCATTGTTTGAAGTTTCGAAACCATTAAAGCAGGATAATAGAAACCCATAGGATCAAATACACCGAGATGAGATGATTGAGTATTGACGATTATGGCTTGATTATTATGTAAATATGGAATTTTATCAAGAGGAAAAACACCTAAAAATTCATGTCCTAGTATTTGTTTTCCAATTTGATAGACCTGAACAGAACTACATCAATAATAATAATAATACATTTAAAAACTTACTCCATGACAAATTATCATAAATTATCTATACATTTATACCAACATTTTCAAACCAATAATGTTTGAACTCTGTTCAAACCAACACTGTTCTGTTTGCAGTTATTTGAACCTCATTTTCAAATACTCCATATATTACAACATGTACCGGTTCAGTTGTAGCTTTAGCAAACTTTATATCTAATCGTAAATTTCCATTTTGAGGTAATTGACTCTGATTTAAATCTAAATCGGGTGCCAAAACAAATGTAAAGAATAGATATTTGTTTTTAAAATCATCAAGAGTTATACCGCAATTAAGGTTTTTATCCAAATAACCCATATTTCTCACTATACTCTGCATATATGTAGCATAATAATTATCATTATCGAAATCTTTAGTATATGTTTCTCTATAATCACTATTTTTCGATAAAGTTAGCGATGTTATTCAAAAAATTTGAAAATTGAGCCCGATGTTAAGTATGATCCATTATATTGAGATTCACTTTGAAATGTTACCAATATAAAGTTGGACATTCTTCTATCTCCAAATATTTGTTCCTTATAGAAAGAAGCTGAACCTTTAGCAATAGCAAATTGAACAATTTCCTTTGTTTTCAATGGATATATTGCATGTTTAGAATTAAGCCCCTGCTGATGACCGGCTAATACAGAGGGCTCAACACGAACTCTTCTCACCAATAATTTTGCATCAACTAATTGAAGAATTGGTGCTGTGCTAGTACTTGTTAATGATAATACTGTTGGGCTGTTGGGCTCAGAGCCACAATTTAAACAAAATAAAAGTAAAAATTAAAGTCAAAGAGTGGAAGTAATGGAATGAATCACTGCACATAAACATGCACCGCACAAAGATACTAAAAATCAATAAATAACATAGTAATTAAAACAAAATAAAAACATAACAAAAATTAAATAAAACAAATAATTAATTAAAATTCAGAAAAATGCCCACAGATGCAAAAAGAAACAATCAAAGAAATAACATAAACTGCCAAAACCTTGCAAATAAGGTTTAGAAAAAACATAGGCAGAAGTGGCGGCCAGAAAACAAATAAAAGGGCTAAAAATAATATTACAAGAAAATAATGATAAAAATAAAATCCAAATATAATATAAATAATATACCAAAAAATAAAGAAAAATATACAAAAAATAATAAAAATAATTTTAAAGTAATAAAATAATTAAAAAGCCCTAAAAATGGCGAAAAATCGCCTATTGGTCGCACACACGCATGAAATTAGTATATATACAGTGATGAATTTCATTATTTTTAACTTAACTTAACAACTTATATTTTCAACTAAAATTTTTTCAATTCTACGAATCATAGCGATTTCAAATAGAACGTAAGGATTTTTTATTTATGTTTTTCCATTTACTATGTTAATGTAAATTTTATGCCTGATTAAAACTTTACGATGGGTAACGTTTCGTTGCATTATTTGATAATATCATTTATATGTTCGAACCCTCTAATTTATATATGATTATTGTATGGCAATAGATGGTTCATGGGACATACCGTGTGCCGGCTAGTGGGTGAAAACCCTTAGTTGAGCTCGTGGGTCATACCTCGTGAACCCCTCGGCAGTTCGCAGTCGGTTCTGGCTTTGTGCACAGGACCGCTACGTAGGGCGCCGTTGTATACTCAAGGCGGCTGCTGAAAATGTGGCCGGCGCGAGTCGTTTAAAATCACTGGAAGTGCGGATGACTCTAGTTAGGGGGAAATTAGGCCGGATCACGTGCTGATCAGAGAGAATTTTTCTTGTTTTCGAACAGAATTTTCAGAAGTAGGCAACGGGTAGCAGGGGTAAGGATTAAGTTGAATTATAATCAAGGACCTATGAAATTTTTGTTGGAAAACATATAAAAGAAAATAATGCTAGCATAATTTATTTAAATTTTAAAACATAGAAAACGAATAATACCAAATATTTACCACATCTTCGATGGGTGTTTCACAGTATACGAGAGCAGCACTGTAGATCTTCGTCGACCACCGAACGGTAATAGGAAAGTCCTCGAATAAATTGATGTCTTCAGAAAACCATTATCATTGATAAGTAAGATATCCACCACAAACATACGATAGGTGATATAGAAGTCCACATGGTTAAGAGGGCGAGATGAAGTAACTAAAAACCAATAAAATTCCATGATCTAAATTACGTCAAGAAGCCTCCATGAACCAATTTTTTTTGTTGAAGATAAAATCTATAAATTTTCTTCACGGTCGAGTGGAGAAGTATACAAAATAACGCTATCATAACACGTACAAGCAGGCTCAATAATAGCTTCAAAATTCTCTTGTAGTAAGCAGAATCCAAAAATCAATAAGTTGACAATTTTAAATTAAACGTTTATTTGTGTTAAAGAAAACGCTTGGAATTAACCTCTTTCACTACAGCAAACTATCAGGAACAAATCGTAAGTTCTTATACGTTGCTTATAGTTAAACATCCATAAACATCCACTGATAGGATAAATATGACCGCATTATGCTTTATTTTGAAGGACTCGACCCTTCGTTAGATATGGTTATTAGAGACGAAATAGTAATCAAATGAAATTCACAAGCTCATCTGGAAAAATTTAAAACTCGGTAATGGTCACAAAGTCAAATTTCCAATATCCCGTATTGAAAATAACAATGTTAATAAAAAATTATTAATGATACTTATTAGTATTAACCGTAGACATGACAACAAATTCCGCTAATGGTAATAAAACTAATAATAATAGTAGAACTTATAATGCGACTTGCAGTAAAGACGGGATCGCTAATGATACTCGACGTATTTTACCTGGGTGCAGGATTAAGCCAAATAGAGAGCCTGCAAAACATCACACCATTTTCCTGAAACATTTAAAACATTACAAGTCCCTTCTCGACTCGCCGCCACTACGCCCCACTTCTCAATAAAACCCATAAGTCTGTTTTGTTTCTTTCATTCATTTCCTTCTCCTCCTTTTAGCATGAAGGATAACGACGGACCAGCAAATTCATCGAGAATCCCTCGTCTGCCCCCATCGATCGTGGCGATACGGCACAAATACGAAGACCTGAAGATCCAGCACCGCGAACTACAGGCCAAGTATGAACGAGTGAAAGGAACCTGGGCTCCACCAGAAACCGTCAGGGAGCTCAGGCAAAAAATCCTCAGACTCACCCAGGCGCGTGACGAATTAATCGTCGAGTCACGCAGCCAGCGACTGCTGATACACGAGCAATCAGTGGCGCTTAGGCGAGCATTTTCGGACGTGGAGCTCCAGGCTCATGTCCCCGGGAACGTCCGAGCTGAACAACTCGGCATCATCCCGATCCAATACCTTCCCAACATCGAGGATCTCCCCGTTTCGGCAACCAACGTCTCTACGTCAATTACCAATCCTCCGTCCTTCCCATCCTCTATGTCGGCGGAAACTCCGGCGAATTCCGCCGCTCCTTCAGCACGCCACCGACCTAACCGGAACAAGCGACGTCGGGATCGGCGCCGACGGGAGGAGGCGCGACTCCAAGCCACAAGATCGACAGCGGAGATGTACCAAATTGACGATTTACCACCTCTGTATCAAGAATTTGAGACCCGGGAGCTCGACCCGGACATCTGCTATGCCCCGAGGGTTATGTTCTCCTCACCCCCGGAATCGATCCACATCAACTTAGTGGATGAGGAGAATGAACCGCCTCAGGTGGTACGGGCTCTGAATCTTCTGGACTTGGGAATTGACGAAATCGCCATTCTCACCGGTGAAGTTCCCAATGTCGGCCCCCGAGGTGAAATCGCAGGGCCATCCTCGCAAAGGAACGACGATTATCGAGGAGATCCCCCGCCGTATCGCCCACCAAAGAGAAGATGCCTTCCAACAGATATGGACGCTGAAGAAGATTAGGGTATCAACTTTACTAACAATCTGTTTTTCGTTTTATTGTCCCATAGCGTAATTCAAGTTATGTCTTAATCAATACATTTTCATTTTATCATGTCTCCTGATATTTTGTTTTGTTTAAATTTTTTTTTGTTTGTAGCTGTTGTTGTTAAATGATATTTCGCTTTATTCATAACTCGACAAATGGAATACTGGCGGCGATGGAGATTGGAAGCGCTTATAGGTATATACTGGGCATAATTATTTTCCATGGTTTCCTCAACGAATCTAGGTAGAGATTGGGAATTTGATATGGGTTATAAATAGAAGCGTAAGTCCTTCCAACGGCAGCTAACAATCCGGGAAAAACGAAGGTCCTTCGAGGAGTAGTGCTAGTAATGGCGCTCACCTGCTCGAATGGCATTCGGCTACTGTACACAGTTCCAACGTGGCTCCGGTCACGGGTGTGCAATAGTTATCAAAATCATGCGACGTATCGAGTAAGTACCCCTAGTGGTTTGAAATGAAGGGCATATTGATGGGATGATTCGTACTATAGGTTTCGGAACTCCTCTACGTCCAACAAAACAGAATCAGATCTTTTCAATCTAATGTGTACATTAACACCTGGGAGTAAATATTTCGGTTGATCCATAAAATCGAGTTGTAATGATGAGCACATGGTAAATAATTTCGAGCCTTTAATCCACTTTTTCCTATCGTCATCACTATCATAACCCATAGGAGTTAAACATGTATTTTTAGTATCGCTATTGTAATTTATAATAGTTTCTATTAGAGGTTTGTGAATATATGTACTGTTACCACCCTCAATCTTGATATTATTAAATCCGAGAACTGCATCTTTAAAAAGTGTATGAAACAAGAAATTATTTGGTATTACATCACTAGGTTCACCCAACGGTTTTCTATCTTTATCTACAACTTTGATCTGAACAGTTAACAATGTATCGTTCAAATCTAGATATTCAGTTTTAGAACCATTAATATGAAATTCAATATCAGTTCTATATCCATAATAGAATTCATCGGGAATACATCTTCAAAGGCCCCCATTTCAATTACTGCTTGGGGAGATGGTCTATCAAATAAACACAATTCAGATTTACCACAAATCATTTTTGAAATATAGTTCCATGTCCTTTCATTCGTTTGTTTATATGTTTATGATGTCTTTTACGTTTTTGAGCCGGTGCAGGTTCTTGTTTTTGAAACATACCTGCAACACTAGGTAGAACTTTCCCTAACTCGGATAATGCATTTGATTTCAGAGATGGTAATATTTTCTGCTCATTTATTATCACATCTTTAGCAGTTTTCATACCAAAACTACCAAGGAATTTAAGAATAGGAAGTGCAAATCTACTAATTGTTCTCAACCAATCTGATCCATACTGTTTACCAATAAAATATGGTAATTCGCCACCACTTTGGCTACCACTATACATACTAATAATATCGTTATTGGTCATCTAATTTACGAAAATGTAATGTCAAATGAGTTTTTTGTATCTTTACTAAATTCAATAAATTTACCACTATCATCACGAATATTTATTTATATATTGTTTATACATGATGTTGATACCGGTAAGTACATGGGATCATCGATATTTATATTGACAACTTCATCCTGGTAATGTTTATCAACCCAAACAGATTTCAATAAAGGAACCAAAGAATCACCAACAATTATAGGATCGATGATGTTAGTATATATGAACATTTGCCTATGAAGTTTTATTATTTTTGGTTTGCGTACACCAAAAGCACTTGCCCTATATGTTTGCTTATCTAATCCCAATGTATTAGCCAAATTTTTATCAAATGTAACTTCACAAATGTTATTATTCAGACTGAATTTACATATTCCATCTTTAACAAATTCAATAGTTTTAAATATATATAAACAATTGAATGAAATATATTTATGTAATTCTTCAAATGTTTCAATATATAAATCAATAGTGAATGTAAATGTATCTTCCACCTCATTAATATATGATACAGATATTTTGATGTTTTTGATTGTTACACTTTTCTCATCAAATGTTTTGAAACGTATTAGACATTCAGTACTAAGAACAACAATGCTAAGCTTATCACAACCCATTCGCTTGGCATCCTCAATACTTTCAAACTTTATTGTAAATGGACAATAATCACAACTAACGTTCAATCCATCTTTGAAAAAAATGCCACAATTTTCATCTAAAATCTGATTCGGAATATGACAATATCGTTTTAAATTATTGATTGAGAAAATACCCCTACATGTTTTGAGAACACGTTTCTTGTAACCGATTTTACAATGACTATAAAATGGGAATGTATTGTACACAAATGTAAAGTCTTGCAAAGAAACTTCCCAATTTCCATGTAAATAAATAGGATTTTGAAGATCAACCATAAATTTACTCGTCTGATTTTCCGGATGGATTAGTGGGCAACTAGTGCTCGGTAAAATTGTATAGAAACTCATTTTACTAGGTCTTTTGATGATATCCATGAGGGTTTTTGATATCCATGCCATTTGACATAGTATTGTTTATCCTTACCCATCATTTTAGTTTTCAATATTTTCTGAATTCTGAACACTGTAGGTTTGGAAATAACTTGTAATTCCTGTTCATAGAATTTCCCTTGTATTACATTGTTATCACTATCTTTAATAACATACATTACAGAACTCTGTTTAGTATTAATTTTAATAATTTGAAATACCTCATCACTCCAATTACTATCAAAATTTTTGATGAAAGGTGAAGCAGATATTTTACTAATTCTAACGTGATCACCAACTTTATATTTTGGTTTTGTAATAGCAAATGTTATAGACCGTACTGATTTAGCTAATGTTTTCGAGCTGATATCTACGGGTCTCAAACCATTCAGACCTTGATGTGATGAATTATTATAACTAATAAGTATTTTCGGTAATACATTTATCCATATTTTATTACCTTGATGCACGAAATATTTTTTCAATCTATCCCTCAATGTCCGGTTAAATCTTTCAACATGTGCGGCTTTGTATTGAGAATGTACAGAATAATGATTTATTTTGAGACGATCCAGGATTTGCTTAACTTTACTATTGTAAAACTCCTTGCCTATAATAATAATAATAATAATAATAATAATAATAATAATAATAATAATAATAATAATAATAATAATAATAATAATAATAATAATAATAATAATAATAATAATAATAATAATAATAATAATAATAATAATAATACCTAAATCGGTTTGCAAATTGTCTGGATGCCCATTTTTAAATAAATTATTAATTGCTTTAGATATTTCCTCTGCAGATTTTGTCTTTGTTGGTACACCGCGAGCAAAACGACTGAAAACATCAATACACGTTAAAATATATTTATAACCCTTGTTAATCTTAGAATACGGTATCATCTCCATCAAATCCATTTGCCATAAATCATTAATTCCGAATGTCTTATAAGCTCTCGTTGGAAATCTTTTCCGCATTGGTTTGTTTAAACTGTACGCAAACTGATCTGACAACCACTTTTGCGTTTCCTTTTTCGACTTTGGGACTCTTTTCTTTAACTTTGCCACTCCACCGAAACCTGCTTCGTCTTCTGGGTTCGTCCAAATCTTCTCCATTACAACAAGATGATTTAAATTTTAATTTAACATTAGGTAATGATTGACCCATCGTTTATTGTGATAATAACGATAATGCTAATGGTAACATTGCTCCGATAAAACCACCTTGTTGTTTATATATGATTTTTCTCATTTGCTGACGATTTTTATTATTTACTAGCGATAACAAAGGCTTACGATGTTTATTCAATACTAGTTTTTTAGAATTACTGATTTTAATTTTACCTCTGACTACTTTTAATAGAATTTTGAGTAAATCATCGACAACAAAAGTTGGAAATGATTGTAAAATAGACATTTTTTTCATACTCGAAGCCTTTAACAATGCATTAAAATATGGGAAACTCCTATGATTTTTTACAATTTTAACTTTTTTCTTACTCTTTTTAATAATGTTTTTTGAAATTATATTCATTGCAGGGTAATTCTCGGTTATTAGTTTTTTAGATGGTGTATAACTGGTTTTTGGTGGAACTTTGTTTTTCTTTTTAATACTTTGTCTAAGTTTTCGGGTATTTTTAAGCCTGGATTTCATAAACATTTTTACATGTTAAAGTTTTCAACTTTGTTTATATACCATGGCACCTTCTTTATTGAAAATATCTGTTTTTACCCGTAAATCATCATTGCATTGTTGTGTGAAATCAAGAAATATATATCCATGTGGTTATTTTGTAGCATCTTGAAATGCACTGATGAGAAAATTACGATTATTAGGGTATGCTTGTCGAGCAAGAAAATCAATAACTGTTGCATCTCTAGGATTCTTGAAAATAACTAAATATTGAACATTCGATGTGCACCACCCTGATGAAATAGATTTTGAATAATAAAGATCACAGTAACACCAACATGTCTACTGATTTTTGTGAATAAATTATTAAAATCCTTTTCTTTATTAGCTTCCTGATACAAATCATCAATAATGATGACATCACCTTTCCTTAAACGACTTGACCAGTTTTTATCAAAACCCTTTACTATTTTCATGTTTTTCAATTTACAGAAAATATCTTGAGTTAATCCATGTTCTTCATTTGCACCCCTATGCCAATAAATCTTGTTGAATTTTGTTTGAAATAAATTAGATTTCAGTAATTTACACACAAACATAGTTTTACCACTACCACTTGGGACGACGATTTGATATACAGCATCATTTCTTAAGTCCATTATTTATTTGTATAATTATAGGTTTTTGTTTATATTATATAACTTAATGAACTCTTTCTAAAAATCATATATATATATATATATATATATATATATAGATTAATATTTCATTATTGTTTAATTATGTTATCAAATATAAATTATAAAGGAACTTTCGATGTATCAAAAATGAAGTTTTCTAAATGGTAAACCCCAGCAAATTGTTGATAGAAGCGGAAAATACCCTATTATATTTTTCAAATCTGGCAATTGAAGAATCATGGGATGCAAGAAACCTTAAGATGTCAATAAATTGCAATACAGAATAAAGGAAATTAAAATACAGTCAATTACGGTTACCATGGATATGGGACAATCTATCAATCTATACAACATGTCAACAAAATGTCTTTGTATGTTCGAGCCAGAATTATTTCCTGCACTGAGGCTTTTAAAATCCAACCCAATGTGTGTTAACGTGTTTGCCGTGGCAATATAGTCACATTAGAGTTGTGAAATCTAGAGTACAAAAATATTGTTTGTGACATACAAAATGAAATCACGGGATTGGTCGATATCTGATTGGCTAATGATTGATTAAAACAACTTGCTTATTCATTTCATTTCATTTTTAAAAATGGAAAATATTATGATGACAACAAGCACTAAATTAACAAAGAAAGAAATAGAAAATTACGGTAAATTTATTATTTATTATTTATTAATATTATTATCATTGTTTCCAGATAAATATGAGGCCGTAATCTTAGAACGGTTGTTCTTTTTCTACCCACAACTACGATCAATAGTCAAAGACCAGCCAGAATCAAGCATTCCAGATCTGGTATATGAAACAACTAATATTTGGATCTTCAATATCATAGATTAAGCTCTATGGGATATAAAGCTTGACCGACGACGTAAGGAGATGGAACCCGAATACCCCTGTATTCTGGGTTGCAGCTGCTGTGATTTTCGCTACCAGCGATATGTCGAATGGTGCCTGGCGAAATCCGTTAGGAATTCATCTAAATATCAACTTTTTAGAAAATAAATGTTTGGTATTTTATTTTTGTTTTGTTTTGTTTTGGTAGTACTAGTTTTATTTTTGTGGTGGTAACAATAAATGTTTTGTATTTTATTTTGGTAGTATTAGTGTTATTTTGGTTGTTGTAACAATAATAATAATAATAATAATAATAATAATAATAATAATAGTAACAATAATAATAATAATAATAATAATAATAAATGTTTTGTAATTTATTTTTGTTTTGTTTTGTTTTGGTAGTACTAGTTTTATTTTTGTGGTGGTAACAATAAATGTTTTGTATTTTATTTTGGTAGTATTAGTGTTATTTTGGTTGTTGTAACTATAATAATAATAATAATAATAATAATAATAATAATAATAATAATAATAATAATAGTAACAATAATAATAATAATAATAATAATAATAATAATAATAGTAATAATAGTAATAATAATAATAATAATAATAAATGTTTTGTATTTTATTTTGGTAGTAATAGTTTTATTTTGGTGGTGTTAACAATAACAATAGTAATAATAATAATAATAATAAACACGTGATATTAATCATGCATTTTATATATGTGATGTATGTAAAATCATATACAAACTCCATGGGTTAATTCACATACAGTTTGTATACAGTCACACACTTATCTTGCACTTATCATGCACTTATCAAGCATTGTCTTTGTTATAATCATATACATGATTCTGATTGGTTAATCAGTATCTGTCAAGAGTATAAAAGCGCGTCACCACCTTATAAAGATCAGAAAAAAATCATAAATAAGTGTCCAACTAGTTCAGATGTTCCACAACTATAAAATGTATTTTTTAAAGGAGCCTATCAATATGCAATTGACAAATCCAGTCAAACTCAATAAAACTCAATTTCAATCTCTTGCTGGGACTTTCTCAATTTTAGATATCAAGGATATTGATAATACATTCAAAAAGATCAATTCCAATTTAAAATGCAATAAAAATGATTTCTTCACGAGTCAATATACCAGATATTATGATGCATTTACAGAAATAGGTTTCAAAGAACAGGAAAACTGTTATATAACAATAGCAATCCAAGGATATAAAGCTGATCAAAAAGATGTGCTTTCTCCAATCTGGAAAATTGTTACTGCTAGACTTTTACAATTATTTTAATGTATAGTGTTTAGTGTTTAATAAATGTATTAATGTTTTCTTTGTTATTCTATAAACAAAATTATAATTAGTTTAAAAATTGTTTAAAAATGATGTCTGAAAAAGATAAAATATAAAATAATTAATTAATTTCGTTTAGAATATTTAATAAACTTTTTGTTTGATAAACTCGAAGAAATAACCGGTGTAAAAATTAGAGATATGTTGACTCTAGTTGAAGCATTGAGTAAAGAAGATTCATGCTTGATTCTGAATGTCAAAGTGACGATACTGAAATTGTTAATGATGGAGAAATTAATACTGAAATTATTAATGATTCTGAAGAAATTATTGATGATACTGAAATTATTAATGATGAAGATACTACCGAAATTATTAAAGAGGAGCCTACCGAATTTAAGAATTGTATTGACCATGTTATAGAAAATATTATGATAGAATATTGTGGTGATGAAGAATGTACATGTAATAATCAATAAATCTTTAAAAATGTAGTTTTTTATTAATAATAATAATAACAAAGAAATATTTATTAAACTCTATGATAAACTTTATTACATAAATATAAAACAGATGCTCCAGTTAATAGTTTTAATAAAAATTTGCAATTTTCGATATAAATATCTGAGCGTTTGGCTTCTGCGGCAACTTGAATAATCGATGTCTATCCACCGTTTGTTACTACCCACGGATCAATTTTTGTTTCTATCACCTAAATCATGATAAATTAATAACAATATAAAGTAATTTACCTCTATAGACCATTGGAAATAATTTTAATAGTCGGATCCAGATTTTAATATCAACTGTTTCATATACATTAATCCTACTATTATTCGCATCCATTTATTATTTTCAGCGAACATGTAACTAAATAATGATTGGAATGCCTTCTTTCTCTCCAATGTTGGCAAATTGAGAATTTTTTCATAATCAAATGGGATGTCTTCTACGATTTTCTCGGTACGGTTTACCATGAATTTTATGTTTTTAATGATATCATCTTCTTCTCTAAATTTAGAGACCAGCTCATTCAACAATGTTCTAAAAAATTTAGTTTCTGGCATTTTATAAAAATATTTGAAAGTGTAAGCCTATTTATACTATATTCGAACAATCAGAATCATGCAATACTAAGAAAATATGTAAAAATATATAATGGAAATGGCAATGATGATTTGTTGGCACTGTTAACTTCTTTCAATTTGTTGCCACCACTGTTAACTGGTTTTTGTAATTTCATTATACGATTGAACTGATCAGTTGTTTTATTAGAATAAAATTTTATACTATATTGAACTTGATTCATCATTTTTTCATTAAGTTTGTGATTTTCTTTCAATTCTAATAATGATTTTCTTAATTCATTTTGGATAATACCAAAGGTTTTATTTAAATATATAATATCATCATATAATTCGTTTTTAGCTCTTTTTAAAGTCTCATATGTATGTTCAAATCGGAATTCTAAATTACTCATTCTTTCAGATAATCTTTTGACTGGAGTTTTCAAATATCTATCATATACAAAATATCCATCAATACTGCTGTATCAGGACATATACATCTTGTTGAATTTTTACCTTGAACGGTTACAACAATTGAGTTGACCATATTAAAAACTAATATTAGTATTAAAATTTCTTTAATCATTTTTAAATCTATATAAATTAATATTTATTGTTTATAGCTAAAGATTTGTGTGTGCGTTCTCATTGGTCTAAATTAGTATAAAAGTAATTGTTCTTTCAATTTTAATCATTATAATGGATGTACCAAGCGCAGTTCAAGCTATAAATGAAATTGAACATTATGGTAATTAATAATTACTAAATATTATTATTAATAACTATTTGATAGATGATTATTTTAAAGTTATTAAAGAACGTCTGGAATTCTATTATCCAGAAATAAATGAAATATTGAAGAATAAGCCAAAATCAATAATTCCAGATTTAGTCTTTAATTATACGTCAATGTGGATATTTACCGTAATTGACGAGTTCCTATGGGATGTCAAGCAAAACAAATTGTCAAAAGATATGGAACCTGAATATCCATGTGGTGATGGATGTCATTGCTGTGCGGTCCGATATCGAAAGTATGTGGAATGGGCTTTGAATGAAGCTCTTCGACAATATTATTATAGTAGAATTATTTCTTTATAATAAAAGTTTTTGTTGTATATGTCTTGGTTTTTTATTATATATTATTAATAATAAAAATAATAATAAAAATAATAATATTTATAAAATAATAAAAATAAAATAAATTTACAAAAATATACTACTTATAAAAAAATAAGTAGTAAATGAAAATTAAAAAATGTTTAAAAATACTATGACCTTGAAAAAATTTGATGAGTCATCCAATGACATTGACCTACTTTTGAATGACCTTGACCTTTTTTGAATGACCTTGACCTACCTTTAAAATAACCTTGAAAAATTTGATGAGTAATCCAATGACCTTGAATGAGTCATGGTCTTTGTTTAAATTATCTTGAAAAATACGATGAGTCATCCAATGACCTTGACCTACTTTTGAATGACCTTGAAAAAATTGACGAGTCACCCAACGACCTTGAATGAGTCATGGTCTTTGTTTAAATGACCTTGAATGAGTCATGGTCTTTGTTTAAATGACCTCGAATGAGTCATGGTCTTTGTTTATGGGGTGGGGGTAGTGTGCTGGATGTGACATGTGCTGGGTGTGACACATCTCACTACTAACGGCTAAAAATCATAAACATTGAGTAGCCCGGTGGGAACTCATAAAATCATAATATTGATACAACTATCCTAAGGTCAAGCTAAAGGAAAGGGAGTGGGGAAAGAATTCGGAAATAATTGTTATGTCATTGCTAAACTACTTTAACTGAATCTTAAATTAAACTAATGAAACGAGGTAATACAGGAAACCCCGAGAAATTGACTATCTCCAAGATAATGACCTAGAGTAACTCAAAAACCGTAGATGGAAATGTAATAAATGACGATGAAGGTCCGATACTATGACTATCGCCACAAAATGGCATAGATTAGTTTGACCCTAATGTAATAATTCAACCCACAAATTTAATCCGCATAAAAATTAAAATAAACAAAATCATGGTAAGATAACCTATGCCGTCAGCTGGAACGAGCATAAATATTAAAACGGGTAATGAACAAATAACAAAGGATTACCATTACCGCATGTTGAGGTGCGCATAAAAATTTTAGAAGTATCCAAACTTGATTTAAATCATTCCCCCTTGATAAAAATTTCGATCCAAATAATTATTAAACGATTACCCAGAAAAGACCTACCCCAACCGAACCCTAATTGTAACTAAATAAGTCTGATAAAATATTCAAATTGCACAGTATATCAATCATAACAGAATTCATAACACATTAATGAATCTCTTCTAATGATCAACAAAAGAATCAACCGAGCAATAGGGATAATTGAGTTGTAGATTCCATGAAATGTCTGGAATCCGAATTCCACCAGAACCATAAGTAAATCTCTAATTAAAAATTCATTCACCTAAATTATATGGAAATTCATCTAACTCCAGATCTTGGCATCGAAAAACCATAAATCCAAGTGAAATCCGCCATCGAACGACCTAGAGATGACCATAAAAGTTCCAAATTAAATCGGTGACGTGACATCAATCGATCGGGAAATTTAAATCAATGATATTAGTAAATGAAATTATAGACATTATAATGACAGTCCCATTAAATAAGAGCAATTGATCGGGGCAAAAAATTGCCACGTCGCGAGAAGAAAAATTGGACGTTGAAATTTTCGTCAAATCGTACACACCAGTCATAGAAAATCTATACGGTAGAAAATAGAACGATTAAATAGAAAACCGGCACAACGAGTAAGAAACACAATATGCGTGCACACCAACAAAAGTTACGAGCAAGAAAGTAGACGTATAATTAACCAGGTCATCGACTACAAATCAGTATTTTGATTAATTACCATGAACTTGAATAACCGACGACAGGGAGATTTCAGGACCAGAGGCTGTTCCTCTCACATGGCTGATCCAGAAGAAGTAATAATAAAACAGAGGATCAACACTCAAGATAGTAAGGAATAAAATTTAATTATCTTAACTTATCTAAATAAACTCTATTTTATGATAATCTATCCTCATCCGATCGGACCTTGTTGCCCCAGATTCTACCAGAGAGATTAAGTGTACGCCACCAAGTATCCAAAATTAGAAATCAGACAAAATTTTCTTGTTTATTAAGTAGCCACAATCCAAGAAAAGAAAAATTCGATTGTAATTTATGCCATTTGTATCAAGAATAAACCTCTATGACTTGTCAACTTTATGACTTAATAAATGAACCCGACCAAGCACTCAGCGCGTAAAATACAGATTCATGCCCGGAGTTATGAATCGGTCGAGACTCTCATCCATCAAGAACCACCATTATGCCCTAATGAGTCACGAATTTTCCGATCTAAACCATCTGCGTGAAAAAATTAAAACAAATTTAATGTTCGAGGATGTGAGTGCAGATCATCTAAATAGCCGACGAGAACAACCCGACGCCCTGAGGCAGAATAGATTACGTAAATCGATCATTTCGGCAGTCAACTTTACTCCGTACCAAAGTCACAACCCACCACTCGTGTTAGGCACTTCCTACGGCCACGAGATAAAAGCAATCCTTGAGAACAAACGTGACGAATTATGCGATTAGGTAGACTCATGTTGCAGATCTGCATGAACACCCTATACAATGATGAAAATCAAAATCCAACAACATTTCACTAAACCGGCGCCATAAGAAGTAGTCGTAATGAACCATACACCCGCGATATCTCGGCACATTCCCCCGTAGAACCTTCACCGACCACGATTTGTCGCTAGAACACCGTGAGACTACCCCGACCCAAGACCATTGTCTACTACATATTATTTAAAATATTTTATTGAAATCCCATATTCATCATATGATAATAAGTATAATAATTCGCTATTTTATTCAACAGACTCATGGGTGGACGAATCTCGAATTACAGTAAGATTCCCATCTCACTCCACTGCTAGATGCAGGCAGGCGATGTGGGATGTGGGATTCTCGATTTCTCCCGTAAGAGAATCGAGGTCGGGTTGGCAAGGAGAGACTGAGGACCTAGAGTTGCCTTACGTGGCAATAAAACGGGAGCCAGGACGTAATCCGGCCCAAGAGCTCCGGAGCCAAGCTTAAGATATTCTAGCACGCCTAGAAGCTCACCAAAAAAGGACGGATAGGCAAGTGGAGCGAGCCCGACGCCAATTGGATCGGATAAACGCGGACATTGCAGCTAGCCTGATTCCGAGCACGGATTGGTATGCCCCTTCCTATGGCATCTCATTCGAGCTCGACGACCCCAGATTGAACCAACCAACGCAATACATGAACATGTCCCTACCAAGGAAAATACTCCCGAGAGGAATAAGGGGAGAAACCGAAAACCGACGAATAGAATGGGATCACTCCTACGCGCAGAGGCCGTCGACGAGAGATCCAAGGAACTCGTATCAGAACACTCGTCGTTGTTGAGGTTAACAAAATACATATTACTAGTTATCTTGTTCTTTTGCACATAAATTTATTATTTAAAAAATAGCAAAAACCATCTAATTAGAATTAGCATAGTCAAAATTTATCTTAAGCACCGGATCGCTGATAATCTTTGTTATGTATCTGACGAAGTAAACTATTAATGATCTATCTATTCTGAATACAGCCCTCAAAAAAAGCACGCAAGGAGAATGCCGATCTCCATCGGCAGTTAATTCAACTGACCAAAGAAATTCAGCCAGTCAAATCAACCTGGATAGAACCGACCAGAGTGAGGGCCCTGTATCAGCAGGTAATGGCAGCCCAACGCGGATGGGCCGAAGAAAAACGGCTAGGGCAAGCCGTAAAGACACAGATTCGCGACCTGGAGGTGGCGCTATCGGCCTGCCAGGAAGGCCAAGCCGTCACATACCCCTTGGTCTTTGCGCCCGCACAATTGGCCTATCAAACAACAACGGATACCACCAAACCAGCTGTGAAACCAGCTCAACGTCGTCCCGGAAAGATAGAACGCGCAAGACGACGATCGATGAAACTCTTGGGGCAGACGCAAAACTAGATGTCATAATTAATAAATAATTTATTCAATTGTCTTCGTATTGTTCATTTAATCGGCAGTGATATAAGATAAATCCATGAAGCAGTAAGGATTTTATAGATGTTTGAAAGAAAGATAACTGATTGATTGTAACGAACGTTGACGTGAAAGGGACCAGAATGAGAAATCGCACACATAACTTCTATCGGTAGTGGTTGAACCCGCTATGGGATCGGGCCTTAACAGTTCCTTCGTGGCGCTCACCTTTAGCGATCCCATGACCAGTGGTTACATTACCAACGTTGCTTGGCAACGCGTAATCATTGGGGGCAAAGATAATTATATTTGGGGTCAAGATTATCCAGAACATGAACCCCTCATTACTAATGTATTTAAACAATTTTCAAGGCCGTTTGTGTTCTGGCCCAACAATACTAATTAATCTATATTAGATGATTTTTCGTCTATTTGGACTTTGCGAGCCTCAAAGTTATCGGATGTCGTGCCAGATAAACAGCAAATTTTTAAACCATAGTTTTGGCCCAACATTATATTATTTTTTATGTAAATTTTGTCTTGTTCTTGATGCATTTTGTATTTATTTTATTTTACTTTTGTGTGTTTTTGATTTTATATTTATTTATGTTCTCTTAAATATTAGGGTGTTTAGTTAATGTTGTATGTTATATTTCAAGTTACCTTGGTGCTGGGTTTTCGTGCTATATTACTGATACATTTAAACGATTTTCAAAGCCGTTTGTGTTCTGGCCCAACATTATGAGGAAATTTTCGACTATATTTCGTCATCTATATCATAATAATTTCCAAAAATGCTATTTTAATTTAACTTTTTATTACTTTCGCTGATGTTTAGTGTTGTATTACCGCGCAATTTAAACTATTCTTCTGTCTAATAGGTGTTTTACCCAATACAATTGGTGGGTTACAGGGTTTCGTTATTTGTTTAACTCGTCTTATTGTTGCCCCAGTACGCCATTCAAAATGTTTTTCTAGCTACCACTCGGCACCCGTTGCTAGACAACGTTGGAAATGTGTCCAAGTGGGTGAATTGTCTGCAAAAAGTGAGCATTATTACTAATACTGTAATTGCCCGGACAACCCTCGGGTTCACGAGCTGTCGATAGAAGACCTTTGCTCGCTTTACTCTGTCCCTTGTGTAAGGAAATTCAAAATCAGATTTATGTTGACTAGTTGAGATAGAATGATGGTTCGAGGATGCGGTGTGAGTACTCGGGGTGATGATCTCATGCAAATCATGACTTGTAGCCGATTACTTGGAATTAGATTAACAATGAACATGAATTTATTTATTCAAACCCGAAATGAAAATGTACGCAGCATTCATAAGTTTATGTGATTGACTTGACGGTCGTGCGGCTCGGCGTCGGGCATGCTCCTTGCGTCCCGGCAGACGATTGCTTGATGGAACGGTGGACGGATTTGTAGGTTGTATGACATTAGTGTGGGGATCTCGATACGGCAACTGTGACGGGGCGAAGACAAGCGGATACGTTACCGCTTTCCCCTCACGACAAATTGCCAAGGCGACCTCTAGTTCCCTGATTTGTGTGCGGAGACTCTGATTGAGTTGTCGCTCCTCCGCCCAACCCTTTTGAGCTGCCGTGAGCCTGAGATAGAGGGCCTTCGTCTTTTTCGGGTCCGACCAGGTTGCCTTGATTTGTTGTGCTTCCCGAGTTATTTGGACTATCTGGCTAAGTAGATTCGCGTTTGCACTTCTAGCGTGGTCTAATTCGGTTTGTAATAATTGAATAGTTGCCATTGCTATAATAAAAAGAATAAACTTTTAAATTTATTCATGGACTTAAATAAACAAAAAATCTGATTATTACAAACATAGTTATAAGAATGAATCTATTCACGGAGAGAATTAAAACGAACGACATTGAAATTTTTAAAGTTCAATAACATTACAACACAAATTATTGTCTAGGTCCTTTGCCCGAGGAATCAGGGTTCCTAGACGAATTTTTTAACTCCTTCCTCCGAGGAGAAACCGGGAATGATGGCTACCGGTCGCCGGGTATTGCGGGCCGGTCGAGGTGGATGGGTCTCCGCAATGCGCCCGACGAGGATGTCCTCTTCGACATTAGCGAGGCACATCCGGGCTTTGACCACGTTTAGGTCGACTTGTTCCTGCACCCTCTCACACTGAGCGAGGAGGTTCCGCACGTGGTCGCGGATTTCTTCGGCAGGATATTGCTGCTCATTCGGCCTGCGAGGATCATTTTCCAGGCCCAATATTTGCCAAGTGGTTGGATGTGGCCTTTTGGGTTGAGGCTCCTCGAAGATTTTTGACGGTCGCGCTCTTTTCCAAGCCCGACGCCATTCATCTGCCACATTGGTGGGTATCCCTTCGCGAGGCATTGGTTCTTCTGAAATATCATTACGGTTAGGTAGTTGGATATAATGATATAAAAATTAGTCTATCTTAATTGTAACTTGGCGTTTTAAGGTCAACCAATATCTGCCGCCGGCTAATTATTGTGAACGATCGATTTAATCTACTCTTATAGTGTACTTAAAACGAATAGCGATTGATTTGCGTCTTACACGAACGTTCCTAAAGCTATCCAAGTCGTCCGTGTGATTTAACAGCTGGTTACCTAAGATTCACAGGGAAAATAAAAGTGTAATTATCGATTTTTGATACGAGAGACATTGATTTGCTTTAAAATTCTTATACTAAATCCATTTTAGGTTTATATAAGGTAATGAAAAAAACTGATGAGGGGAAATACCTATCGAAATTCGTGAAAAAACTGAAATTAATTGTTACTGGTTATTCGGAAAAGTTTCGCACTCGCGGATCAAAATCTTTATCAAACAACAATGAACATTTTCCTATGACATTTAACCCCCTGGAATTTACGCAGTATTTACACAATTTTTCTTATATGTTTCAACATGTATTCTATGTTAATATTTGGGCTAATAGATTAAACCATAAATATACTACTGCAATTAAAAATATCAAACTGATATTGTAAATAATTAATCTTTAATTATTAAAGTATGTTTCAGATGGCGAAATGCGACTGTTTATTGATAAAATATACAATGCAAATGTATTAATACAATTATTCTAGCTCATAAAATAGAATCTAGAAGCGCGAAGGGGATGATGACCATAACATGATCCTCAATTTCGCTATCCATGTGTATTCCTGGTTAGCTATCTGGTAGATTTGTGGGGAGCAAAATTAATTAGTATCTTAGCGTTTTGAAGAATCTGGTACCTGAATTTGGTGTTTTGATAATATGGTAGATTACAGTTATTAAATAGTTATCTTTAATTTATGGATGAATTTTTGAGAGACAACTATAATGGTTATTTATAAAAATTTCTGACGTTAGGAAAATTAAATTATTTAATAGAAATTTTACAAAGCTACCTTGAGTTGGCAAGTTTGATTCTTCTGGTAAATTCCCTTCTATTGTGTGATCCATGTTTCAAGGCGATAATAATTTTCGAAAATCAATAATGGTCTAGATATAATTTTGATATGTAATATGGGTGCGTGTACTTCCGTTAGTGTATGGTGCAATCGCGGATGAATTTGTTTATTCCAAATCAATCTCGACGATCAGACTGATTTCCGGTTGGACGTAACTTTTATCGATTTTTAGGTTGGATTTTTTTTTTATTTTTCACTTGTCGACCATTAATATTCCTAATTTTATTTTAGTAGGTTATGCACCTTTACGAAATTGTCTACATACACGGAATGAGTGGGGCGATGGTAAATTCAGGTAGGTTCACTTTCTTTATTTGTATTATCTTCCGTTTATTTTAGAGAATTATGAGATTTGGTCGAATTTGGCTTATTATGGAGTTTTTTGACGAAATTCGGAGTTTATTATTCAGAACACTATGCTAGATCAATTTTAGTTTTTAACAGGTTAATGTTTTAATTACTTCGTATAATTTTTATCGATGTTAGGAATACTTGGAAACTCTGCCGATGATTTCTTGGAATATAATTTTTCTCGAAGGGTTTTCGCGATTTAAAACATTGGATTTTTATTACGCTTATATTGCTGGGATTTCGCAATGGTTAATTATTAATCGGCCGTCTGCTGGAGAATGTGTTTGAAATATACTTACTATACTAAGCTGGAGTTGTTCAAATTTGACATCGGTAGTAAGCCTACTCTTGTATGTTTTAATTGATTTATGTAATTTTAATATAAATTTATGGTTGTTTCTTTTGATTTTTCGTCGATTTTATAGGCCAATAGTCGTGTTGAATCTTGGGTTTGGGAGTATTTTTGGGATTTTATCAGTAGTTTACACCATAGCGATCTTCAACTAAAGCATTATAGTCAAGTTAAATTCATTAAGTAAATTTATATCACAAATTTTTAAGTTAGTTCAGAATAATAAATTAATTTATCCATATCAACGATTTCATGTTAATTTAGTCCCCGTACCCTTTCCTTTTAATAAGCCTTAGACGCATCTTATGTTTATGTTACAGTTAATGAGTGCCCACTGGACTACTCGGTGTGATGATTTTGAGCCGTGTGTAAAATAATTTAGGTCGATTTTATAGAAATGAGAAACGAGGAAGTAGCCAAAAGACTTCTTCCTTATTTCTCGTTTCTTCTATACGAGGTAATATTGACGTTCCAACCCTGCGTTCCGCACGCCGGGTCTTCACGGGCACAGATCATTGGCGATTTTCCACGCGCTTACACGAGTCTGAGTTATATGTGGATTTTACTGACTTGCGATAGGTGTCGGCTGTGGGCCGGAAAAATTTCGACAGATTAAATTTATTAAATGTATAAAACAATTTATGAATATTATAAATATTTATTAATGTATATAACAAGTAAAACATAAAGTTACCATACAATCCATTCCATAAATAAAATTCATAAAAATGTATCTCCCCCCCGCCGACATCCAAGCAGAGCTCTACCGAGGTTGCGAGGATGTGACGTGGAGAGAGTTCCAAATAAAACTACTTCTCACCTAAAATTGATTTGACGTAGATTTTTAAAATTCGCAAAAATTTTGGTTCAAAAAATGGTTAACTTTATGTGAAAATGCATCGGTATTTATACCTATTTTCTGTCCCTAACCTCGCGTGTTAAATTTGATGTAGTAAAACAAAATTCGACCTTGTTATTTTCTAGTATATTCTATTTTTTATTACTAATTCAATTTTTTTGATTTAAGTTTCATTTTCATGAACTTTTATCGATTTATTAATTTTCGGTCGAATTTGTTGGGTTTTCATGTTATATTTGTGTTTGTATCGTGCGAATCTTGTTGCATTTTGTTATTATTTTAATTTATTTTATGTTTCTTATTTTATATTTAAATATCTTTTTCTCATATTTTGTTAGGGTTTAATTGGTGTTTTAATAGGTTTATTTTAAATTTGCATGTTATGTTTGCATGTGTGTTACCGATCCATTTAAACATTTTCCAAGGCCGTATGTGTTCTGGCCCAACACAATTTACTAGGCATTGTTCTCAATGAAAATATGTAATGAAATTGAAAATTTAATTTATCTTGCTAAAAGTTTAATATTTATAAAAAACTTAAATAAATTTAATAACATTAACTATTAGAACTTTTTTTAATTAAAGTATATTATACTTAAAACTTAAAAATATTTTAAATATTTTATGAAATTTTTATATCATTTGTTTTAATCATTAGATAATACACATATGGTTTTAAATAATGTCAAAGTTTTCGCGATGTTGAATAAAAAGATATTAAATTTATTTCCTTTAGTTATTATAATACTTTCATGTGTTTTAAGCTTTATTATAAGACTTTTTTCGATAATAAGTTTTGAAAGCATTATACATGAATTTGATCCTTGGTTTAATTACCGTTCTACTCTGGAACTTGTTGAACGTGGATTTTACAAATTTTTAAATTGGTTTGATGAAAAATCTTGGTATCCACTGGGCAGAATAGTTGGTGGAACAATTTTTCCTGGATTAATGATGACATCAGGTATATTTTTAAGTATTTAATATTTTAATATACTAAATTTAGGATTATTTTACAATTTATTGAAACAGATGTCATTACACATAGAAATCAGAAATGTTTGTGTTTTATTAGCTCCTTTGTATAGTTGTTTTACTGTAATTATTTCTTTTCTTTTAACGAAAGAAATATGGAATACAAATTCCGGTTTAATATGCGGTTGTATTATGGCTATCGGTAATAATAAATTGTATTTAAAATTTAATTATTAGATAAAAGTTCCTGGTTACATTAGTAGAAGTTCTTCCGGGAGTTATGATAACGAAGGGATTGCAATTTTTGCAATGCTTTTAACATTTTACTTTTGGATTAAGGCTACTAAAACCGGAACTGTATTTTGGAGTGTTTTGTGTTCCATAAGTTATTTTTATATGGTTTCCGCATGGGGAGGATACGTTTATACATTAAACTTGATTTCATTGCATGTCATCATTCTTCTATTATTTCAAAAGTATTCAAATAATTTATATGTAGCATTTTCGGTGTTTTACTTATTTGGTTTATTGTTTTCAATGCAAATACCGTTTGTTGGCTTTCAACCTCTGAAATCTTGTGAACATGCATCATCTGCATGTGCGTTTTTCGTACTTCAAGTAAATTATTTATTAAGTTTTTCTATATTATAAATTAATTTCAGTTAACTATTAAATTTGGGTTTATAATCAAAGTGTTTGTTATATAAAATATTTAAACAAAATTAAAATTTGGTTGTTTAATACGTTTATCTCAATTTCATCATTATATGTGTGAAACCAATAACTTCTTTAGTAGCCGTTTTTTTCATACGAAAGGCTAATAATTGAGGTATTAAATGGCAAAAAATAAAAGCATCAAAAATATTAAAAAACTAGCCAATAATAAATTTTTATGTGTTATTTACAGAATCTACAATAATTTATGTCATTTTACAATACTTAAGGGCCTAGAATGTAGGAGATAGAAAAATTAAAAGCGGGGAGAAAAATAAATTCATTTACACAAGCACGATGCACAAAATTTTTATAATAAAAATTACACGTTTGAAAAATACATCAATGGACAATTGATAGTACTCTAGAATTGTTAAAATGCTTTTTAAAGTCTGAATTTGCTTTGTTTTAATGATAATTATTTAAAAGAGAAATTTTCTTAATTTATTGTGATTTTTTTAAATTAATTTTAGAAATTCTTGATAGGGATCTATTTATTTATTTAAATTCTAACCATTTAAAGTTCATCTAAAATTTCTTCTTTCATTAGATATTTTGGTAAAAATCTTTTTTCTAAATTATCATAGTCACACTTCTAAAGGAATTGGTGTTTAAAATAAATATACATTTTATTATCTTGTAGAAACTCGAGCCACGTGAAAACCCTATCATATTATAAAATTAGATGGACTCCTTAAGCATATAGGAGTATATCGCCTCCTTAATTATTCCAAATAGAGCTTACTTAATTAGTCTACTACTATTGTTTGTTTTAGAAATTTAGTATATGAAGCTGGATAACTTGCAAAAATAGTATAATTGAAATAAGACGTTATCTAAATTTCAATCGATAACACTGTTAATATACATGTAAAGGCCGTACCTTTTGTGACTTAATAATAAAACTATATTTAAGAGGCAGATTAAAAGTTTATTTGAATTTATTTTAAAATCATATTGAATTTTAATTACGTATTGTCTTATTGAATAGATTGAAACAGAGAACTCAATGAGTCAGAATCAGTAACGACTTTAAAAATAATCAAAAAATTAAAAGATTATATACATATAATTACAGAAATATTTATGTGTGGTTATGTTATTTAGATAATATGAAAGTCGATAATGATGTCGATACAAGTTCGCGGAAGTTAGCGATGCGGAAATTCATGTCGTCGAAGTGTTTTCGTGCAAATTGTTTGGTTGAAAACCAAAATTTAAAAAAAATAGTATGATTAAAAATAAAAATAATGAAAATGGACACTGTACATACACATGCACCGCAAGCAGAAATTAAAAATAAAATAAAAACACCAATTAAACATTAAAAATATAACAAAATTAATTAAAACAAGTATTAATAAAATCGATAAAAGCCTACAGGCGCAGAACGAAACACATGTAATAAATAAAATCGCCAAAACCTTACAAAATAAGTTTTAGAAAAAATACAGGCGGAAGCAGCGACCAAGATAAAAAATTTTTAAGGGTAAAAAAGAATAAAGTTTTAAAAGTAAAAATAAAAATAATGTCAAACCAATACAAACAATATATCAAAAAATAAGGAAAAATGAGTAAAAAAAATTAAAAAAAATAATATTTTAAAATGGGTAAAAATCGCCTATTGGTCGCACACACTCACAAAATAACTATATAAGATGTAGCTAAATTCAGCATTTCAACTTTACAAAAAGAACTTTTTACAAAACTCAAAAAATTTACTGTTGAATTTTTACAAAATTTCGCAAACTTTGAATTTTCGATTGAATTTTGAGAATAAGGATTTATATTTTTGTTCTAAATTTGTATACGTTAATGTTAATAAAATTTTTGTAAAGAACTCCTTTTTTATAATGCTCTGGATGGTCATGGTGTCTTTGCCACTGATGAGTCCTTCATTCTTTTAATTTCATATATACTTATGTATTGTAATGGGTCTTCAGGTGGCAGACTGGCGGTCCGGCTAACGAGTTTGCTTTGGTTAGTTGTGGCTACTAGTCGTGCTACTCCTGATAACTCGGCTGTCCGCGTCGAGTTCTAGTCGAAAGACGTAGGACTTTACCCGCAGGGCGTTGTTTAAAAACTCATGACCGTTAATAGAAACGTCGGTTGGAATGAGCAGAGATAAAATTATGAGAAGAGCGACATGACCTAGGTGACTAAGAGAATGATTTCCAGCAGATCACTTAGGTCAAATTTTTAAAAAAAAATCTCGTTAGAGCAAATAAATACTGGGTAGTAAGGATAGGATAGCTATTTATCATTACGGACAGAATAGACGACTTATTTAAATAGAATCCAGTGAACTATAAATAAATCAGCATGACTTCCTTTTGGTGTCAGAAATGACGGTCAAGCAAATTGATCATAACGACAGCATCATACTTAAATTCGTTTATCACTTCGAATAGATACAATGAGTAAACCGTCTTTACAAAACGACTCCAACTAAAATGATCACACAAATCATAATAATCTGAGAAATAACAATGCAAGACGTAATTTATTAACTTAATAGCAATTTCCACTTTAAACAGTTAAAATTAATTAGCAATAAATAATTGATGTTATGATAGATGATGAGTGAACTTATGTTGATATAAAGAATGATACCAAAAACCAGTGATTTCAACCACCGCGAAAAATACGTTTTTTGTGTAGGTCGATTAAACTAAATATTGAACGCGATCTTCACATCGTACAGTAGACCCACACTCCTACTATAAACCTAGACCAAGATAAATTCAAATCTATCAATTATCTTATCTGTCTACCACATCCGCTAAAATTATTTCGTCTACTCACATCGTCGCAAATTCTAGTTTAGTTCAGAAACTCCTTGGATAAACCTAAATTGAATTCTTTTAGCTTTTAAAAACTGTAAATTAGTTATTCTCATCTAATTCTTCAGTAAAAACAAATCTCGCCAATTATGCATTTACCAAGAATTCCGAAGATTTCACTGGCGCCATCAGTCTTCGCCGCCACTCAGCACTGAACGAATTTAGAAAAAGAACATCCTCAAGGAGAAATACGCTAAAATGAAAGGGACATGGATGATACAAGGGAGCTATATAAGAAAATAACACGACTTTCTCACATCATAGAAAACAGAGGACAGAGAATCACCATTGGGGATCAGAGTGCCGCATTGAGACAAATATTTACGGAGAAAGAGCTGCAGGCTCGATAACGGGTCGGAATATGGCCCAACGTCTCAATATCATTACGTTGCACGATCTGCCGATCAATCTCGCCGTCAAATCCCGCGAATTATGACGTCCTTAATGTGGTCACAACAATGTCAATTTCGTCGACCCCGAATCGTAAGAACAAACCTAACAAGAACGATCGGAGAATATAAAAGAAGAGGGCTGAGAATGCCGCATTACAGGCGAATTTAAGCGCAGTGGAAAATACTAATTCAAGCAGGATGTCGGAAACAAGTTTGCATGAGCCTATTTTCATGCCCAACGACTCTAATCTGGATTGCTGGATCTTTTTCAACCGACCCCGACACCATCCCAGTTTAATATCTCGATGGATAGCCTCTCCATGGATGTATCAACCAATGTGAAAATAATAATATCCACCAGAACATCTCCCGACAGAGAAAACGTTCCCGAGATCTCCAGCGGAAGATCCACTCTACAAGTCACCAAACGACAGGTACTCAATAACTTCGACCTGGCAGCTAGAAATGTGGTGGGTTTCTGGGTGTTGAAATTTGAGACTATATGGTTGTTACCCAGACAACCCCATACAAATATTCTTTCGCTTGCCACTCGGCACCCGTTGCTAAGCAACGTTGGAACTGTGTTCCAGTGGGTAGATCGTCCGCAAAAAGTGAGCGCTATTGCTAATGCTATAATTGACCGAACGATCCATGGGTCCAACGAGCTGCCGATAGAAGGCCTGTGCTCGATTTCGATTTTTAGGTCCCATTATTCTCCTATCTCTTTCAAGTGTTAACCTATACTCTCATATTATTCATTTCTACGTCCATTCCCATAGTCCTTATTATCGTCGTCCGTGTTGATGATTATTCTTTGGCCTGTACACCCTTTGTTATGTTTAATATCCTCACAGTATATCTTTTACCCTTATCCCTATTATAACTACCATGTTCCCTATTATTATTACTAGCATTATCATTGTTACTATTATATGTATTACCTTTATTAATTGTTGCTACTATTACCTTTATTATTATTTTTATTACTATAATTACCATTAAATTTATTGTTATTACTACTATGATTATTATTACTATTATTATTATCATAATTATTATCATTATTATTACAAGTATCATTATTATTATTATTATTATTATTATTATTATTATTATTATTATTATTATTATTATTATTATTATTATTATTATTATTATTATTACTATTATTATTATTATTATTATTATTATTATCAATATTATTAACAAACTTTTGTGTAGGGATTCGTCCTTATTCCTCAGCTTTAAGAAAGATTCTTCTTATATAAAAATTTAGCCGTAATCCATCTGTATTTTTCCGGTTTTCGATAAAGTATTTTTGTTGATTCGAAAATTTTTAACAGCGTACCGCCCTTATTTTACGGTTTTATCCTTATTCTGCAGTTTTCGATAAAGTATTTTCATCGATTCGGAAAATTTGAGCAGCGTTCCGCCCTTATCCTACAGTTTATCAGGATATTATACTAACAATTGAACAACATTTCATTTTTGTTTTACTATTTTCTATAAGTATTTTAATCATTTCGGAAAATTTGAGCAGCGTTCCGCCCTTATTTTACAGTTTTTATGATAAATGTTTTAACTATTTCCGAAAATTTTCGCAGCGTTCTGCCCATATTTTCCGTTTCAATTCAACATAATTTATTTAATTCTTATTTAAGAACATTATTTTTCATGATTTTGGTCGTTCGGATTAATCTTTTTCCGATGGTTATTCATTTTAACTGTTGCAACGATTTCGCTATTTTCCCTGCTACCCTTTCCTTTTCTTTATCCTTATGATCTATTTATGTTCATATTAAATTTAATGAGTGCCCACTGGACTACTCGGTGTTATTGATTTTTAGCCAAATGTTGTTAAAATATTTATGTCGATTTTATCGAAATTAAGTGCAAGGAAGTTGAGCCAAAAGACCCACTTTCAAGCTACTCTTTTCGCTATTTAATTCAATGATTTGACGTTTGGGTTCCTGCGTTCTCACGCCGGAACCTTCACGGGCACGAACTATTAGCGATTATACACGCACTTACACAGTTCGATAGGATGTAGTAAGTTGATATCTTGTATGATGTGTCGGCTGTGACCCGAAAAATAAATAAATAAATAAGTTTTACCGTATTAGTTGAGTAAAAGTTTCAATGCACAAGATTATGGCTTTAAAATATTTATTCGGCATACATAAATTCATCCCTTTGTATAGTAACAATCATAAATTGGTAAAAATCATCTTGTCAATAGTTAATAACGTTTCGCAAATTTTCGCAATGGCAAAAATAAACTGGCATAAAATCATCTTGTCAATAACATTTCATAAATTTTCGTAGTATCGATCAAACAAATTTGCATAAAATTATCATTAATTCATCATATAGATCAATACCCTTGCACTATCTGAGAGTTGACGTGTTCAGTCAAAACACTTATCAGTGTTAATTGGCTGAATGCACGGCTCTCGTCTAGTTATGCACACTAACTCGAGATTTGCTAGAAAATTTTTCTCTGAAAAATAAGACTGAAAATTTGTGAAAACACATCAGTATTTATACCTATAATTTGGCCTTAACCTTGCGTGTTAATTTTATTGCGATTAAACAAAATTAGACCTTGAAATTATTTGTGTTATCTAAATTAAATTTTTATTAATTTCTTAATTTAAATTGGTAATTTATTTTTAACATTTTTAAATAAATTTATTCAGCTGAAAATATTTTATTTTTATTCATTTAATTCCTTAATTTTTACTTTTATATAAATGGTCATTTTACGGTCAAATTTTCTTGTTATTATGTTATTTTTTATGTAAATTTCGTGCGGTTCTTGATGCTTTTTGTATTTATTTTATTTTACCTTTATGTTTTTGATTTTATATTTATTTATATTCTCTCATATTTTAAAGTGTTTAGTTGGTGTTTTATATTGTATTTTAAGTTATCTTGGTGCTGGATTTTCGTTCTGTATTACTGATACATTTAAACAATTCTCAAGGCTATTTGTGTGCTGGCCCAACAAATGTTTCACGACAAAATTCAAACCCCACACTACGAAGGCCTAAGAAGAGATGCCTTCCGGTAGACATAGATTCCGAAGAAGGTTGATGAAGTAATCTGACTTTGACGATAATACTTGATTTCTTTGTGATAAAATGTAGTTTCACTTTAGTTTCTTTTTTATCTGAATAGAACCTTCATTTTAGTTGTTGTTTTCTTTGAGATAAAATTAAGTGTTAATAGTAGTAAACGTAAGTAAACTCTATTAATAAATGATTTAAACCTTTGTAACAATTTTCTAAAGTTAGTAAGTAATAAATTAATTAAATAAATAAATTATTAATATAAATATGAAAGAAGTTTGATCCAGTCATCTCCTATTAAATGGGCAAAAATTTAATAAAGGCTTTAGTAAAAGTTTTGATTTCTTAATATCTCCATAAAGCATTCCGCGATTCACGATTTGGATACTTGATTTGACAAGCAACGATATTGATTAAGTAAAGCGTAAGTCCTTCTAACGGCAGCATCATACCTGAATCGAAGGTTATTCAAAAAGTAGTGTTGGTAACAACGCTCACCTGCTTGAGTAACATTCGGCTGTCATGCACGGTACTAACATAGGTTCGCTCATGGGTGCATGATAGTAATGCGTAAATCGTGTAGTGTGCGAGGGAAATGTGACCTTCGAGATGAAGGGAGAAATGTTTGGGTATGAACTGTTAATTAATTGTTTAAATGTTCCCCGTACACCAACAAAATGATCAGTCACACCGTAGAATGTCTTTAAAAATGATTGTTTATAATTTTCAATTAAAGTAACTAATAATGACTTCAATTATAAAACAATCATTTAAAAGTATAAATAAGTCGACAGTTCATGATAAATTTTATTGTTATTATTATTCCCACTCTCCACATACTGCTTTTTGATAACCATTTTATTTAAAATTAATGTTACAAATTGTCGTATGCTACACTTTATTGGTAAATTTATCTCGCTTAATTCTTAGAAAAAAATTACCGATCAAATTAAACATACTTTTATATTTTCAAGTATATTAAATTTGTGCTCATCTAAGCTGTATTGATTTCAAATTGATTGTCTAAAACTGAAATTACTTCTGCATCTACCTGATAATATAATAAAAGATTAGTCAATATTTGCATTACCGGTCTCAGTTTCCATTCTTAAAAGTGTTTCACTGTAGCCGAAAGTTTAAGAAGTTGTGATTCATAATATTAATTTTCAAAAGAAAAACCGTAATAATTTACAAATTTCAATTTTAATTATAAATTTTATATTTATATTTGATTTCAGTTTTATTATTATGTGATCAAATTGGAGGATATTAAAATAAAAAATGGATTAAAATTATATTTGTATATTGGTCCAATAGCTTTGATTTCATGTGCTTTAATAATAGCTCTTCTCACTAAATTAGAAATTTTGTTACCATGGAGTGGAAGATTTTATTCATTATGGGATATCAATTATGCTGCTATAAATATACCTATTATAACTTCAGTATCGGAACATCAACCTACGGCATGGCAATCTACTTTTTTTGATTTGAATGTATTGATGTGTTTCTATCCCGCCGGAATATGGTTTTGTTTTAAATTTTTAAACAACGAAAGAATATTTTTGATTCTTTACGCTCTAACTGCTTCATATTTTTCAAGTATTATGGTGAGACTTGTATTGGCACTCACTCCAGCAGTGGCAATTGGCAGTTCAATAAGCTTTAATATGCTTTTAACTTATTTTGAAAAGTTGCATAAACCAACAAAGGAATTGGATAAAACTGAAAATTTTGAATGTGTTACAATTGACAGTAAAGGAGATGGATTTTGTGAAAATAAAGCTAATGAAATAAATTATGAAATAATCCACAAAGTGATTCATAATTATTTCTCCACTGTAGTTTGTATTGTGATTCTAATACATTTTTCAATCCATTCAATATTTGCCACCTCAACGTCTTATTCAAATCCTTCTATTGTTATGTCTTCAACCTTACCAGATGGTAATAAAGTAATAATTGATGACTTTAGGTAATTTAATACATTAATCAATCATTTAAAACGTTGTTTAAGGGAAGCATATTATTGGCTAAAACAAAATACAAAAGATGAAGCACGAATTATGTCATGGTGGGATTATGGGTATCAAATAACCGGTATGGCAAATAGGACAACTATTGTTGATAATAATACATGGAATAATTCGCATATTGCTTTGGTAGGTAAAGCCATGTCAATGAATGAAACAAATGCTATTAAAATAATCCGACTTCTCGACGTTGATTATGTTTTAGTGATTTTTGGTGGACTAATCGGGTTTTCTGGAGATGATATTAATAAATTTCTTTGGATGGTCAGAATTTCTGAAGGAGAACATCCTAAAGAGGTTTATGAATATGATTATTTTACTGCAAACGGAGAATATCGAATTGATAAACTTGCTCCAAAGTCAATGGTTGATAGTCTGATGTACAGATTGAGTTACTACAGATTTGGACAAATACAAATTGGAAAAGAATTTCCAACTGGATATGATAGAACAAGAAATGCTGAAATAGGTTTAAAATATTATAAATTAAAGTTCTTCGAAGAGGCTTTTACTTCTGAAAACTGGCTAGTTCGGATATATAAAACAAAGTTGAGGAATTTCCGCATATCATTAAAGCATGCCAGGAAAAAAAATAAAGTTTTTGCTTCACAAAAACGTCTAAGAAAAATGAAAGGCGCTTTAAAATTTCCTAGAATTATCACAAGAGGTATTAAAAAAAACTCTTACCCATTTACTTAACAATAAAAATTTAATGTTTTAAAGTTTTAAAAGTTAAAATATATGTATTTGTTTTATCTGTTATTAACAATAGTAACAAACAAAATATATAATATTTTTGATTTATTTTTTTCCTTTTTTATTTTTGTTTTTTCCTTTTCCTTTGTTGTTATTTGCAGCTTCTTCTAATTCCGCTTCTTGAGCCTTTATTCTTTTCTTACCTAGGGGAGTCTTTTTATACCATTCCTACAATTTTAAATTTAAAACTTTTTAAATATGTAATAGTACTTTAAAAGCTTCTTCTTCTTCCGTATAAACAGGATCAATACGAGCCATGTGAGTAATAAATTCATTGGCTTGAAGAGGTTTTTTCGATAGCTGGGCTATTCTTCGTTCTGTAAGAACTTGCTGAGTAACTAAATTCAAGTCACTCATTGTATATCCGTCAGAAAGTTTAGTTAGTGAACTAATATCAAGGTGATTAGTTAAAATACCATTGTGCCGAAGTATTAGTTTCCTCCAAATAACTAAAATTTAAATTATATTATTAATGTAAAATAAAGCATCTTAATTAACTTTCGTAAAATTTACCAAAATTAAGGAATTTATTTAAGATTTGTAATATTTTTTCTTTTAAATTTATTCGGTTAGTCGTTTTATTATAAACCGTGGATCTTATAAGCGCACAATTGTTTCCTAGATGAGTTGTCAACAAAATTTACCAAGTCACTAGGTTTGGTTATTAGAAATGTTTTAAAATTTCCTTCACTTTTTTAAACTTTACTTGGATATAAAAGATGGATTTTTTTATAAAAGGAATGTTGTTTTTGTTTAAAGATAAATAAAAATGGTTACATGACATTTAAATACTCGACAGATAATCACGCGACACTTAAACGCATGACATTTTAAAATTTTTAAAATTTTAAAAATTAGTTAAATGTATTTAAATATTTTTTAAGTGTTTATTTATTATAAAATTAAATTAATATAAAAAATAATTTGTTTAAATTATAAGTTAATTTATACTATTTTTAGTTGATCTTTGATAAAATCCTTATTTTTGTAGCTGTGATTATATTTTCGTGTGTTTAAGTGTCGTGGGATTATCTGTCGCGGGTTTAAATGTCGGCACTCAATAAAAATAGTCAAATATAAATATTGAAAACACGAAAGATTTTTTTTAAAAAAGGAACGTAAGCATTTTTAATGCTTAAAACATCAATATTAAAAAATGTTTATTATTTGATATAAAAAACACAAAAAGTTAGAAATTACAAAAATTATTCATTGATTCTATTAAATTTTTAAAAAATAATGAAAAAAAGATTGAGAATTTTTAAAAATAAAATTTATAAATAATAAATTTTAAATAAGATAGAAATATTTTTAAAAAAATGTTTTACTTAATTTTTAGAATGTATGCAGCTTAAATAACATCTCTATATTATTTCACAAATTTCTCGAATATTGATAAATTTATGTATTTGCAATTTGAAATAAAATCATAATAAATTTCTATTGAAACTAACAGAAAATTCCTGTTTGCAAAAATAAATGTACTAATTCCTCAAATAAAAATAATCACAAACAATATGCAATAAATGCAAAAATGTATATGGAGCATGTTATATAACTATCTATAATTCTTTGTGCAAGTCAAATAAAATTTATGTAATAATATTTTCAAATTTATTTGTATTTAGAGAATAAATATTTGAATAAAGAATCCTATCTGAAAATTCTAAACACTTACTATTTCTAGATGCGTAATCCGGTCTGGGAATCAAAATAATTTTTTGATAAAGAGAACAAAACGGTTTGAGTTCAGCATCAAATGGGGCTGAAGAAGTTCCAATGACCATAATACGATCTTCAGGTTTAATTCCTTTCACTAACTTAGGAAGATCTTTTTTTAATCTTTTCGGGTCGGACTATTTTTAAATAATAATAAACTATTAAATAGAAATTTAATTAATTTTTGTATAATAAAAGAACACTATTTTTTAAAATATATTCCGATAGAACTATACAAGCTCAATAACAACAATTATATAAAAACTTTTTATCAATATCAGAATTATTTATAATATCAAATTATAAATATAATGGTAAGCCATTTCCACAGTATTTATTAATTGAAATATTTTGCCAAAAAATATATCCTGTTCGCTCGAACATCCAATTTAACAGATCATTCTTTCTCCTTAACCCACTCTAATCGAATCTTTCTTTTTTTATCTTTGCTTTGATAATCCAAATATCAAAACGACACAAATTACACAACCATCATAAATATGTAGGAAAAAACTTGAATCCCCGATATAGGTAACTTTTAAATATTTAAAATGATTTAATCAAAAACTTAAGCGGTGAATACAAAATTTCACAATGAGTATAAAGAGTTGGACGTTGTATTTAAATGTAAAAGCAAAATCATGTAAAAAATAAACTATTTAATAGAAAAATTGTACAATGAAATAATTATTCGAAATGATTTTAGCAATTCATTATATACATGATGATTTTTTATTAATTTCTTGCCAAATTATGATTTATATATATATATATATATATATATATATATATATATCGATGAATTAAGTATTGTGTAAGAATTATTAGATTTGAAACAATAAGTGAAGTATAAAAATCGTGACCAAACACAACACAGTGCAACAATATTTGCGTATGGAGTAGTTAATATATATCAATAATAAATATCAACTTATATCAAAATTTTTATTTCGTGAATAAAAATTCACAACAAAATTTCTTACAGTTTGATCGTAGATATATCCAAGATTTGTTTTTCGATACTATAAATGTTTAAATTAAATTAAACCACTATCCAAAACCAACAACGACAAACATAAAAATGAGCAAATTGTCGTGAAAGATCTATAATAATAGTAATATTATATTTATAAAAATTTTTTTGACTATGAATCACTAAAGATATAAAAAATCATCGACATCTTTACTGATACGTAGTCAAAAAAATTTTTAATAAATGTAATATTGGGAAATGAAAAGAAATTAGAGGTGAAAATCAAAATATGTTCTTATAATATAAAAAAATTTACAAACTGGTAAGTTTACAGAATAATCAAAAATGTTTTTTCACAACTTTGCAATTAATAGATATAACTGAATCTAATTTCATTTTACGTGAACATTTTGTTTAATTCTACGATATGACCAAACATTAATGACACGAGAGGTAAAATATGCGATAAATACCAAGTGTGTACGTCAAAAAAATTCACCAGCAATTTGCTTGTCACTTTGTTTTAATTGTTTAAATTTAATTAAGGAAGACTCCGACCCAGGTGGGAAATGTATTTAAGCATATATAAACTATAAATTTAGAAATTGCTCGAAGTTTATTAAAATACTACCTGTTGTACCCAGCTTCGCCGGAGTTTACATTTATTATAAAATTTCATTTAAATTATTTTTTTATATATAACAGAATCTCTGACACTTGAATTTATCTTCTAAATAAAAATATTTTATTAAACAATACACAAATAATCGAAAAATAGAAACACTACTCAAACAATCAGAAAATACATGCACAAACAATAAATAGACATACAAACAATATAGATACAGTTACGACATCAACAAAAAGTAAAGATAAATTATTCCCTACATTTTCTGAATTTCATTTCATTTATTTATTTCTCTATTTTATATTGGATTTTAATATAAAAAATATTATTTCTAATAAGTATATACGTTATATGGTAAATTGGTTATCGAACAGACAAACAAACAGACAACCTTTCATTCTTATAATATAGATTGTACAAGATTTGAAAGCTGAAGAATTAGCAAGCTTTTAGATACAAAATAATGTAAATATCCAATATGAATTATATATCATATAACGCATGGAGTATGTATGCTTATTTTGTATATTATTTAAATACCACTGAAATGTGTTAACGCTAATATATCGTTTAAATCAGTTGCAACAATTCTTTATGTTTAGTAAAATAATATAGCTCAATCATAAAGACCGTATTAGACGAAATCATATTTATCAAGATTTTTGTACTAGATTTTCAAGTCTATGGTATTAAAATGGCGTAATTTTGGCTAATTAAAATTAAATTTATGTAAGCAAGGAAATTTACTCACGTAAATTTTATTTTAATTTATCCATCATTGGGTAAAATAAATTATATTTAAAATTCATAAAGAAAAAAGTTTTGATTAATTTTTAAAATTAAGACCGACCCAAACCCGAATGAAATAACACGACCCGGCCAGAGGGCCTAGACTGAGCCCATACAGGTATCTGCTAGGAAAACGAACTTATTTCACTAAAAAATTTTTATAAATATAGTATCACTTAATAAGGATTGTGTGAAAAATTGTATGTCATCTAACGTAAAATATTATTTTAGTTTAACTATAGTACAGATAAACAAAATGTATATAACATCAAAATTTGAGAATATGTTTATTTTCATTCTTTCAGACTTTGAATTAAAAAAGTGTTTAATGGAAAACAACACGTGGAGATAAAGAATGAACACAAATAAAATCGTAACTAACATATCAAAGGTGAAGAAAGGGATTTTAAAAGTTTTATAAAAATGTTTTATTTTAGAGAGAATATCATTTAAAAAGAGTATATTATGTATAAATCTTTACCAAGTCAGTTTTAGGTATTTTCTTTTTAAACATTTTTTCACATTGATCTACCAATAATATTGAAGGTTGCAATAGTCGTCCTACTTTAAATACCAAATGTAATAACATTTTTAAGCCGTCTTTGCCAGGATATTTTCCCTAAACAAAATATGCTAAATTACTTTTAAATAATTATTTTATTACTTGAAGATTTGATGCTGTTAAATCAAAAAGATTAGCTCCTAACTCAGTACATATGGAATGTACTAACATGGTTTTTCCAACACCTCTAGGTCCAGTAAGTAAAACCGATTTAATCAATGGAGCTTTTTCCCTAACTTCTGGTGATCCTGGGAATTATTTTTAAAAATTTTAAAAAAATACATTAAAAAAATTAAAATAATCAAACATCATTAAGAATATTGACATTCCACATCAACTGGGAAATATATACAAAGAATTTTATAAAGTCGGCTGAAGAGTTCTAATTGGACATAATACACTGACACAAGAATACATATGAATGTTAAATTTTCTATGTAGATAATAAAAGAATAGAAAAATAATATGCGATGGTCATATTAGAGGAATTTTTGAAACTGATTGAAAGAGGTTTTTTCTAATCGTTTGTCACATTGCGCTCTTATGTTCAAATTTTCAAATAAAAAAATAGAAACCAATAAAATGCAAATTTTAAATATTTAGTTTTGTTGAGTCAAAACTATCTCTGAATTCTCGTGTCCAAAAATTGTAAATGTAAATTCATTATCATATGTACATATGTTTATGTGTATATTCCCAGCATAACTATGAAATGAATGTAGAAAATTCAAGCAAACTTGGTTTATAATCCAGAAAAATACTAGAAAAATATTTAGATCACTCATAACCAGGCAACTTGTTAATTTTATCAATGATCCAACAGTTCCCTCGCTTTTCTTTTATAAATAAATTCAAAACTGATTAATTCAAAACTGATTAGAATTTGCATAATATATTTTAAGGTAATATAATTAGAAATAGAAAATGATAAAGAAAATAAAATTACCCATTGGTAAAATACAAAATTCTGTTACTAATCGTCTAACGTCACTCAAAGAAGGTTGAGGTTCAATACCTCCTTGGCGTAACGTCGTCCCAAGATAATTATATTCACCTTCATATTCAGAAAGTTGTGTTGTTACATTCTTTTTAATTATTCCTTGAATAACCAATTCTTCATACAAAGATTCAATAGTTCTATTAATATTCATAGTACAATAAGTGCCTCATAAAATAAACCTTTCTGGAGTTAAATCTTTTTCCTTTTTTCCTTTTTTACCTTTCTTACCCTTCTTTCCTTTCCTCTTCTTTTTATTTATTCTTTTTGCTTTTTCTTTATCCACACTCATTTTCAAATTTCTTAATTCTTGCCTCATTAATTCGTCTACCTAAAGAAAAAATTATAAATGGTCTTATCTGCAATTGTACGTAAATAAATATTAAGTACAAAATATTACAAGGATGGAATTTATGAAAATTTAAAATAAATTTTATCATCATTTAAAAATAATGCCATCATCCTTTTTGTTAAAATTATAACCGTTTTTTGGTGTGATATAATTTCATTAAGATACCCACCTATTTGATTGATTATCTTAATTGTCTGGGTCCTAAGATTATGGAATTCTTTGTTATTTATCCCAATGTAGTTTGTTTGTAATTAATAAATCATTTCATTTATTGTTAATTAATTTTATTACACTTGAATAACAGTAAATAAAATAGAAATTAACCAACCATATTTTGATGGAAATTGTGGAAATTATATCATTGTTTATTATTTATCCAAACGATGCATGTGTTGTAGACATATGTATTTTTTTCATACATATTCATAGTACAAACAAGGAAAATTAAACTAAAATTACATATCAAAATAAAAATATTCGAAAAAAGGATTATATTTCTGAAAACTAATACAAAATTAATCATGTTGATTACTATGCAAAAGTTTCGAAAATCAGTACAAATTAAAAAAAACCAAGTTTTATTTGAACAGCATAAAAATAAATTTTTAAAAATTTATTTTCTATACATCTTTTTGGGTGGTTTATTTTTATGCCGTTTTAAAGTTAGGACATGATATATTACTATATATAATTGCATTCAATATTACACAAAAAGTTCGAAAAGAAACTATGGAATGGTTCCATAAAAATATATTAAAAATACAAGGATATCAGGTGTAGTACCATGAAATGAACTTTGAGAACTTTAGAAAAACATCGTTAATATATTATAATATAAATCAATAGGTCTAGGTTATAATTATGTATTATCTAAAAATTTTAGAGGTAAAACACAGTTTCAAAATAAATTTGTCCTAATCTTCTTGTTTGAAAAAGCCTTACTGCTAAATTTGGTCTAAGAATGTCTATAAGGAAAAATTCATTAAAGCATTTACCTAAAAAAGAGTCAAATCATGCAAAAAATTAGGATCATTTGAAAAATTAAAAAAGCTGACGGCATATTTCTAAAAAATTGATTAAGAAACAAATTATTTTTAGTATTCCACAGATGAAATATGATTTTTTAGATTGTTTCCTTAAAATTTTAAATATTCCTAAAACGAAAATATTGGTTTCGAAATAATTTTTTATATTAAACCCATTTTTTGTTAAAAGTCAATCAGAAAATTTATAAAGTAAATTATAAAATTATTTAAAATTATGAATATCCAAATATATTAGATGAGGAGTATTTTATTATTTCAATATATTTCTAATTGTATATTTCTTTATATATTTAATTAATACCTGTATTCTTATTTCAGCTTCAACTTCGCGTCGCTTTTCTTCTTTAATAATTTCTGGATCATGACCTTGAGCAAAATTATTTTCCTCATTTCTATTTTTCCACACACCTTAAAAATTTTTAAAATTACAAATAATTTAACTAAAATAACTACCTTCATATATTTGACTACCTTCTGTAATGAAAGGAAGAAAATTTGATTCTGACATTTTCCAACCTTCTTCTTCTTCCTTTTAAAATATAATTGATAATGATTATAATAATAACAATATTGAAAGAATTTTTTCTAGTTTTCACCTTTGATTGCTTTTCATTTTGCAATGACATAATGAAGTTTTTATTTTTTCACGAATTTTCGGTACAGCATTTTTCAAATAAAACATCTTATTCATAGTCAAACAACAAAGAAATTCTTTATGTCATTGCAAAAATAATAATAATAATATTAATAATAATAATATTAATAATAATAATAATAATAATAATATAATAATAATAATAATAATAATAATAATAATAATAATAATAATAATAATAATAATAATAATAATAATAATAATAATAATAATGATAATAAGCCAAGCGAGTTTTTATGTCATATAAAATTTAGTATAATTATACACAATTTTGTGGGATTATCTTTTTATTGGTTGGAGGGGGGTGGAATATATTCCGGAAAATGTCTTTCTGAAAGTCTCAAAGGTCATGGTTTTATTGATTGGCTAGGTTTTCTACAAAGATATAATTTTCCATGAATTCTATTATATAGATTAAATGTGTTAAGAACGGGTGGAAAAATATTTTCTTATATTTTTTCGTCGTTTTCTTGTGGAATTTCTGGTTTATTATATCAACTCCAATCGATTATTGCAATCAATAATTATTTTCACATTTACCAAACTGGACTACGGTTAGGTCATTTTTGCAAGTATAATATGGGGAAACGAGCTCGAGGTTGGTCGTTAAGTTAAGCGTTTTATTTTTAATTTGAACATTTTAAAGTTAAAGTATAATATTTGGAGTCCTTATACTTCATACAAAAAAGAAAAGTAATCTTTGCGATATAAAAATATATAATTCTGATCGAGTCATAAATATTACATTCAAAATTGTTAGGCCGATAATATCAAGAAGATTGTTAAAGAACCGATTTCGGATTTTTTAAAAATTTTAATATTGGGAATTCTGAGTTTTTTGGCTAGCAGCGTTAAATGGTTAAGCTGAGCCCACTTTTCAAAAAAGAAACATTTTTATCGTAAAAACGCAAAGTTTTTGTAAAATAGTACCAAAATCGACAATAATGTAGATAATACCAGAATATTAGAAGATTTGAACACAAAAAAGAAGTAAAAATATTAGAGATTTATCATAAAAATTATGACAACACACGAGTTGAAAAAGCAATAACTTGTTAAAAACTATTTCACTGAAAACGAATGATAGAGAAGTTAAACAAAGTTGCTTTTATAGGTAATTCTATATCGTGAGCAGAACGAAAAAGGGCTCGGACATCGAAGAGAAAATCACTTCTTTCAAAATGAAGCTTTTGATATTATAATACTAAATCACTTTCGAAATTTCATATAAATATTAGAAATTATTTACGGAAAATTGGTAATAAATTTAAGTGTTTACATGAATGAAATATACGGATTATAGAGAAAATATGAAGAATTTTTTAATCGGTACATCAGTAATCAGTACAGAAACGGAAGCCGAGAAACTAAGATCAGAGAATAATGAAAAAATAGAAGTGTATACCGAGTTATAAACCGAGAATGATTCCTGACAAACAGAAGATGTTTAAAACAATTAATAGCTACTGCCAAATCATTTTCAATAGACTTAATTTTCTCATAAGTTTTATGATTTCAAAATATGTGCCAACAATCGATTATTAAAACACAACTTTTTTTAAAAAAATTTAATTTAAAGTTTTATTTAAAGATTAACTGAATAATTTTTATAATAATATAAAGCAATTTATATTTGAGCAAATATAATTTCTGATTAATAAGTTTACCTTTACTTGCTTTTTAGATCTTTTAGATAATTTATTAATTTTTTTCTTCAAATAAATTTTTAATTATTGTCAAATAAAATAAAAACTTACATCATCCTTTTTACCTTTACCTTTTTTCTCTTTACCAGATTTAATTTTATCATCTTTGCCTTTACCTTTACCTTTCTTTTTGTTTTTATCTTCTCCCATTTCCTAAATGTAGTTTATTATAAATATAAGACCATGTTTTAACTTTTTTAAATAACTCTTCAGCTAATTCTTCTGGAGTTTTTTCTTTGAATATATTTATTGAACCCCCATCTTCTTCTTCTGGATAATCAGGAAATTTTCCTAGAATATCCCTATTTTTATTATTTAACACAAATTTGGTAATAAGATTTATAAAACCTTGATTCAAGAAACCACTGCCGAATTTGATCTTTCATTGATTCATTCATATCTGATCCTTCTGTTTCTCGAATTTTATCTTTTATTGTTACTAATGCTTGATTATATTCTTGTTCAAACATTGCCTGCTTGATTCGACGATCACTTTCAATCTTAGTTGCTCTTTGAAGTTGCACACTTTTAAATGATGTATTAGTCACCAAAGGTGTTGACTTAAAATCATTAATGTTTTAAAAGATTACAAATATTTACCATTCCAAGCCAAACAAATTCTTCTTCCTTAATCTTTTTAACATAACGTCTTGACAAAATTCCACGCCACATCTATAATTTTAAAGATACTTGAAATTAGAATTTACTGAAATTATAAAATTACATTTGTAAATAAATAACATAAACGCAAATTGACTTTCTCTGTCAGTTATTTCAAAACATTATTTTAACATTGTAGCATATTGTTGTTGAGGATACTTAAATAATAAAATAATTAATAAAATGATTGGGGATAACATATGGGAATGAAAGTAAAGGTGGAGTCCGAAAAATACAAATAATAAAACATCGAATAAAAATGTCTTAATTAGTTAGTCAAAGTTAAAAATTAATATTGGAAAACAAAAACAAAATTAAAAGAAATTTTTTTGATCTCAAAAAATTTTCAAATTGTCGAAGTGTCAGGCAGAAGCTCCAAGAAAAACAAAAAGATTTATCAAATCCAAAACAAAATATGAAATTACAAACAACTGAATACGATCATAAATACAAGAAAAACCAATAAGCTTTGTTCGGTGAAACATGTTCAAATTTAAAAACAGCAAAAATGTCAATCATCTGTCAGAGAGCTGTTCGAAATATGCACCATTATGAAGGACACATCGGCGCCATCGATCAGGCAGTTTCCTGATTCCATTGGCGAAGAAGCTGCGTGGTTTACTGTCGAACCAAGCGTCCAGAACCACTTGAATTTCATCAGATCTGTTGAATTCTCTTCTTCGAATCGCAGATTTCAAAGGGGAAAACAAATAAAAATCGGATATTGCAAGTTCTGGGGTGTAAAAGGGATGTGGCAGAACATTAAAACCAATGTCAATAAGTTTTTGCACAGATTTGGCTGCCGTATTGGGTCGTGCATTGTCGTGGATATAGTGAATTTGATGAAACTCACCACCAAGAAGACGGCGTCGTTTTTGTTCTATTGCCGTCACCAGACGGGACAGCTGTTCGCAGTAAACATCAACAGTGATTGTAGTACCATGCGACAGAATATTCATCATAATCACACCTTTACAGTCCCAAAAAATGGACATAAGATATTTTCTGGGTGAGAGTGTGCGGCGAACTTCCACATTAGGGGCATTACCTGCGCCTCTCCATGAACCTTGGCGATAGGTTCCGTAGTTACTCCAATAGATCCAGACTTCGTCTATTGTAATGAGCTGACTGAGGAAGTCATTAGCAGCATTCTTGTACAGCAGCTTGCTGCATATTTTCTCACGGTTGACCATTTGTTGCTTGGACAACTTGAGTGGACCCAGTGGTTGCACAGTTAACGCATATCCATTGCAAGCAGATGATTTCGAATTGTCTCCTGACAAACTCCAAGCTCCACCCTCATTTCCACAGTACTGCTGTGCTCCTCCAAAAGAGCTAGAATTTTGTCGTTGATATCAAGAGAGGGCCTCCCACATCGCTCTTTGTCTTCAACATCAAGGTTTCCCTCCTTGAAGTTTGTAACACAGCGTCGACAAGTGCGCTTATTTGTTGTGTCCTTCCCTAGTGTCAAATTTATTTCATTTGCAATCTTGGAAGGCACTAATCCACGTTTCCAATTGTAGTAGATTAACTTGCGGATATCCTGTCATGCGAAATTCATTTCAAATCGACGTATTCTAATGAAAACAAAAAGTATTTTAGTCAAACAAGAAATTTATTAAAAGTGCTTAATCCATGTAAGACATATCAAAGTTAATAGCAATGTTAAAAATTATTAATAAGTGGTTTTTTGAAAATTTTACAAATCTACAACATATATAGCATAGACACACAAAGTTGCAGACCTATAAACTCATTACAGCATTGGAAAGCTGTAATGGACAAAACGTATTGGTTTATCCTGTATTAATTTAAAGATATACAAAAGAGTTATCGGAGAAACATTTTAGAATAATTTAAAAGAGATTTTGAGAAATTTCTAAGAAATTGATATTTGTGATGTAAATATTTAAGAAATAAAAGAGAAGTAAATGCAAAAAAAATAACCAAGTTAGCAGTTACGCGAAATTGAAGTGCTGTAATAAGAACTAAAATAATCAAGTTGCATAATAATTCATAGTGATTGTAATTAATAAATGGAAGACTAGGTTTTAATTGTTGTGATAGAAAAATTCATATTCTTTTTTACATTTAAAGTAAGCTTAGAGTCAAGTTAACAGTTGTTAATTTATTATTTCACCGACTTATTCCAACAATAAGTAAATTTTGAATTATTATATCTTGACAATAACACCAATGAAAATTGAGATAAAATCAGAAAAATTCCATATTTTTTCTTAAAAAGTCTTCTGAGGTTTAGGATTTTATTTCAAAAATAAAAATGGTAAGACACATGTTATCTTTTTCAGATCTTCCTTTTTTGAAGGCTCGTTAACAAGTACCAAGTACAAGAGATTTAAAATTTTGTGTTGAAAATACCTTTTTCTTACCATATAGCGAACTATTTGATTTTTTGTAAAAATACCTTGGTGAATAATTATATTTTATCTGTGCTATTTCGCTTCATATTCATTAAAACAGAGTTGTTGAACCTACAGCCAGTTTTTTAAAAATTTTAAATAGTAAAAAAATTAAACGATGCATTAAGTGATATCTAGTACATTTCCCAATAGTATACTAGTTTCGAGCTAATAGCTCTAATTTTCTTTAAACGTTGATTTAAAATCATAATTTAAACAATAATTTAAAAGTATAACTAAGCTGAAAATTTCTCATAACTTTGGATGTAAATTCTGCATTAAAAACATACAAATAAATTTAATTATAATGCAGTATGGAATTAATATATGTCCATGATGTGATCCAAAAAAATATAATTTTTCAATTTGTATGTCATTGCTGAAAAATGCCTTAATTAATGATATTAAGCATAAGAATAGATAAGTACGCACATTCAAATCCACATATTCCTTAAAGGCATTATCGTATGGTCACTAGAAAATTATAAATACTCATTGTAGTCCGAAAGAACACGTGGTCCACTTGGACAGCCCTGTCCTTAGAGATTGTTGCAAAATATTCCTTTTCCTATTGCACTTTTTTAATTCAACTCAAATATTATTGTTTTTTTAACTAACCATAAAAACAAAGACATGATACTTTGATATGATTTAACTTCGGATGCTTTATCCACTGATTTGTTTAATCGATTATAAAAATTTGTTTTGTCTTTTAAATGTCGTTTCTAATTAATTCCACGCTCGGACTATTTTCATCTGTATCCATTATTTTCCAAATACTGATCGATTTTAAGAGAAGCTATATATAATTGTAACTTTCGTAGTATGATAGCCTACATACATAGGTCAATTTTGGCAGAAGTAGCAAATTCATCCCATACCTTAAATAGTTTTGATTCAAAAATATTTTATTTAACTCTAAATTATATACATAGTCCAATTTGTACTTAATGCTAAGTATAAAATACTATCTGATATTATAAGTCAAAAATAAGTTAAAAAATATTAATAATACAATATTTAAAATTTACAATTATTTTAAATAGTTTAATTTCGTTCTTAAATATTACAATGTTTTCAAAATCTAAGATAAATTATAAAAATTATAATTACGTGAAAGGTCTGTAGTAGATAAAACATGGGAAAATTAAATTTACTAAGATGCATGAACTATATATATTTATATTATATATATGATTTTTGAAGTACAGAAAATTGACTAGATCAAGCCTTTCTTTAATTAAGAAAGAAATCTAAAAATACAATATTAAATGATATAAGAAATACTCATGCACAAATTCCTAAGTTAATCAATGTTTTAAACATTCTTAGATTTTTCATTGTTTGTACATAACAGCGAACAAGTCTATGCCCAGAAGGTATCACACTTTTAACATTGAATCGTCAGTGCGTCATAAAAAGCTAAAATAACAATACAAGTAATTTAGAAATACTTTAATACAGTAAAAAATAGCAATAGATATTCAAACCATCAATAAAAGTCTTTAATGAACATTTTAACCAAAAACCTCAATCAATTGGGTCCTATATGCTCAAATATTTTACATTTAATTTCTTTACTACACTTATTCAATAAAAATTATGTATTGCATTTTGTATTGAAATTCATCGACGTGGGATAATTCCATGCTGCCAAAAATAACATAAATATTAAAATGGGATTTGTAAAGCTATTTAAAAAAAGAGGTTAAACAAAATCAAATTACTCTCTGAATCTTTAAAGCTGCTTCATTGAAATCCATAGTTTGAGCTGTTTTAATATGAGTATTTCTATCTTTATCTTCCTGAAATCGAATTTCCTGCATTACCTTAGCTCTTATTCTACCTTGACGAGCTCTTTCGTGAATTTGAATCATACGTATTGCTTCATCTAAAGGCATTTTCATGTCAGATTTCTCCTATATAACATTTAATAAATAAATTCCAAATTTTAGATAATAATTCTACTTTAATTTCCCCTAATTGAGATTTCGCTAATATTTGTCCTAATAGCTTTTCCCGTTCGTTTAAAATCTTTTTCCTTTCAACTACAAAATATTTTGGAATGGGAATTTCAATGTCCTGTGGGGTAAGTTTCAAATCAGATAAAACATCATCAAAGTAATGGTATTCTGAAAGTTCAAGATTCACCATTTCATTTTTTATTTCGATTATTCGACCTATAACACCATCTAACACTTTTTTAATGACTTTTCTCTTCTGTGGATGAACTATTTGATCGTAACATTGTTCTAACTTTCTGAAAATTTGGATGTATTTTATATACATTGTGGATAATAATTGGAAAGCAGCTAATTGACTCTGAAATATTATAAAATTATATACAGCAGTATATAATATTATATATTACTTTCTCAGGTTTTTCAGGAACTGCTTCATACGCTAAAATATCCTGAAGATTTTGCTGAGCTTCATGCCATTGTTTATTATATGTACTAGTAATATAAATAAATAAATATTTATATAGACATTAACAAAAAAAATTAATCGTACTTATGAGACATTAAATATTTTCGTGTTACTATAGAATTAATATAAAATCTTTAGAACATTAAAACAAATATCAGAATTAAAAGTTATATATTCTTATATACTTATATATTATTGTATATTAAATTTTCAATATCATTTCAATCTAATGAGTAATTACAAATTTATAGTTTTTAGAAATAAGTAAAAGTTTTCTGTGTTTTGTATGATTATATCATATTGTGTTTTAGTTAATACCCAGGGCGTTAACATTTTGCTGGGCCAATACAAGGTTTTGTTTAAACGAATCGAAAATAACACGCAAACACAGCAATGCAAATTTAAATTGAAACCTATTAACACCAATTAAGCACCCTATATCATGAGAAAAATGTAATTAAATAAAAAATCAAAAAACATAAAAGTAAATTAAAATAATAATAGATATGCATCAAGAACCACACGGCATCAACATAGAAATAACAAGATAACATGAAAATTTGACCGAAAATAGACTAATTTATAAAACCAGCATTTTAACAAATGAAACTGGTTAGAAATATTCAATTAAAAAATAATAAGAATAAATTATCTATTTAATGTAAGAAATTAGAAAAATTAGAATTAGATATTACAATTAAAATCAAGGTGGTGGGTTTCTAGGTTTTGATGTTTGAACTATATGGTTGTTACCCAGACAACCCCATGTAAATATTTTTCGCTTACCACTCGGCAACCGTTGCTAAGCAACTGTTGGGCCAGCACACAAATAGCCTTGAGAATTGTTTAAATGCATCAGTAATACAGCACGAAAACCCAGCACCAAGATAACTTAAAATATAATATACAACACCAATTAAACATTTTAAAATCTGAGACAATATAAATAAATATAAAATCAAAAACATAAAAAGTAAAATAAAATAAATACAAAATGCATCAAGAACCGCACGAAATTTACATAAAAAATAACCTAATAACAAGAAAATTCGACCGTAAAATGACCATTTATATAAAATTAAAAATTAATGAATTAAATGAATAAAAATAAAATATTTTTGGATGAATAAATTTAATTAAAAATGTTAAAAATAAATTACCAATTTAAATTAAGAAATAAATAAAAATTTAATGTAGATAACATAAATAATTTCAAAGTCGAATTTTGTTTAATCGCAGTAAAACTAATGGTGGGTTACAGGGTTTCGTTATTTGCTTATCCTCGTGGTTGTCCCGGTAACGCCATACAAAATGATGCTGACCGCCACTTGGCACCCGTTGCTAGGCAACGATGGTAATGTGTTCAAGTGGTGGATTGCCCGCAAAAAGTGAGTGTTATTGCTAATACTATAATTGCTCGGACAATCCTCGGGTTCACGAGCTGTCGATAGAAGACCTATGCTCGCTTTGCTCTGTCCCTTACGTGAAAGTGCGAATTAAATTTAGACTGATTAGTGTAGATGATTTCGAGTCTATCTCCCACTATGACTGGACACTCGGGTTTAGGTTAATCATAAGTACAGATTTATTTAATGAAACAGAATGACATGCATAATAGCTGTAAGTTAATTCGATTGACTTGACGATTGCGCGGCTCGGCGTCGGGCACGTTCCTTACGTCCCGGCCGGCGGATGGTTGGTTGAATGGCTGTCGACTTCGAGATTGGTGCAACGCCATCAAGGGCACGTTGACTCGGTAGTTGGGAAGGGGCGAAGATGAGCGGATACGTTACCGCTTCCCTTTCCCGACAGGCTGCTAGGGCAACTTCTAAGCCCCTAATCTGTGTGTGAAGACTCTGATTGAGCTGGCGCTCCTCCGCCCAGCCCTTTTGAGCTGCAGTGAGTCGGAGATAGAGTGTCTTCGTCTTTTTGGGGTCGGACCAGGTCGCTTTGACCTGCTGCACCTCGCGAGTTAATTGCAGTATCTGACTGAGTAGCTCCGCGTTTGTCCGCCTAGCGCGGTCTAGTTCGCTTTGCATCAATTTTAGGACCGACATTGCTATAAAGAAAACATTCAGATTAATTTTATGAGTTTAATGAGGAAAATTCTGATTGTTACAAACATAGTTATGGAAGGGAAATCTGTTTACAAAAATCAAGACGAACAACTCATGGCAATTTTGATATTGACAACATCACTAAAGCAAATTGTTATTTGTGTCTTTGTCAATATACAATATATATAAAGAGATTCCTAATTAGTCTGACCTTGTTAGGTTTGGGTTGAACCATGTATAATTTATCTAGCAAAAGAAATCTTCCTATACGGCCTAGCTATGTTAGATCGAGGTCGTTCATTCTTTAAAATGTCATCGTTTCGGGTGAGAATCTACCTGCGTTTATCATACAGTGGGTCTTAATTCCTGATAGGTATCGATCTGTATTCGACTCTCTCTAATGTATAATTTTAATTATCTATCAAATTGAAATGATTATTTGCGCATTTTAACAATTTGTGAGTTTCTCGTGATCGTTCAATGTCGAACCGGATGTTCGGACATGACATCACCATCGACATTCGGAGTGAGTTTGAACCTGTCTATTCCTAAGCTGTTGCGACGTCCGTTCGCACTTTGTACCGGTGTATTTGATTTTAACTGGTTTATTATTAATCACAATTCAAGTTTATTAATTTGTTATTAAAATTTAAACCATCTATCTTTTCAGAAGTTGAAATTGGAATTATCGTAGGTATTTGTTCGAATTGGGTCTAGTTTTGTATATTTATGTTTTTTGCTGGATGGTCCTTATATTATTAGGAGTCGGTGCGGTTGTATCATGGATTCATTGTTTGCTCTCTGGGGTAGCTAATTTGATTTTACATGTCGATCAGTTTATTATTCTAATTCTAAGGAGCTATAGCGTTTGGGGAGTTACTTGTGGCAATTATTTGGATGTGATTGATCATTTGCTGTTTTCGATTTCGCACTTACATGAATTCTAATCGTGCCGTGAAGGTTAATCAGTGGAAATCCATATCGGCAGTTATTGCTGAGATGAGGTCAAAGAAATTAAAGACAAGTGAAATGTTATGTTAGCCGGTTGATTTATTGTTAAGGGCCGGTAATCTCTTTGGTTTCAATGCAATAAATTCTTCTCCGTTTTATTAGTGTTTTGTATTTTCCAATTTTTATTGAATTATTTAGGCTAATCTAATTTCGTTCTGGAGTTAATCAATTTCTTGGGTTTTATGCTGAACGTCTCTTATTTATGCGGGAGGTTGGAAAGGTATTACTGCTAATTCAATTGATAAACGCACTCGGGTTTGAGATTTAATTAGGTGTATCAACTTGTTTTACCTATCAAATCATTTTAATCCTTTGCCCTTAAGTGGTTGCATTTTTACTAACAAATTACTGTAATTTGGTTTTAATCGTAGCTTCACCCTACTTTTCCAACACATTACTCTAGTTTGATTAGTGGATCACTTTATTATTAAGTGAAGAATTACCTAGTTTCAACCAACGGTTACTGAATTAGTTTAATAACTAAATCACTCCGCTTTCACTTGCTAGATACTTTAAATCTTATAATGGAGTTCCCTATCATTAATCTATCTCAATCGATAATAAGCTACGTACTTTAATAAGTGATTTTAATTTTTAAATTACTAACTCCAAGTTTTACTTCCGTTTACACAAGAATTACGTGATTCTAATCAAAACTTATTTTATTGTTACACAAGTTACTTTAATCTTTAATCACTGAGTTAATTTATTCCGTGAATCACTTTAAATTTGCTCAATAATTATTTTAATTAATCTGAATTAATCAAGGAGACATTTATTATTATTCGATAATCATTTAAACCGATGGATTAATTTAACTCAATGAACTACTAGATATAAATTCGATTTAGTGTTTTAATGATTAATTTATTTCTAAATATTATCCATTTTAATTATGCCAACGATTTCAAATTAATTTATTCCCGTACCCTTTCCCTTTAATAGATCTTAAGCGCATTTTATGTTTATGTTATATTTACAGAGTGCCCACTGGACTACTCGGTGTGATGGTTTTGAGCCGTATGTAATACAAATTTAGGTCGATTTTGCAGAAATGAGAAACGAGGAAGCAGCCAGAGACTTCTTCCTTATTTCTCTTTTCAGCTATAGGGGTAAATATTGACGTTACGACCGCTGCGTTGCGCACGCTGAGTCTTCACGGGTACATATCATTGGCGATTTTCCACGCACTTACATGCATCTGCACTATGTAGATTTAACTTTCTTGCGTTATGTGTTGGCTGTGGGCCGGAAAAATTTCGACAGTTTAATTCAATTTATGAGAATATATATAAAACAATTTATGTATATCAATAATATTTATTAATTATAACAAAAATAACATAATTACCCTTCATAACCATTCCAAAAAATTGCATACAATAGCATAAAATAACATAAATGCCTCTCTCCCCACGTCGACGCCAAGCAGAGCTCTACCGAGATGCAATGGACGCGACGTGGAAAGAGGGTTCCAACATAAATATTTCTCACCTAAAAATCAGTTGAATAGTTTCTAAAGAATGAGTTCAAAATTAGTGTCAAAATGATTCTCAAAACAGTTTTGAAAATGATTTTTAAGATTTTAAAACTGGTTAAAAATGGTTATTAAGGTTTGAAAATAGTTTTCAAAAATGGTTAAGTTAAATGTGAAAATGGATCAGTATATATACCTATTTTTCTCGCATGTGAAATTTGATGCAGTAAAACAAAATTCGACCTTGTTATTTTCTAGCAAATTCTATTCTTTAATTTTATTATTTCTTGATTTATTTTTATAATTTTTTATTTAGAATTTTTATTGAATTATTACCAATTCAAATTTTCCGATTTAATTTTCATTTTAATGAACTTTTATTAATTTTTCCAATTTTGTCGAATTTGTTGTGTTTTCTTGTTATGTTTGTGTAGGTATCGTACGAATCTTGGTGCGTTTTGTTATTATTTAATTTATTTTTATGTTTATTAATTTATATTTAATTCCCTTTTTCTCATATCTTATAGGGTTTAATTGGTGTTTCCAGGTTTATTTAAATCTGCCTGTTATGTTTGCATGTGTGTTACTGATCCATTAAAACATTTCTCAAGGCCGTTTACGTTCTGGCCCAACACTAATACGCAAGGTTAAGGCCAAATTATAGGTATAAATACCGATGTGTTTTCACAAATTTTCAGTCTTATTTTTCGGAGAAAAAATTTCATTACAGAACTGTATAACTGGTTGTATAACTGGTTGAGAGCCGTGCATTCAGGCAATTAACACGGGTAAGTGTTTTGCCTGAACACGATCACTCTCAACTGGTGCAATATTATTAATTGATTTTTCCGAAGGGAATTGATGGGTAATTTTTCAATTGAATTTATGGATGACTTTTCAGATCGAATTTATGGATGATTTTTGTTTTTCAAATTGAATTTATGGATAATTTTGTTTTTCCAATTGAATTTACGGATGATTTTTCGAATCGAATTTATGGGTGATTTTTTTAATTGAATTTATGGATGATTTTTCAGATCAAATTTATGGATAATTTTGTTTTTCCAATTGAATTTATGGATGATTTTTCAAATCGAATTTATGGATGATTTATCGAATTAAATTTATGGGATTTTCGAAGTAAATTTTATGGAATGGATACAATGAATTTCAAATGTATGTGGCCGATGTAATATGCTGAATAAATATTTTCTATCTACAGCCTTAGTGCATCGAAACTTTTATTCCAAATGCTATGGTAAAATATTATTTGTTATTCCTTTTCCGGCCCACAGCCAAAGACACATCACAAGTTAATAAAATCAAACATATTATTCGAACCATGTAAGTGCGTGGAATATCGCCAATGATTCGTGCCCGTGAAGGCTCCGGCGTGCGGAACGCAGGAGTTGGAACGTCAATATTATCTGTAGATAGGGAAATTGGAGGGTAAATAAGTAGCCCTTTGGCTGCTCCTTCATCATCCGTTTCCTGTAAAATTGACATAAATTTTTAACAACAATCGGCTCAAAATCTCTAACACCTAGTAGTCCAGTGGGCACTCATTAACTATAATATGAACATAAATAGATCTTAAGGACAAAAAGAGGGAATGGGTAGCGGGGAAAACTGCGAAATCGTTGCAACCGTTAAAATGAAAAGCCATCGGAAAAATATTAATCCGAACGACCAAAATCATGAAAAATAATGTTTTTAAATAAAAATTAAATAAATTAATTTGAGTTGAGGCGGAAAATATGAGCGGGACGCTGCTCAAATTTTCCGAATTAATTCAAATACTTAACAAAAATAGTAACATAAAAATGGAACGTGTAAAATAAGGGCGGAACGCTGCTCAAATTTTTCGACTCAACAAAAATACTTTACCGAAAACCAGGGAAATACAAATGGATTACGGCTAAATTGTTATATAAGAAAAATATTTCTTAAAGCTGAGGAATAAGGACGAATCCCTACACAAAATTTTGTTAATAATATTGATAATAATTATAATAATTGTAATAATAATAATAACGATAATGATAAGGGTAATGGTGATAATAATAATAATAATAATAATAATTATGATAATAATAATAATAATAATAGTAATAATCATAGTGGTAATAACAATAAATATAATGGTAGTTATAGTAATAAAAATAATAATAAAGGTAACAGTAGCAACAGTTAATAAAGGTAATACATATTATGGCAACAATAATAATGCTGGTAATAATAATGGGAAACATTTTAGTTATAATAGGGATAAGGGTGAAAGATATAATGTGGGTGTATTTAACATAACAAAAGGCGTACAGGCCAAAGAATAATCATCAGCATGGACAATAATAAGAAGGACTAAGCAAATGGACATAAAGATAGATGATATGAGAGTATAGGTTGACATTTGAAAGAGATAGGAGAATAATGGGACCTAAGAATCAAAAGCGAGCACAGGTCTTCTATCGACAGCTCGTTGGACCCAGAGATCGTTCGGTCAATTATAGCATTAGCAATAACGCTCACTTTTTGCGGACGATCTACCCACTCGAACACAGTTCCAACGTTGCTTAGCAACGGGTGCCGAGTGTTAAGCGAAGGAAATATTTGTATGGGGTTGTCTGGGTAACAACCATATAGTTTCAAAATATCAAAACCCAGTAACCCACCACAACGTTGGAACTGTGTTTTAGTGGGTAGATCATCCGCAAAAAGTGAGCGTTATTGCTAATACTATAATTGACCGGACGATCCCCGGGTTCAACGAGCCGCCGATTTAGATTCTTAGGTCCCTTACCAAAGGTAATTTTCATTTTGGTAATTACTACTGATTTCAACTTCAGAATATTTTGATTGAGTTGGGTCGGATAACACTATGAACTATTATTTATACTATTCATTAAATAACACGATATAAAGTTCGCAATTTGATCACATTCTTCCACTTTGAGCCGCCCGACGTTTTGCGCGCTCAGCCCTTCCTGGACGGTGCTTATTGGGTCTGTCCTTGGATGTTGCCGGAGGTATTGTGTCTCGATAGGCCAACTGTGCCAGGGCGAATACTAGTGGATACGTTACTGCGGCCCCTTCCTGACACGCCGATAGTGCTGTTTCCAGGCCCTTGATTTGTGTCTTCAGATTTTGCGTCAGCTGCCGTTCACCAGCCCATCCCTTTTGGGCCACTTCCATCTTTTGATAAATCGTCCTCATTGTTTTCGGTTCGATCCAGGTCCCTTTGACCTGCTGGATCTCCCGAGAAATCTGTAGCAGCTGCTCCTGTAGACTCCGGTTGGCACCCCGGGCCTTGTCAAGTTCTTGTTGCAAGATGGGAAATTGACGCCATTCCATTTCTACAAATAATGAACTCTAATCAAGTTAATTTCTACAGATAGGAAGAGTTTACTATTGATTTTCTTATTACTGGGTCGTCGTAGGGTAGTTAGGGTTTTCCGTCTGAATTCTCACCAAAACGTTGTGCAATTATTTTCAAACCTTACGTAATGCAAAAGTATACGACTTGTTTACATAAGTTAAGCAACGAAAGCCCGAAATGAAAGTAATGAAAATTGACACGATTTATTTCATAAACAAAATTCATGTAAGTTATGTGTTTAATAAATGACTACAGAGTTTCTATTTCCTCTTCGTATTAAATGGTTCTCTGGCATATGGATGGTCTCGATGAATTCCGGTGAGCTCCCTTTTCTTCCGCATCTCTCTCGGCAGAATGCGTCGTGGGATTACCACGTTTATATCCGTCATTCTTTCCTGGAGCTTGGGGTCATCTAACTCATACGACACGTTATATCGCGAGGCATACCCGTCAGTACTGGGTATCCTGCCCGCCGCGATATCTTCATTGACTTTCTGTAGGTACTGCTTGGCTTTCTCTATTTGTCTATTCGTCTCTGCCTGGTGGGTCTCGAGGCGCGCCAGTAAGTATTCGGCCTGGCCTCTTATCTCCCAGCTGGGTTGCGTCCCGGTTCTCTCTTGATCGTTATATACGGCAAATCCACCTCGTCGGAATCTTTCTGCGTGCCAGCTCGGGTTTCGCGTACCGGGGAGATAGAAAATCCCGCGTCGCACATCGCCTGCCTGCATCGGGCAGCCGAGTGAGCGGGAAACGGGTGATTACTCGGGATGCGTCAATCCACGAGTCTCCTAGAAAATAATAAAATTATCATTTACCAATTGATGTCTGTCGTGTTATTCATTTTTGTAGTCTAGTTTCGGGTCAGGGTAGGTTAACGCGACTTATGCGGGGCATTCTGCGTCAAGGACCAAAAACTCTTGACCATGGGGTCTATTCATGTAGCGGAGTTCGTCAACAACATTTTTTCATGGGGCCTCCTTGAGGTTTACTCCTCCATCGATCTCGTCTTAGGTTGGTAGTTAACTAACTATTGACAATCAAATTTTATTAATTTTATGCATTAATCAAACTATGCTCTGCCCAAAAGTTACTCTGATGGTGATGTTTAAATTTCCCATTTTTATCTTTATAAACGATTATGATTATACTCCTTTAATTCAAGAGAAAATTTATTTTTATATTTAACGCTTTTTCCTATAGCTCCAAAGAGTTACGCTAGGTGAGCATTATTTGGATACTTCCTACTAATTCCTACTAGAGATCTAAATCGACTAATCATAATCTCATGATTACTATTAGTTTGGGGTTAGCACACCTGGCGACTTATTCCCTCGTGTTTGAGCATAATATACCCCCCTCATAACTATCAGAGTGCGTACTCATTGATTATCGGTTGTATAAAACTATCCATCAACATGGAGTTCATTTATTACGGTGTAATTTATAGACGGCGCTTTAACCATCGAGATTTGAGATTCTAACGAAAATTTATTTTAACTCTTCCACTTTCGATTCCAGCTGCAACCCGATTGAATGAATGGGTTCAATTGTAGTTGGACTTTACTTGTTCTCCTCGAGTCCGCTAATATCTACACTATTTATAATAATGATCTACTTTACTCTACTCTAATAGATGCCTAGCTTAATCTAGATTAAATAGAATGTCGAATAGATAATTAATTTGACCCTACAGGTAATTTAATAATTGTCGGATTCAAAATGATACTAATACTTTTATATAGATATATTTTAATCATAATCGTTAATGATACTAATACTTTTATATAGATATATTTTAATCATAATAGTTAATTTATCAAGACTCAATTTACTCATAATTAATATTAAAATTAAAAAACGCTTAAGTTAATCATGCTGATAGCTTAGCAAATCTACTTTAATTATGATAGTAATTTACTTTATTTTTTCCCTTTTCGTTATGGTTGTAAATTGAAAAACAAATCCCAAGTTCAAAAGAAAATATATTCAACATCATTGAGGATCTGTCTGAAGCGACTACTGACCTTTACCAATGACTTGCAAATATCTGGTCGGGTGTCCGTGTTCACTGAGGCTATTTAACTAATGGTTGGTGGTTTGGTAACTGATTGAGTGGGTAAGCCGCATTACATTCTCTTTCCTATTTTTATTATTTATTTAGTCGTAGGATATATTAACATTTATCGAAAACAATACGAATTGACGGATTCAACCAGTGTATTTATGATATTTAGCAATAAACTGTCATGATTTTCTGATTAGGTTCATTAGCGGTTGTTTCCGGGAATGGTTCGCTGGTTGGGTCATGTTTACACTAAGATTCGGAAAATATATTAATATTAAGATAATGAGAACTTGGGGAATTACCTGAAGGTGAAGGTCCACTGACGCTCGCGGTGTTGGATTCCTTGTATCCGTGGTACTCTCTTGAAGTTTGTGCTTGTTTTCGGGACATGTCAGCAATGAATTGAAATGAACGATTTTCATCTGAGCCAGTTCTTATACTGGATTGTATGTCTACTGGTGCAGGAATTTGTGATCTGTGCACACCTCCTCAACAGCTGTTGGCTAATTCCTCACCAGTTATCGACAGTTGTGACACACTATGCATCGATTTTCGTCAGATTGCTTATCGTGACATTTCAAAAAATGTCATTTTCATTCCCTCTCCTGTGGCCTTATTTATGGATTAGAATTCTTTTGAACCATGACAATTGGTTACTGACAAAAATCGACCGTCGAGAATTTCCCCGATTAAGTGTTTTTACTTTTCTATAAGGAATTAATAGTGAAAGATCTTTGCCTCACTAATTATTGCTCGTCTACGCGGTAAGCTATTTGTTATACTTCCTGTATATGATATTATTGATCCTTAGTTTGAAATATTGGATTCTGGATTTTCTCGCTAGTTGATCAGGCTTTAGGGCGTCTCCTCAGAATGGTATCGGGATATATTCGTGGATGGATACTAACAAATCTAAATGGCTTATGTCGAATGGGTTCGGCTATTGTTGTCATGAGACTTCGTAATATAACTCGACAATGAAGTTTATAATGTCTCCTATATTCTTTTTCTAATCAAGACTATTGTGATCCCAGTAATGTATTTTGTGCTTTAATGAGTAAACTTGTTCATTGTATTTTTGTTTTATCAATACTTTTATATTAACTTAATTTAACGTGGGAATTTTGTGGGCACTGTTTTATTTATCTAGTTTGTTATTATCCGGTTTATGAAATTGATAAATTTTATGTATCTTTGCGCTTTCTTTGCTATGATCATTATAGTTTACAAAATTGATTTCGCCTAGGAAATGGTGATTTGGGGTTTTATTAATTTTAGATAATTACTTTATCAATCCGGTTAGCTCGGGTATTAGTCACATGTAGACTCTTACATTTTTATTTTATCAATGATATTGATCCTAGACTTTAGTTTTATCAAAACTCTTATATTTTGATCATAACATTTCGAGATTTTAGTTCTATCAACAAGCTCTTTAATGACTTTAGAAGTTTTGTAAGCATATTTTACGGTTTTACTCCTTTACTAATTTTGCAAAAACTTTATATTTCAACACATTCATTTACTGATTTTAGTAAAACTTCTTTATGTTTGGAACATAGCACTTTAGTTTCATTAACAAGTTTCTCAATACTTTTAGCAAACTTCTTTATATTTTGAGCATAACAACGATTTTACTATTGAAAATCCCGTCACCTTCCCTTAATTGATCCTAGGCGCGTTTGTGTTCATATTATAGTTAGTTAGTGCCCACTGGACTACTCGGTGTTTGAATTTTAGCCGTGTGTGAAATTATATTTTATGTCGAATTTATGGGAAATGAGTGCCGACGAAACAGCCAAAAGACTATTTTTCCTTCACCCTTTTCCCCTATACGGAATGATATTGACGTTTCAACTCCTGCGTTCTCACGCCGGAGCCTTCAAGGGCACGAATTATTGGTGATTGTACACGCACTTACACAATTCGATTGTATGTTTGATTTTAATTACTTGTAAGATGTTTCGGTTGTGGGCCGGAAAAATTTCGACTAAAAAAGTCTATTTGTTTAGATAAATATATTTTTCAACATAATACATCGTAGTTGTCATTAATAATCTTCGTGCATAATACATCATAACTCTTTCCTCACCCCGACGCCCAGGCAGAGCTCATTCGAGGTTGCCAGGACGCGACGTGGAGAAAGTTTTCGACATCCTCTCACTCACATTAAAGTTTCTGACTTCAAGATTTCCAAACTGGTTAAAACTGCTTCAGGTTAAAAACCGATTTTTTCAGATTGAAATCTGATTAAAACTGATTAAAATGACTCGGTATATATACCTATTGTACGACCTTAACCTTGCGTGTTAATTTTGGTTTAGTAAAACAAAATTTGACCTTGTGATTTTCTAGTATATTCTATTCTTAATTTTATTATTTTGTAATTTAATTTGACAATTTTTCTTTTGAATTTTTTAATTGAATTGTTTCCAATTCGAATTATTTGATTTTTATTCCATTTTCATGGATTTTCGCAGTTTTTGGTAAATTGTCAAATTTCGGTAAAATTGTTAGGTTTTCGTGTTATTTTTATGTTTATTTCGTGCGGATCTTGTTGTACTTTGTTATTATTTTAATTTATTTTTGTGTTTTATAATTTTATATTTAATTGTTTTCTTTCTCATATTTTGGCAGGGTTAGTTGATGTTTTAATAAGTTCGATTTTAAATCTGCATATTGTATTTGCGTGTGTATTACCGATTCATTTAAACAATTTACAAGGCCGTTTGTGTTCTGGCCCAACAAAGGTCAAATTTTTTTAACGCATTAAAAAGAACATGCAAGGTTAGGGTCACAAAATAAGTATAAATACCGATTCATTATACAAGATTTTAATACACTTAGTGAGCAATCACTTTTCTCGCAAAAAAATAAACTGTTATTTGTCAGTAAAATCTGAGAACCAATATTCGGTCGAAACCAGAGATTTGAAATACTTTTGAGGAGCATTTATCTGTGATTATTTCTTCGTTGTACGAACTCAAGCATTCTTCTAAGTAAACACTAATTGAGCGTAATTGCACGAAATGAATTGTGTGTGTTTTAATGAGATGCCATGTAAATGTGATTGGACAAATTATAACTTATGAAATATGCTAATGAATCTTTGTCGAAATTTTTTCGGCCCACAGCGACGACCTGTGTAAGTGCGGTTCCTCCGCCTACAGCTTGTGCCCGTGAGAGTACAGTCGTGAATAACTACAGGCTCGAACGTCAAATCATTGAATCTATAGGGGTAGTGGGAAGATCGGGAACTAGTCTTTTGGCCGGTTCCCTTTAACCCATCTCCCGAAAATTCGACCTAAAATCTATACTATACATCGGCTAAAATTTCATTACACCAAGTAGTCCAGTGGGCACTCTTAAAATCTTAATTCCTTAAGGTTAAATTCTAGGGAAGGGTAAGCGAAAACTCGAAGTCAGTGCAACTAATAAAACCTGTAAATTTATGAAAAGAAATGTCATAGTCTAAACTAAAATCACGTTTTTTAAAATAACCATAAGACGCTGTATAGTATAGTCAACCGTAATATAATGCTCATGAGAGCTCTATATTGGTAATAATAATAATATCAATTTACACCCTAGGTAGTAATCATGAATCAATTAAAATTGACACTGATATATGATAACAGGCTAACGATATACATCAGGTAAGATTAAACGGACGGGTAATCTAGTAAAAATGTTATGGATAGTACGACCCCACTAACGATGTAGAATTAGTATTCCCACGGTTAACCGAAATTGTGACAATAAAATAACCGAGATAAATTTAGTTACGATAACCCGTCATTTGTAATAATAAATATTGCTGACCCCTTAATATAAATAAAAATCGTCAAATCATTAAGGACATCATAATAACATTAACCATCAATAAATAAATAACAATCACAATAAAATTTTCCTTTTAAAAATACCAGGAGTGACAAAATAATCAGAAATTCATCAAATACAATTTAGCCCTTGTCGAAGGAATAATTCCAACAAAAATCTTTGACACATCCTGTCCAGTGTTCGACCACCATTAAAGATTCCGCATCGATCTTCCTAAACTCAAACTGCTGAAATGACGAATTTAGCGAAGAATTAGAGTAGAATTAGTTCCACCAATGAATGATTATATGACGTGATACATCCATTGTTTTATCTTAATAATATTGACCACAATTATCATATTCTTTGGTATTCACATACAGGAACGTCTGGGAGTCACTAAAGTGTAAAAAATCAAATTTTATTTTAAATAAACATGGCAATCAATTGGCTACCAATGTGAGTTGTCTCATCATTCTTAGTTAGTCAGGTTTTATCATCAGAAAGATAGAAATTCTGAGTATCTCAGATAACAGCGAATATCGGGCTTCTTCGACGGAGTTTTGCAGCGGACTACGGTGATGTAATTCGATGATGGACTTCGAACAACGGATTTCTGCGATGTATTTCGATGCTGGACTTCGACGACGAACATGTGTAGTTCTATATTTCGGCACTTTGGTAACTGACTTCAACACCTGATTTGTGGAAATAAAATGTTTTTACAAAAAATAACCCCCCTTCCTCCTTCCCTAGGTATGGCAGTACTGAAAAAATGATACAAATATATATTCCCAGTATATAATAAGGTAAGTAGCAGTATAATTATGATAAGAAGGGTTTCGCGAGAAGCCGTTAGCTTGTATTTAATTAATATATTAATATGTGTCATCTACATTTATTATATCTTAAGTAAATAGGTCGATATAGTTATCAATAAGTACTGCTAGAAATATAAATTGATTAATTAAATATGTGGTATCTCCAACTTCAGGATGAAACGAAATACGCATATATACTGGTTTCTCAAGTGACGATCCAAACACAAAAAGGGAATAATAAATAATAAAAGAGAATTTGACTTGTAATTAATTAATATTAGTATGTGTCAGCTACATTTATATATATTAAGTAACATAAGTGAATATACGCACTGCTAGAAATATAAATTGATTAATTAAATATGTATGTAGTAGTTATCTATGAAGATATTCCAACTTTTGGATTAAACGAAATACGCGGATATACTGGTTTAAAAAATGTCTATCCAAATCATAAAAGAAATCAGAAGTTAACTTGTATTTAATTAAATTAGTTAACTATAGTATACTTTTATTATATGTTAGGAGATATTGATGAATGTAAATAAATATAAGTACTTATAGTATTATAGGTTGTTTAATTAAATGTTGCAGTCAGTGCCGGTTGATTTTAGTAAATTAAAAATATTCAAATTAGATGTTTTTGTCTTAATAATATAGTAAAAAATCAATATACATTTTATTTATACATATGGTAATAGTATGAGATAGATATAGATTATTCTACTATTAATAATATCAATAATTAATTAAAGGTGTGCTCGTTAAAAATATGATAACATGAAATAATAGCTTCGATACAGGCTTTCCTGGACAGAACCGAAATTTCATTTTTTGTAAGGCCAATTTTTTTAGAATATTATCATTAACACTGTTCCAGGTGCCTAAAGATCCAACAATCAGCGCTGAGATAGTGCATTCACGTTTAAAAGCATGCCCTATTTCTTTTGCTAGGTCTTTGTATTTAGCGATGTTTTTTCCCCTGGCATCTGTAAAATTAATTTTTGAGTCGTATGGATATGGATAAGTATGTTACTCTTAGATTGAATAACCAGGTCAGGTTTCAATGTGGTAGGGGATGCAAGATAAAGACGACTTTGATCAACATCAAGATCAAATCCAATATCTGTTAAAAAGGAGAAAACGCAGCAAAGGACTCTATCTGGTTGGTTTCTGCGAGCATAGATTTTCGAGAGGCAATGGTTAAAAATGTGTTCTTGTGTTTCCGGTACAAGGTTGCATTGTCTACATAGAATGCTTATGTTGTCTTTAATACGTTTAGGACAAAAATTAAGATTAATGAGGTTGTTGCTATCGCGTTTTTTGAAAAAGATATTATGCGTCGTTTAGTATATCAGATTTTAAAAGGTAAGATGCAGTAGAACTGTTAGAAATGGTAGAAGCTATATGTCCTTGCACAGATAGTTTGGACCATTCCTCAGAGTAAACCAGTCATACTATTTTATGTAATTCGGAAGATATTTTTTTAAGTTGGAACCGTCGAAATAGTTTACTCTATCTTTATATATGATTTCCAAGCGAAAGGTCCCATCTTCAGTCAATTGAATTTTGGCGGATATACCGAATTTATCTTTTAGTCTAGACGTCGATTTTTGGAATTTGTTTAAAAATGAAAAGAAAGGAAAGATTTTTGTTAGATCTCCATTGAGCCAGTAATGCAGGATCGATTTTACCTGCTCCACGAGCCTCTGCAAGCTCCGAAACGATCATTTTATTGAAATTAGAATTTGTATAATTTAATAATCTGGTAAAGTTTGTGATACTTTGAATATAATATTCATCAATAGCATACGTAAAACCTAAACCGCCAAGTATGCAGTCAGTATAGAAAAAGGAGTTGTTAATTAGGTTAAATTTATCTACTATAACTTTTCGTAATAGTGCTTATATTTTCTGGTCATAGCCATTTCTTTTTCCGGGGTCTACTTTGGTTCTAGGATTTGCACAGTTCAGTGCGGCAATTTACAGTTTCTAAGTGAAAAAATTATCCTGGAGTGAATGAATGTTTTGAACGCGAACATTTTTTAAGATTGGTGTAGGTAGGAGCTAAAGATATTATCGGTATCCGCAAATGCCGAGTTGAGACGGTCATCTTTTGTTTGTGTGAAAAATCTACGATTAAATATTTGTAAATATTATCATCAGATACTATAGATATTTGTTCCCCATACAGTAGAGGATTAAATTTAAGGTTAGCATGGGACGCAATTTCTACTAGTCTATCGAGTGCTTTACTAACGTTTACAAAAGAGTATGATATAAGAATTATATCATCAGCATAGACTGTGAAAGTAAAAAGGGAGATTTTCCAGTATATCACGCAATATGAAATCTATGGACAATCAATAAAGTATCATTGATAAGAGGCAACCTTGTTGCACCCTTTAACAATGGGAACTAAATCAGATAGAACACCATTACAATCAAACAACGTCTTAATGTCATTATTGTTTGGATTGTCGGTGAATTTGAATGGGAATTATTGTCAATCTGACTCCAAGCGTGCTTTTAAACAACAATAATGAACTTCAAACGATATACACTTTATCTCTACTTTGAAATGACACAACGAATTATCTATCAATCACAATTTGGTGCTTAATACGACCCTTCGTGAAGAATAGCACTTTTCGGATCAATTGGATTTTACAATCACTTGACTACTGTAACGGGTTTCTGAGATCAGTAACTCTGATTTAGTTGCTTTGACTTCGCTTAATTTCTGTTTCAAATTTCTCTTTTCCTTGATTTCAACTTTAAGTTTTCTCCAAATTTCTCTTTAATACTTTCTTCAATAATTTTCTGTAATTTTCTCCTTTCCAATTATTCGTCGAATTATGTCCAATTTTTCTCTAATCTCTTTTTGTCTCCTTAGTCCAATTTCTCTCTAATAATCTCTTTTTCTTCCTTTAATTCCAATTGCGCTTTCTTTTTATACTTCGTCATCCAATAATATATACTGATATCCAATAGAATTTCTGATATCTTTTACCGCTAATTCCATTTCAGCCTCTAATCACTGACAGCTGTCCAGATAAATAATTTTTTAGAGATGCCTTTTCCTGGATTCCCAAACAATATTTTTTCCCTTATCTTGAAAGAGCTTTCGAAATAACGTGCAAATTTTCTTTTTGTTTTCCTAAATTTGCACTTGTTAATTATAAATGACCTTTATTTAATTGTCTGTTTTTATTGATTTTCTCTTATTCCCTTCTCGTTATTCGACATTTCTTTTTCATTCCCTTTTTATTAAGCCCCAGAACCACATCTTAATCACTTATCCTTGTTTTCCCCAATCATTTGACATGTTTATTAATTATTTTACTCTATTATTTAGGTATCCTCAACATTATATAGCTCTTTTATTATAGAAAAAGTTTCAGTTTTGAAAAGAGACGTCTTTGAAAAGAGAGGATTTACGATATGGGGAGGTTGCAGTTTGTACAAGAGGAAACATAAGGCTTTGAGTCAGATTTTCTGTACTGTTGATTATCTTAAGCAGGATGAATATATTATTATTTGTCATATTATGTAATAGATTTTTAGATATTACATTAAAATTAAAAGTATATTTGATTAGATCAACATTTTTATAATATAGGGCCTCATAGTTTAGTTTAATTATATTTAAAAATTCTTTGCTAATCAAAGAGTAACTTAAATTCGTTCTATATAAAAAAGTTGCCTAACTGGGCTTTACTATTATTTATTTCAGGGAGATTTTGGTATGAATTAAAAGATGATATTGTGGAGTTAGTTATTAACTCAAAAAGGAGTTTTTCAAAGGCATTAGTACGGTTTTTGGATTCTTTGCAGTAGGTATCAGGTTTACGAGACAAAGATTTACGTCTATTAAAGAAGTGTATAGGATAGTTTTTATTGAATGTTTTAGGAGATTCGGTGTTTAAATTAAAGGGGAATTTCATATGTCTCGACGGATCAAAGAATTTATCTGATGAGGAATGGTCAAGGTTTTTGTAAAGACTCATCTTATTCGAAGAGAGGGAGTCTGGTATAGTGTTTGTTATAATAGAAGTAATGAATCCTTGTGAAACAATATCCTTAGAAAAAGTCACATGTTTTGTTTTTGAGGTAAGGGTTTTGATTATAGGTTTGAGAGGTCATTATATTTATTATAGTAATTGTTATTATTATTTTTTTGAAAAAATGGCTTTATACGTCTTGGCTATGTAATCTCTATTTTCTTTGAAAGTTTGAGCTAAAGTTGTATTATTTGCTGGGCTGTGATGAGCGGTACTTCCTAATCTAGTTTAATAAAGTGTTTAGTTTAGTCAGTAATGTTTTTAATTATCTCTACTTTAGTATGGTTATTTTTGCTGGTATTTTGTAATTTTTTATTAAAAAGCTTTTGCTTTTTAATTTAAAAATAAAAAAGTAGTCAATTAAAAGTTTTTTTAGATAATTTCCGCCTCTTATTTCAAATTTTAAAATTGAAAAGCAAAAATTTAATTTATTAAAAAAATTATCTGTAAGATTTCTAAGGACTAAAAATTTTTATCATTATTATTTAAAGTTATGTTATTCATAAGTGCATTTTTATAAGATTAAGGTTTCAACCATGTAGGTGTAATAATTTGAATTTCTTTTGACGAGATGTTTCTAATGGTTTTAGCATTTTCGTTTATAACTCTTTTCATTTACTCTTTTCACTAACATTATTTTTTTTTACTTTTTTACTAAAAATTCCTATTAGAAAGAATGTTTAAAATCTTTTTATTGGTGTTAAAATTAGTATCATTTATAAAATGATTTTTTTCCAAAAAATTCGTATTAGAAGGAATGTTTAAAGTCTTCTTATTGGTACTACTGACCCATGCCAACCAGATTTTCAGAGATGACAAATGGTACGTTGGAGAACCAACCGCCAGCCAAAAGGAGAGGAATAGCGAGAAATCTCGGATAGAGAACAACCCAAATCGAGTTCGAGGTAGATCAGTTCCTTACTGAAACGAACCAAGTGATGGTGGTAATTGACGATAAGAATCAGCCACAAGAATGTTGAATTTACTTTGTCCGTATAAATCAGAAAACACGAAAAATCCAAAAAATGGGAAACATCCACAATAAATGCTATAGCAGTAAAATCTCAGGAATAATAGACACATTAAAATAACCATAGTGGAATAATTGATCTGAATTAAATGAGAGCTGGTGACTCGCGCCACTGATAAAGCGTGAACTGATTACATCACAACAGTTTTTAGCCAGAAAATTGGCCTAATAAATAATAAATTCAAAAAATAAAATAAGAAAATTTTGATTAATCAACGAATTAAGGAACAATTCGGTCGTATTTAATGGGGAGATAAACCAATAGAGCGACAATAAATTAACAGCTTACAGTTACAATATAAACAGTCACAAGGCAGGTAAACATATAACAATGTCTTCGGTATCTAAGAGATACAACTGTTGGGGTATTACGAAAAAAGCACAGTAAAATCAATAAAACACCAAAATGATAAAAGTGCGACATTAATTAAAAAATTAACAAAAATTCGAAAGTAGTATTGATCGGGGGAAATTTGTATGGCTGAACGCCAAATTGAAAGACGAGTCCAGAAATAATAATAAAAATTTAGTGAAGGGTCCCTAGAAAATAATATATGACAAAAAACAAATTAATTAAAAAATTAATTACTAATTAGAAGCCCAAGTCAATGGGAAGCCTGAGTCAATGGGAAGCCCGAGTCAATGGGAAGTCCAAGGTAATGGGAAACCCGAGAGATGAGGAAAGCCCTGTGTGTAGACGGAATAATATAAAAAGGTAAATTGGCCTAAACAATATTAAATGGGCGCCACTGATCTATGAAGAGGTAAAACCGTCTGAGCAGGAGTATTAAAGGAAAAGGGAAAAACACTAAATGTCCAGTGGTTGAAGCAAACAAGTAGTCTAGTCAGGTCAGTAAAATAGTAAAGTCAATCGTTATCTATCAGAAAAGGTGATTATTCATTGGATAACCTACCTTAAGATAATCAAATTTATTCGGTGGTGGAAGGGTGCAAATAAATCATAAATTGTAATTACGAAACATTGAAATAAATCGGATTGAGTTGTAACTGTGGTAAAGTGCAAATAAAATTATTCTGTGTTGGGTTTGCTTATTTGATTCGAAAAGGACATGAGGAGTCAGAGAAAACCAACTTTCAATAATAATAACCCAACACAATTCTACTACGGATAACGGACGTAGGGAAGAAGAATCGCTCCGGAATCGGCCCAACAGCTGCCGACGCCTATTGAAGAAAAACTAGAATGTGGTCCGAGTGAACAAGCTCGAGATACTTCATGTTTATAATATTTTCATTTAAAGCGACAACTAATATCTATGATATATACTTAGTACGTGATGACTCGAATCGGACTTTTATTATTTAATTATTTCTTATTAATAATATGATAAATAAATCAATGGACATTTAGATCGCAGAGACCAAAACAATGGATTCACCCTACAAGTGCCTGCGCACTCGGCAGCAAGACACCGTCAAGCTTTGTGGGATCATGGGTACTCGCTGGCAACACATGGGGAGAATGGTTGGCAATGTCGACCGGGAGATTGGAAAAACGAAGTAGAACTGCTCATTATAGCTATCAAGAGAGAACCGGATAGGAACCCGGCGAGAGAAGCCCGAAAACAAGCCGAATTCAGTCTATATCGACTGTAGAGTCAAGAGAGGAAATTTCACTGGCGAGCAAATCTGGCCCGGCGACATCTAGCTCGCGTGAAAGCGGACATTGCCGGCGGATTGATCCCAAGCAACGATGGTTTTGCTTCGGAATACGGGGTTTCCTTCGAACAGGATGCCCCTAGGCTAATGAACATAGAAGCTCCAACAAAACTGATTCTACCAGATATATTGGTACAACCGGCTCTATTGAATCGATTAGGACAGCGGCAACATGGAGATCACACGTATCCTCGCCGATATTCCAAATAGAGGCGCACCGACCACACGCACAGGAATAACCAGTCTGACAGCCGACGAAAGAACCCAAAATCAAAAATTTAAAATATGTGAACCAAATTTATATAATTTATAATTTATAAATGTTTATAATTTATAATATTGATTTGGTTTTGAAAGCTTAATTATGTTAATTTTTTTTAAATAGAATCCAACCATAAGGTTTTCTAACTAACGAGGTTGGTTGAACCATCATGACTAGGAGAAGTTGAAAGAGTGATTCTGAGTTTCTGACAAAGATAGTCGATAATTAAATAGAGTTACAAAACGATGTAGAAATTAGGAAGTATAAAGAATTTTATATTAAAATATGTAAATTATTATAGGGTAGTTTATGACCATTACGAATGCTGACGATAACGAAACTATTTCATCGAAGCCATTATTATTTTCCTTCGATTTTAGATATAAATTCATCGCCTATCTCGGCCAGGAATTAAAAAGTATGCGAAGGAAGAACACCGATCTACACCGACAATTACTACAATTGTGTCAGGAGATCCAAAAGATTAAAGTCACTTGGATAAGGCGGCCAACGCTTGACTGCAGCTCAACAAGAATGGAAAGAAGATAAGACCCTTACCCTAGCCCAACGAACCCAAATCCGGGGCTTGGAAGTCGCGCTGTCTGCGTGCCAAGAAGGGAGTGCAGTGACATAACCTTTGGTTTCGCACCGGCACAGATAGCCTATCGTGAACAAAACTCTCCAGACGAAGTTGGGAAATGGACCCTAACACATACAAGGCCAGGGAGGGCTGAACGGAATCGCAGGCGTTTCCAACAAGCCGAGAAAACTTAATAACATTGTCAATTTTGTTAATGATTATGTATTATATTAATAAATATTTGACTCGATTTTCTTGATAAAAATAATAAAAGTTTCCAATCAATTTCAAGTAAAGCGTATTGTGACTAAGAAACTGTTTAGGGACCTATAATTGACCTTTTATTGGTAGCACGTGAACCCATCATGAAGCCGAGCCTTAGCAGTTCTGAGAGCTCACCTTTGGCGGTCTCATAACCAGTGGTTACAGTACCAACATTGCCTAACAACGGGTAACCATTGGAGAGCAAGAAAGGTTGTATGCATTCGTGTCAAGGTCATAAACTACCAACCCACCAATTTCATAAATTGCTCAAACTTTTTAGTAAATTATAAATTTGAAAAATTGTTGGGTTGAGGAAGAAAAAACTCGGCGCACACACTTTAAGAGGTTTCTCATCAAATTCACTCATAAGAAATATTAATCGTTAGACACTTGACACAAGCGACCTTGGAAATGTGCTCTAATATGCAGTAGTCAAGTAAAATGCGAACGATAATGTCATGACTGCTAATACCCTGACGCACCTATAGGTTCAAGAGCTATAGTAAGTCGTCGAAAATAAAACGGCAAATATTGAACTCCATAAACTGGTTTCCAACTTATGGCCAGTTTACAAACTATTATGGTGAAAATTGTAAGTTTAGTTATTTCCCAGATCGTATTTTCCAATGTTGACTGTATGCTACTTGTGATATATTAACCATTAGATTACCAAAAAAATCACATAGCATGTTTTACCAACTTGGTCAAATTGACCCTGATTATATTAGGTCGTGTAAAATGTTTCCTGGCAGCAGCAGAAAGTGAATTTACAAAGCACTTTGCATACACGGAAGTTATAACTTAATAAACTCTTTTTACACAATCTAGTATATTTACTTTGACTAATAAAACAGTTGGTTAATCATGGTTGCTTTCATTGTCATTTCATATGTTGAAATTGTAATCGAAAACTGCCCGGGAAGCTTTACACAACCTAGTATATTTCATGTTTTTTCTTAGTTATATGGTTCAAACATCACAAGACATGAGTTTTTTTTCTTATGTGTTTGTATTTTAACATTAAAACAAAAATAGTAATATCAATTTGTTTTTCCACATTTATATACATTTTACATAAACTACTTGATAATGTTCTCAAAAAACAAATTTGTTACATTTTGAACACAAAATGTTTGTTTTACGATCCTCTTTGTTGTCACAATAGTTATGTTGGTGAATAGGGTTTATTTTAATTTATTTTTCTAGGGTTTCTCTATGACTGTAATCTTAACGCCTCAAGATTATTATTCCGTCCCTCCTATGTCCTTAAGGTGATTATTATGTTAGTACTGTACATTGTGGGTGAAAATTCATGAGCAAGTGAGCTTCATTTCTAGAACTACTTCTCATGATATTTTCACTTTCAGGTTCTTGACTGCTGATGGAAGGTTTTACATCTTTTTCTTTCTATATCCTGGTCTATACTCGTCTATTTTTAAATTCCTATGTCAATTTGTGATTTTTACTCATCATTTATTAAAGTATCTTGCAAAAGTTTCAGCAGCGTCCAGCCCTTATTTTAAGGTAAATTTCCTATTTCATCTATTTAATCACTGTATCAACTTCATTTTTGTCCTAGTTTACGACTTGTTTTTCCTTGTATTAATAACAATTCCATGACTCCCGACGCACTTCCCTCATTTAATTTTTAACCGCTCCAGTTTACGTTTCCATCGAGCGCCTTGGTTTAGACAACATAATCCTACTTTCGAGATGAGTACAATCTAAGTCTGACCCGTCACAGTAGACTTTGAGGGATAAAAGTGTCGTATGACCAATGCATACCAATCCTCAAAACTAACTGAGCTATCGAGCAAACCGTCCACCGCTTTCAAGTTCTATTTTGATACATGGATGTGCAACAAATTTAGGGGGACCGGTTGAGAATACCAATAAGTATCTTAAACCATCCGAAATGATTACAAATTTATTAGTGAGAGGCATATAAGAATCAAGGAAACTGATTAGAAATAATTAAAACAAAAGCGTAAAACTAAAACATTTATTAGAAAAATTTACGATAGCATTTAAGACACACAAATCAACTTACCACCGCATAAATCAGCGATCTTGAATTAGCGCTGAATTAAAATGAAAATTTAAAGCTAAAATGAAAAGTTTGTTCAGTTGTTAACTGATTTAGTTAATGGTAAGTTTTTGATTAATAAAGTATCTTTCACAAATTTGAGTAGCGTTCGGCCCTTAAGGTAAATTTCGTATTTTATCTATTTAATCACTGTATTAACTAACTCAACTTGATGTCCAAAGTAGTGGGATGTGTCATATCCAGCACATGTCATATCCAGCACACTACCCCCTCCCCCCCCCGCTGAGAGAAAATTTTTCTAAGTCCAAAAGTACAAAAAATTTTTAAGACAGAGACAATGACTCATTCAAGGCCATTGAAACAAAGACCATGACTCATTCAAGGTCATTGAAACAAAGACCATGACTCATTCAAGGTCATTGGATGACTCATCATATTTTTCAAGGTCATATTATTTTTAAACATTTTTAGATATAAATTTACTACTTATAAAAATAAGTAGTATATATTTTGTAAATTTATTTTATTATTATTAAATTAAATTGTTTGTTTTAATCAAGTCAATTATTTTATTATGATTATTATTATTATTAATATTATTATTATTATTATTAATATTTTTTATTTTTATTATTATTATTTTTATTATTATTATTAATATTATTATATTTATTATTATTATTATTATTATTATTATTATTATTATTTTTATTATTATTACATGTTTTAATTTTTATTACAAGTTTTATTTATTAAGATTATAATTTTTATTATTATTATTACATATTTTAATTTTTATTACAAGTTTTATTTATTAAGATTATAATTTTTATTATTATTATTACATGTTTTAATTTTTTATTACAAGCTTTATTTATTATTAATATTATTCTTTTTATTTTTATTATTATTTTTATTATTATTTTTATTATTATTATTATTATTAATATTATTATTTTTATTATTATTTTTTATTATTATTAATATTATTATTTTTATTATTATTATTATTATTAATATTATTATTTTTATTATTATATTTATTATTATTACATATTTTAATTTTTATTACAAGTTTTATTTATTAAGATTATAATTTTTTATTATTATTATTACATGTTTTAATTTTTATTACAAATTTTATTTATTATTCTTTTTATTATTATTTTTATTTATTATTATAAATATTGTTATCATTATTTTTATTACTTTTTATTAATAATACATATATATATATATATAATAAAACAAATACATAAAAACAACTATAAAAAAATCATCAATATAAAAACAACTATATATAAAAAACAACAACTTCATAAAAAGTAAATCAATTATTAATAATACAATTAAACAAATATCAAGTTTTATTTCACGTTTCTTCACGCTTGGCATTTGATTATGAAAATATTGATAATAAAAATAAAAATAATAATAAAATAATTATAACAAATGAAAATACCAAAGAGAAATTTTCACAATTTTTATTTTTATATACAAATTTGTTAATAAATATCAATAACATTCTCAAATATCTCATCAAATTGCTGATTGCGAACTTTTGGATCGGTTTCAGGCATGATTATATTACCACCAACATCAAGGGCATCAACCCCTCTATAATGACCATATGCAAAACTCGAGTTTTTCCCTACCCAAGCTCTCTTATCGTCATGATTATTTAATGCTATTTTAGAATTTTTAAAAGTGAACAGCTGATGATTTCTGGTCCCTATCCTAGTTTGAGGTACCGACATAATAATATTGTTATTATAACAATTCAAATATGATTGGTGTTTAATGTCGGTACCCGGTAATTTTACACCCTTAGCTCGCATTGTTGATTTATTTCCTAGCAAGCTATAACATTTAGGGCGCAAGAAAACCCACTCGCTATATCCTAACCCTTTACTCTCATCCTTGAACTTGCCAATAACCGAGTCAAGTCGTCTAGAATATAAAGGATGAGAAGGATCATAATTTGATGTATCTAACAGATCATCCGAAATCATAGCTTTTAATAAAATTTCTAATTTTAAATTTTTTATCTCCAAAAAGAAGCTATCTGTATCACCCGCTACTAGATTGATATCACAATTATAAATATCACGATATTTTTGTAACTCAACATACTGTAACTGGTACATCCGTAGTTTGGATAAATCTAGAACTGATTGACCGATATAACTAGGTCTATCCAAACATATTGAGTCCTTATTAAGATGAGCGGCAAAAAGATCATCAGTAATCTCTATTGTTTTTCTAAATGCCGGTTTTGACGAATATGTAATTAACTTTTCAGCTGAATTACATAATCGCAAATTCATCCTCTTTTTAAGGTTCTCAACAGATTTACCATACAGACTGTTGTTATATAATTTAAATAAATCTCTATATAATTCACTAACTGCATTTGCACGCAAGTTAGTGTTTTTATCGATATAATGTTTAAAAATAGGAGCTTGCTTGTATTTAATAGCTCTATGTATATGTGTAACCTTAGCCCCGAGAGAAAGATAAAGCCTGAGAAGCCTCCAATGAAGAACATAGTTCTTCTTAGGATAATGCGTTAGCATTAACTTCTCAACTTTTGAATTTGGTGGGCACATCTTTTCCGGTCCAATCGGAAAGTCATTTAGAAAATCATGTAAATTATCTGGAATCTCGATATCAACTTCCATAGTATATCCATATGGAAGGATTTCAATATCCACAACATTCGCACATTCATTCAAAACCTCATCCAAACCATCATACACCCAAGTAAAATCAGCGTAAGGAAGACTTTGGCTGAGAGCCCAACCGTACAGATTATTTATATCTATGTACAATAATTCTGTATCCTCCGAAGCAGCAATGTAATGTTTGTTAACAAATGTTAACCCACCCCGTATTCCACCTTCATAAAAATTGAACATTTCCATGTCCTGTAAAAGTTCAATGGGTTCCGTTAATGTCATAAGCGCTGAAGCCCATGACATACCCGGAATGCCATAAAAGTTTAGAGGTTCAAGACCATTGTAAACAATAGCTTTGGCACGGAATTGTTGAAAATAGTCCGCAAGGAGGAATACATCAAGTTTAAGGTAAATTAACATATAATCACGCAAAGTCCTACAGGTTTGCTGCGTCCAGATTAGTTGTGCCCTATCGTACTCATCTTCACTTACGCCCTCCCAAATTGGAGGCAACTCATAAGTAGTCTCAAGAACTTCCTCCGAAACAGCAAAATTATACGGAAAAATACCTTTACAGTCGACTATAGAACCATGAAAGACAGACGAAGTCAATGGAAGAGAAGTTAGCGTTTTCACTGCCTTAGCTAACGAACAATTAACAAATTGCATACTGTCGATAAAGCGAACAGTCAATTTGTTAATGTGAACAATTAACGAGATAAATTTTTCTGTAGAGGTCGGTATGATATCTAAATTCCATGAAGGAAAGCGATCGAGACCATATTTTAAAATATGGTGAAGGTCATACCCTCTTAAATTATGAAAGACTATAGGTAGTAACCGATAAATCCTACGAGCTATATTACATTTTCGGCAAGCTGCCCCTAGATAATTACCAGTAAAATGGCAATGATCTCTAACCGGATTTACAATCGGTTTTTTACATAAATAACAGGTTCGACAAGATTTAAACTGTCGAACCTCACTGAAAGACATAGGCCCTATCAATTTATCACCTTCCGAATCATAGTACGGAATAACAATTTCAGTTGCAATTTCCTCAATTTTCTTAAGAAAATCAGGAATGCAATCAAGTCCGTAAAAGTAATAATATGATTTTGTGTTAGTATAATTATTAATTAATAAAAGACCTGCTGCAATAGGCATATGAATTTGATGATGTCTATCATCAGGAGGTAAAACCGATTCAAAATCGGCATAAATCACAAAAGGTGGGGTGATATGTTTAGAATAATTTAGGAATTCTAAATTTTTATTTTCGGGGAGCGTGTATAGGGTTGTGCCAGTCTGATTTTTGGCGCATAATGCAACATGTGTATTGAATGCATTATCTAATCTAAACCCATTAAGGCAATGTGGACACCAACGACATCTAATTTGAATGTTACAGTCAGGGTTTTGATTGCAATTCATTAACCAGTTGATATTGGTCACAGCGGTATAATGATAGATATCATTATTTTCAAGTAATAATAAATAAATAGGGTTTCCGTCAGTGACTTTGCTTCTATGAATCAAACTTAAATGAGGATGGTGAAAGGCATAATTATCTGGAACCTCATCAATTATAACAGTTGGTGTGTACGAAAACACATTTATTGCTAATTTTAAAGTCGAATTTTTCTTTTCGAACTTTGGTATGTTTATTAATTTCATGGGACAATCCGTGATCTCATCGTACTCTAATTCGTCTAAAAACTCTGTATATTTAGAGACTCTTTGGGGGTTTTCACCAATTATATCTTTCTTTAATAAATAAAGAATAGAGTAAAGGAAGCACTTGTCGTCATTTTTTTTTATATTTACTATAGCTCCTTTATTTTTCAATGCAGAAGGGGTTTTAATATATTTATGTCCAGACAAACGATTAATAGGAGCATATTTTGTTAAAATAAAGTGAATTTCCATAATATTAATAACACGCCATCCACTGCCTAAATGGGTGAATTGTTCTATTTTTTCATTAAGCTTATTAACCCCTTCGCTTAAAAAGTTATCTGAAAATGTCTCCGCATTATTCGAAAAATAATTGTCACGGATCTCGCCATCTTTTTCAAATTTAATTAATATCGCGAATTGAATTTTAACGCTCCCCATTTTATTTATCTCAAAAATTAATTTATTACTGATTCGCTCAGTTAAAGTTACTGTAATTAGTTGCGCGTTAGATATATCAAAACGTAAAGTTTTGATAGCGCCATTTAAATTTACTGAAATGTTCGGCTCATTCTCTAATACAGAACCTCCGAATTGTATAATATTTTCATTATTTATAGTAGGTATAGTATTTTCATTAATTATAATAGGTATATTATTTATAATATTTTTATTATTTATAGTAGGTATAGTATTTTCATTAATTATAATAGGTATATTATTTATAATATTTTCATTATTTATAGTATTTTCATTATTTATAATAGGTATATTATTTATAATATTTTCATTATTTATAGTATTTTCATTATTTATATTATTTACATTATTAGAGTCATCATCATCACTGATTTCGATGACTTCTTTTTTAATTATTTTATTTGGGATATTAATTTTAATAGGTGCAGCAGGTCTTTTATTCTTTTTATTTGATGTTTTTTTATTTTGTAGTATATTCAAAATATCGACGTTATTTTTATTAATTTTCTTAAACATATTTATTTTACTAGACTTGAAAGAATTTAAATGAACCCCATGTTCCCTATAAAATTCTTTATATTTAATGTTCTGGGATGTTTTGCATATGGCGCAGATAAAAAATTTGATGCCATTAAATCTATGGCGGTAATATTTTTTCATTTCTTCATGGCAACTTTCATTATGTTGCAACGATGAGATGCAATATCTCGGATAAAAAGTGCCTAATAAAAATATTAAATTAAAATCCTATATAAAGTAACTATGATATAAAATATCTAATAATTCTAACAAATAAACCTATATAAAGTAACTAATAATATTTGCATGCTCACTGCAAACTATTTAATAATTCTAATAAATTAAACCTTAAATACAATAATATTTGCATGCTCTCTGCAAACTATTAAATAATTCTAATAATTCTAATAAATAAAACCTTAAATACAATAATATTTGCATGCTCACTGCAAACTATTAAATATGCTATAAAATATCTATTAAAATAATTCCTATATAATTCATATATAATTCAATTACGTAAGATCTATAATAAAAATGCCTATATAATTCAAAAAACTATTTGTTCAACTATATTTGTTTATAATTTATTATGTTAATATGTTTCAGTAATAATACTTTTTTAAAATATATTATAAATTAATGATATTTGAAGTATTATTAAAATAATACTTTAAATTTCATCAATTTAAAAATATATTTATCATAAAACTTTTGAAATAAATAGATCCTTATTATAAATTTATTATAAATTATTATAAATTATTGATATTTGATGTAATATTTTAATAATACTTCAAATATCATTAACTTAATTTCGATAAATAAAAATAAATAAAAAACTAACATTTATCTCCTGATTCCGACGAATCATCATCCTCTATAGAAGAGAGGTCCTCCATATCATCCCCAGAAATGGGGGCATCTCCAAAAACGGTGGCATAATTATTGTCATCCCCAGAAATGGGGGCATCTCCAAAAACGGTGGCAATATGATGATCATCTGCATCCAAATCAACTAAAATGTTTTTTAAATATATAATAAAATTAAATTAAAATTTACCATCTTCGATAATATCGTCTTCGCTATCGCTGATAACAATTGTATCTTCGATTAAAATAACTTCTAAAATAATTTATAAATAAAACATATAAAATTAAAATTTACCATCATCTTCGATAATTATAACATCATTTTCACGATCTAACTGATCTTGTATTTCTGTTAAAGTATACCAATCTAGAAAAATATAATAATAAATTAAAAATTAATAAAAAATCCTTACCAGTTTCATTCTCGAGAATACTTCTTAAAATATTAATGTTCATTTTTGAAAATAGCGCTTCAGAAATTTTTGAAATAATTGTGACAAATTCTACATTTGTCAATGTTTATAAAGAGAATAATATTTTCAGGATTTAGCCAATCACATTTAAGCAATACACACATATAGGTGAGAGATTTTTAGACATGTTTTCTTTGTAAAACACATGCAGTCTACACTGTGACTGCATGCGTTCTTTGTAAAATCACATACATACTTTTGTTTGTATGTGTTTTCTTTGTAAATCACATACATTGAGTTTGCATGTGTTTTCTTTATTCAATTTTGTGTATGCATGCACTTATCATGTGATGATCACGCACTTATCTTGCACTGTCTTTGTGATCACGCACTTATCATGCACTGTCTTTGTGATGATGCATTAGCTTATCTTTAATTAAACACATAATAATATTAATAATAATAATAATAATAATAATATTAATAATAATAATAATAATATTAATAATAATAAAAATAAAAAAAATAATATTTATAAAAAGTAATAATAATAAATAAAAAAAAAATATTAATAGTTAAAACATAACAATAAACATTAATACATTTATTAATCATCAAATCTCTTGGATAATAACCAAGCTAAACAATGTTGACCACATGTTAAGGTCCATGGTTTTTGATACATAGTTTTATTATACACAATAGGTTTACCCATTGTTTGCAGTTTCGAAACCATTAAAGCCGGATAATAGAAACCCATAGGATCAAATACAAATATCTTGCTAGGTTTCATATATATTGCTAACCAATGTTCTCCACCGAGATGAGATGATTGAGTATTGACGATTATGGCTTGATTATTACGTAAATATGGAATTTTATCAAGAGGAAAAACCCCTAAAAATTCATGTCCTAGAATTTGTTTTCCAATTCGATAGACCTGAACAGAACTACATCAATAATATTAATAATACATTTAAAAACTTACTCCATGACAAATTATCATAAATTATCTATACATTTATACCAACATTTTCAAACCAACACTGTTCTGTTTGCAGTTATTTGAACCTCATTTTCAAATACTCCATATATTACAACATGTACCGGTTCAGATGTAGCTTTAGCAAACTTTATATCTAATCGTAAATTACCATTTTGAGGTAATTGACTCTGATTTAAATCTAAATCGGGTGCCAAAACAAATGTGAAGAATGGATATTTGCTTTTAAAATCCTCAAGAGTTATACCACAATTAAGGTTTTTATCCAAATAACCCATATTTCTAACTATACTCTGCATATATGTAGCACAATAATTATCATTATCGAAATCTTGAGTATATGTTTCTCTATAATCACTATTTTTCGATAAAGTTAGCGATGTTACACCAAAGTTTTTGAAAATTGAGCTCGATGTTAAGTATGATCCATTATATTGAGATTCACTTTGAAATGTTACCAATATAAAGTTGGGCATTCTTCTATCTCCAAATATTTGTTCCTTATAGAAAGAAGCTGAACCTTTAGCAATAGCAAATTGAACAATTTCCTTTGTTTTCAAAGGATATATTGCATGCTTAGAATTAAGCCCCAATTGATGACCGGCTAATACAGAGGGCTCAACACGAACTCTTCTCACCAATAATTTTGCATCAACTAATTGAAGAATTGGTGTTGTGATGGCACTTGTTAGTGATAATGCCGAATCAGATCTTTTTAATCTAATGTGTACATTAACACCTGGGAGTAAATATTTCGGTTGATCCATAAAATCGAGTTGTAATGATGAGCACATGGTAAATAATTTCGAACCTTTAATCCACTTTTTCCTATCATCATCACTACCATAACCCATAGGAGTTAAACATGTATTTTTAGTATGACTATTGTAATTTATAATAGTTTCTATTAGAGCTTTGTGAATATATGTACTGTTTCCACCCTCAATCTTCATATTATTAAATCCGAGAACTGCATCTTTAAAAAGTGTATGAAACAAGAAATTGTTTGGTATTACATCACTAGGTTCACCCAACGGTTTTCTATCTTTATCTACAACTTTGATCTGAACAGTTAACAATGTATCATTCAAATCTAAATATTCAGTTTGGGAACCATTAATATGAAATTCAATATCGGTTCTACTATCCATAATAGAATTCATCGGGAATACCTCTTCAAAGGCCCCCATTTCAATTACTGCTGGGGAGATGGTCTATCAAATAAACACAATTCAGATTTACCACAAATCATTTTTGAAATATAGTTCCATGTCCTTTCATTCGTTTGTTTATATGTTTATGATGTCTTTTACGTTTTTGAGCTGGCGCTTCGGGTTTTTGAAACATACCTGCAACACTTGGTAGAACTTTCCCTAACTCGGATAATGCATTTGATTTCAGAGATGGTAATATTTTCTGCTCATTCATTATCACATCTTTAGCAGTTTTCATACCAAAACTACCAAGGCGTTTAAGAATAGGAAGTGCAAATCTACCAATTGTTCTCAACCAATCTGATCCATACTGTTTACCAATAAAATATGGTAATTCGCCACCACTTTGGCTACCACTATACATACTAATAATATCGTTATTGGCCATCTAATTTACGAAAATGTAATGTCAAATGAGTTTTTGTATCTTTACTAAATTCAATAAATTTACCACTATCATCACGAATATTTATTTCTATATTGTTTATACATGATGTTGATACCGGTAAGTACATGGGATTATCGATATTTATATTGACAACTTCATCCTGGTCATGTGTATCAACCCACACAGATTTCAATAGAGGAACCAAAGAATCACCAACAATTATAGGATCGATGATGTTAGTATATATGAACATTTGCCTATGAAGTTTTATTATTTTTGGTTTGCGTACACCAAAAGCACTTGCCCTATATGTTTGCTTATCTAATACCAATGTATTAGCCAAATTTTTATCAAATGTTACTTCACAAATGTTATTATTCAGACTGAATTTACATATTCCATCTTTAACAAATTCAATAGTTTTAAATATATGTAAACAATTGAATGAAATATATTTATGTAATTTTTCAAGTGTTTCAATATATAAATCATTAGTAAATGTAAATGTATCTTCCACCTCATTAATATATGATACAGATATTTTGATGTTTTCGATTGTTACACTTTTCTCATCAAATGTTTTGAAACGTATTAGGTATTCAGTACCAGGAACAACAATGCTAAGCTTATCACTACCCATTCGCTTGGCATCCTCAATACTTTCAAAATTTATTGTAAATGGACTATAATCACAACTAACATTCAATCCATCTTTGAAAAACATGCCACAATTTTCATCTAAAATCTGATTCGGAATATGACAATATCGTTCAAAATTATTGATTGAGAAAATACCACTACAGGTCTTGGGTACACGTTTCTTGAATCCGATTTTACAATGACTATAAAATGGGAATGTATTGTACACAAATGTAAAGTCTTGCAAAGCAACTTCCCAATTTCCATGTAAATAAATGGGATTTTGAAGATCAACCATAAATTTACTTGCTTGATTTTCTGGATGGATTAGTGGGCAACTATTACTCGGTAAAATTGTATAGAAACTCATTTTACTAGGTCTTTTGATGATATCCATGAGGGCTTTTGAAATCCATGCCATTTGACATAGTATTGTTTATCCTTACCCACCATTTTAGTTTTCAATATTTTCTGAATTCTGAACACTGTAGGTTTGGAAATAACTTGTAATTCCTGTTCATAGAATTTCCCTTGTATTAAATTGTTATCACTATCTTTAATAACATACATTACAAGACTCTGTTTAGTATTAATTTTAGTAATTTGAAATACCTCATCACTCCAATTAGTATCGAAATTTTTGATGAAAGGTGAGGCAGATATTTTACTAATTCTAACGTAATCACCAACTTTATATTTTGGTTTTGTAATAGCAACTGTTTTAGATCGTACTGATTTAGCTAATGTTTTCGAGCTGATATCTACGGGTCTCAAACCATTCAGACCTCGATGTGATGAATTATTATAACTAACAAGTATTTTCGGTAATACATTTATCCATATTTTATTACCTTGATGCACGAAATATTTCTTCAATCTATCCCTCAATGTCCGGTTAAATCTTTCAACATGAGCGGCTTTGTATTGAGAATGTACAGAATAATGATTTATTTTGAGACGATCCAGGATTTGCTTAACTTTACTATTGTAAAACTCCTTGCCTATAATAATAATAATAATAATAATAATAATAATAATAATAAAATTAATAATGATAATAATAATAATAATAATAATTATAATAATAATAATAATAATAATAATACCTAAATCGGTTTGCAAATTGTCTGGATGCTCATTTTTAAACATTGAGTTAATTGCTTTAGATATTTCCTCGGCAGATTTTGTCTTTGTTGGTACACCGCGAGCAAAACGACTGAAAACATCGATACACGTTAAAATATATTTATAACCCTTGTTAATCTTCGAATACGGTATCATCTCCATCAAATCCATTTGCCATAAATCATTAATACCGAATGTCTTATAAGCTCTCGTTGGAAATCTTTTCCGCATTCGTTTGTTTAAACTGTACGCAAGCTGATCTGACAACCACTTTTGCGTTTCCTTTTTCGACTTTGGGACTCTTTTCTTTAACTTTGCCACTCCACCGAAACCTGCTTCGTCTTCTGGGTTCGTCCAAATCTTCTCCATTACAACAAGATGATTTAAATTTTAATTTAACATTAGGTAATGATTGCCCCATCGTTTATTATGATAATAATGATAATGCTAATGGTAACATTGCTCCAATAAAACCACCTTGTTGTTTATATATGATTTTTCTCATTTGCTTACGATTTTTATTATTTACTAGTGATAACAAAGGCTTACGATGTTTATTCAATACTAGTTTTTTAGAATTACTGATTTTAATTTTACCTCTGACTACGTTTAATAGAATTTTGAGTAAATCATCGACAACAAAAGTTGGAAATAATTGTAAAATAGACATTCTTTTCATACTCGAAGCCTTTAACAATGCATTAAAATATGGGAAACTCCTATGATTTTTTACAATTTTATCTGTTTTCTTACTCTTTTTAATAATGTTTTTCGAAATTAGATTCATTGCAGGGTAATTCTCGGTTATTAGTTTTTTAGATGGTGTATAACTAGTTTTTGGTGGAACTTTATTTATAGTCTTTTTAATACTCTGTCTAAGTTTTCCGATATTTTTAAGCCTGGATTTCATAAACATTTTTACATGTTAAAGTTTTCAACTTTGTTTATATACCATGGCACCTTCTTTATTGAAAATATCGGTTTTTACCCGTAAATCGTCATTGCATTGTTGTGTGAAATCAAGAAATATATATCCATGTGGTGATTTTGTAGCATCTTGAAATGCACTGATGAGAAAATTACGATTATTAGGGTATGCCTGTCGAGCAAGAAAATCAATAACTGTTGCATCTCTAGGATTCTTGAAAATAACTAAATATTGAACATTTAAATTCCTTGTTCGATGGGCGCCACCCCGATGAAATAGATTTTGAGTAATAAAGATCACAGTAACACCAACGTGTCTACTGATTTTTGTGAATAAATTATTAAAATCCTTTTCTTTATTAGCTTCCTGATACAAATCATCAATAATGATGACATCACCTTTCCTTAAACGACTTGACCAGTTTTTATCGAAACCCTTTACTATTTTCATGTTTTTCAATTTACAGAAATTATCTTGAGTTAATCCATGTTCTTCATCTGCACCCTTATGCCAATAAATCTTGTTGAAGTTGGTTTGAAATAAATTAGATTTCAGTAATTTACATACAAACATAGTTTTACCACTACCACTTGGGCCAACGATTTGATATACCGCATCATTTCTTAATTCCATTATTAATTTGTATAATTATAGGTTTTTGTTTATATTATATGATTTAATGAACTCTTCCAAAAATTATATATATAGCTTAATATTTCTTTATTGTTTAATTATGTTATCAAATATAAATTATAAAGGAACTTTCGATGTATCAAAAATGACGTTTCCAAATGGTAAACCCCAGCAAATTGTATATAGGAGTGGAAAATACCCTATAATATTTTTCAAATCAGGCAAATGCAGAATCATGGGATGTAAGAAACCTTTAGATGTCAATAAATTACAATATAGAATAAAGGATCTTAAAATACAGTCAATTACAGTTACCATGGATATGAGACAATCTATCAATCTATACAACATGTCAACAAAATGTCTTTGTATGTTCGAACCAGAATTATTTCCTGCACTGAGGCTTTTAAAATACAACCCAATGTGTGTTAACGTGTTTGCTAGTGGCAAAATAGTTATATTAAGGGTGCGAAATCTAGAGTACAAAAATATTGTTTGTGATATACAAAATGAAATCATCGGATTGGTCGATATCTGATTGGCTAATGATTGATTAAAACAACTTGCTTATTCATTTTATTTCATTTTTAAAATGGAAAATACTTCAAGCACAAAATTAAGCAAAAAAGAGATCGAAAATTATGGTAAATTTATTATTTATTATTTATTAATATTAATATCTTTGTTTCCAGATAAATATCAGGCCGTATTACTGGAAAGGTTATTCTTCTTCTATCCTCAACTCAGAGCAATAGTCAAAGACGAGCCTGAATCAGTAATTCCAGATTTGGTCTATACAACCACCAACATATGGATTTTTAACATAATTGATCAAGCTCTATGGGATATTAAGCTTGACAGAAGACCAAAGGAGATGGAACCCGAATACCCTTGTATTCTGGGTTGTAGCTGCTGCGATTTTCGATACCAGCGCTATGTGGAATGGTGCCTGGCAAAATCAGTTAGAAATTCTTCGAAATACCAACTTTTTCGAAAATAAATGTATTTTATTTTGATTGTTTTGGTAGTTTTATTGTTGGTAATAAATGTTTCTGTATTTTATTTTTGTTTTGTTTTGTTAGTTTTATTTTGGTAATAATAATAAATGTTTTTGTATTTTATTTTTGTTGTTTTGTTAGTTTTATTTTGGTAATAATAGTAAATGTTTTTGATAGTAATAGTCTTATTTTGATGGTGGTAACAATAATAAAAATAGTAATTTTATTAGTATAGCAATAATAATAGTAATAATAATAGTAATATTAATAATAATAATAATAATAATAATAATAGTAATAATAATAGTAATAATAAAATAATAATACATTTTATATAGATGATATGTGTAAAATCATAAAACTCAACTGGTTAATTTACATACAGTCACGCACTTAACATGCAATTATCATGCACTTATCATGCATGATTCTGATTGGTTAATCAGTATCTGTCAAGGGTATAAAAGTGCGTCACCACCTTATAGAGATCATACATCAAACATGACCAAGAAAATAAGCGTCCAACCAGTTCAGATGTTCCACAATTATAAAATGTATTTTTTAAAGGAGCCTATTAATATGCAATTGGCAAATCCGGTCAAACTCAATAAGACTCAATTTCAATCTCTCGCTGGCACTCTCTCAATGTTAGATATCAAGGATATTGATAATACGTTCAAAAAGATCAATTCCAATTTAAAATGCAATGAAAATGCGTTCTTCACGAGTCAATATACCAGATATTATGATGCATTTACAGAAATTGGATTCAAAGAACAGGAAAACTGGTATATAACAATAACAATCCAAGGATATAAAGCAGATCAAAACGATGTGCTTTCTCCAATCTGGAAAATTGTTACTGCTAGACTTTCACAGTTATTTTAGTGTTTAGTGTTTAATAAATGTATTAATGTTTCTTTGTTATTCTATAAACAAAATTATAATTAGTTTTAAAATAGTGTTAAAATGATGTCTGAAAAAGGTAAAATATAAAATATAAATAATTAATTAATTTTGGTTTAGAATATTTAATAAACTTTTTGTTTGATAAACTTGAAGAAATAACCGGTGTAAAAATTAGAGATATTTTGACTCTAGTTGAAGCATTGAGTAAAGAATCGGATTGCGAATCTGAATGTCAGAGTGATTCTGGATGTCAGAGTGATGAAATTGTTAATGATGGAGATACTGAAATTATTAATGATTCTGAAGAAATTATTAATGTTGAAGAAGCTACCGAAATTATTAAAGATGAGCCTACCGAATTTAAGAATTGTATTGATCATGTTATAGAAAATATTATGATAGAATCTTGTGGTGATGAAGAATGTACATGTAATAATCAATAAATCTTTAAAATATAGTTTTTTATTAATAAAAATAACAAAGAAATATTTATTAAAATCTATGATAAACCTTGTTACATAAATATAAAACAGATACTCCAGTGAATAGTTTTAATAAAAATTTGCAATTCTCGATATAAATATCAGAGCGTTTGGCTTCTGCGGCAACTTGAATAATAGCTGTCCATCCACCGTTTGATTCTACCCACGGATCAATTTTTGTTTCTATTACCTAAATAATGATAAATTAATAACAATATAAAGTAATATACCTCAATAGACCATTGGAAATAATTTTCATAGTCGGATCCAGATTTTAATATCATGTGTTTCATGTACATTAATCCTACTATTATTCGCATCCATTTATTATTTTCATCGAACATGTAACTAAATATTGATTGGAATGCATTCTTTCTCTCCAATGGTGGCAAATTGAGAATTTTTTCATAATCGAATGGGATGTCTTCAACGATTTTCTCGGTACGGTTTACCATAAATTTCATGTTTTTAATGATTTCATCTTCTTCTCTATTATTAGAGACCAGCTCATTCAACAAAGTTATAAAAAATTTAGTTTCTGGCATTTTATAAAAATATATTAAAGTGTAAGCTTATTTATACTATATTCGACCAATCAGAATCATGTAATACTAAGAAAATATGTAAAAATATATAATGGAAATGGCAATGATGATTTGTTGGCACTGTTAACTTCTTTCAAGTTGTTGCCACCACTGTTAACCGGTTGTTGTTGTAATTTCATTATACGATTGAACTGATCAGATGTTTTATTAGAATAAAATTTTATACTATATTGAACTTGATTCATCATTTTTTCATTAAGTTTACGATTTTCTTTCAATTCTAATACTGATTTTCTTAATTCATTTTTGATAGTACCAATGGTCTTATTTAAATATATAATATCATCATATAATTCGTTTTTAGCTCTTTTTAAAGTCTCATATGTATGTTCAAATCGGAATTCTAAATTACTCATTCTTTCAGATAATCTTTTGACTGGAGTTTTCAAATATCTAGGCCTATCTATCATATACAAAATATCCATCAATACAGCGGTATCAGGACATACACATCTTGTTGAATTTTTACCTCGAACGGTTACAACAATTGAGTTGGCCATATTAAAAACTAATAATATTATTAAAATTTCTTTAATCATTTTCAAAACATTATAAATTAAAATTTATTGTTTATAGCTAAAGATGTGTGTGTGTGTGTGTCTAAATTAGTATAAAAGTAATTGTTATTTCAATTTTTATCATTAAAATGATTGTGCCGAGCGCAGTTCAAACTATGAATGAAATTAAACATTATGGTAATTTATTATTACTATTATTATTATTACTTGTTTTTTACATGATTATTTTAAAGTTATTAAAGAACGCCTGGAATTCTATTATCCAGAAATACATGGAATCATGGATAAGCCAGCATCAATAATTCCAGACTTGATATTCAATCATACATCAATATGGATATTTACTGTAATCGATGAGTTCCTATGGGATATCGAACAAAACAATTTGTCCAAAGATATGGAACCCGAATACCCTTGTGGTGATGGATGTCATTGCTGCGCTGCCAGATATCGGAAGTATGTGGAATGGGCTTTGAATAAAGCTCTTCGACAATACTACTATAGTAGAATTATCTCTTTATAATAAATTTGTTGTATATGTCGTGGTTTTCATTATATAGTAATAATGTTAATAATAATAATAATAATAATAAAAAATATTAATAATAATAATAATATTAATAATAAAATAATTGACTTGATTAAAACAAACAATTTAATAATAATAAAATAAATTTACAAAATATATACTACTTATTTTTATAAGTAGTAAATTTAAATTTAAAAATGTTTAAAAATAATATGACCTTGAGAAATTTTGAATGACCTTGAAAAATATGATGAGTCATCCAATGACCTTGAATGAGTCATGGTCTTTGTTTAAATGACCTTGAAAAATTATGACGAGTCATCCAATGACCTTGAATGAGTCATAGTCTTTGTTTAAATGACCTTGAAAAATTATGATGAGTCATCCAATGACCTTGAATGAGTCATGATCTTTGTTTAAATGACCTTGAAAAATTATGATGAGTCATCCAATGACCTTAAATGAGTCATGGTCTTTGCTTAAATGACCTTGAAAAAAATATGATGAGTCATCCAATGACCTTGAATGAGTCATGGTCTTTGTTTCAATGACCTTGAAAAAATATGATGAGTCATCCAATGACCTTGAATGAGTCATGGTCTTTGTTTAATTGACCTTGAAAAAACATGATGAGTCATCCAATCACCTTGAATGAGTCATGGTCTTTGTTTAAATGACCTTGAATGAGTCATTGTCTCTGTCTTAAAAATTTTTTGTACTTTTGGACTTAGAAAAATTTTCTCTCCGCGGGGGGGAGGGGTAGTGTGCTGGATATGACATGTGCTGGATATGACACATCCCACTACTGTCCAATATAAATAATAAGAAAAAATACTGGTTCACAAAAGGTTTATTGAAGATCACAATTTATATACACAAATAAATATTTACCTTTACCAAATTGATAAATTTATTTTATAGAGTTTTAATATTTTGTATCCTTTGCGATAAATTACTATATGTATTTGCCTGAGCTAAGGTATGTAATTTGTATGCTCTAGATTTTGCTTTCAAAAGTTACTTCCAAACTTGTAGCTCTTCTTAGATTCAAATTTTAAGTGGTGATTTGAATGAGAATTCTCGCGTCAATTATTATTATTATTATTATTGTTTTTGCACACGTGGTGCTTGATATTTTCAGTTACATTTTAAGACTTAAGTGCCATTTAAAAACAAACTTTGACGCTTCGCGCCAATAAGCAAAATAATAAGTAAATCCCTGGTGGGCATAAATATAATTAATTAATTTGTTTTTTAATAAAGAATAATTAATTTAACATATTTTATTTTTGGGGTAATTTTGGAGGTAGCCCATTGTATAATTAAATCCTTAAATCATAACTATTACGTCATAAAAATTTTTAAAAAATAAAACAAAACATTAACCAATCAATTAACACCGAACTTTTGTCCAAAAGTTAATATAATTTAGTCAAATTATCGTTAGATATCATGATACGTCATCAAATTGTTTTCATAAATATAAAATCAGATTGTCATTATAATCAAATTGTTCATAATTCAATATCAGAGAGAATCCAGTTTATTGTTTATCGATATCGTTTTCCACATATATATTTATCCCGTATTTATTTGTGTCTATTCTAAATTATTAAATTATTTCAAAAATTCTAATAATTTGGCCATTATCTACGATGCTACTATGTCAGTGACTGCATGTATTTATTTTCATTTTTACCGTTATTTTTTGAATTTATTTTAAGTAATGGTATTTAATTTATTTTAATTTAATTAATTTTTATTATGAAATTTCCTGGAGAAATTCATATTTTAATTTTTCACTAATTCTTGCCATAATTTTTACGATATTCATCATGGCGGATTTAATTATGGCTCTTTCGTTTACTGCAGAATCAAGGTCTTTTGTTTGTTGATACAACCATAATTTAAGCTCTTTTATTATATGATCATTCTGCATAAAACAATAATTTGCAGAACTCTGGTCTTTATTTTGTTAATACAACCATAGTTTAAGCTCCTTTCTTTATTTCGCCATGATGGATTTTCAATTTAAGGTGGTGATAATTATGCACTATAGTGCTTTATTAATTTTATTTTATTTTAAATAAAAATTTTGTTTTTTCCTTGGGTTTTTTTATTTTATTTAAACTTATATTATTTATTTTTCTAGAGTTTTGTGTTATTTTGTTTAAATTGGTGTGAGATTATGAATTTTAAATGATTTTTGAGTGGTTTTGATGGTATGTATTTTGACGCCTTTTTATAAAAAAATTGTTTAATCAAAATTAATTGATTGATTAATTAATTAAAACATCCAGCTCTAGCCCAACAGTTGCAATGACTTCTTTTCTTTGTAGTAGTAGAATATTGTGTAAATGTCAAATCAATATCTGTCATTTCTTTTCCCAAATCAATATGAAATTACCTTCGTTTATTTATTTTCCTTCGGGTGGATTCATTATATTCGATATAATAAAAGCATTAAGAGTAGTGATATCAATCATGTAAAAAAATATTACCATGGGCCAACGCCTGCTAGATCTTTATACGCTTTAACAGAGCGCCATTTGGTCGATACTGTTGTTTGGGTTATGGAGTTTTTTCAAAACTTTAATTAAAAATTAATTAAAAATAATCAAAAAATCAAAATCAATATTTTCCTGGGGAATGGATATGTGCCGATGCCAATTGATGAGAAGAGTATAAAATTAATATGGGTCCCGAAGAAAAAGTTATTAAGAAAATACAAATTAATTAATTAATTAAAACGACGAAAACAAATTTATTAAATTAAGGAGAAATTCTCCGATTTAATAAATTTAATTAGCTATTGGAACTAATTATTCCCTAATATAATTTACTTCTAAATTTTCTCCCGGGAACGGCCGAAGCGTCCAAAAGATAAAAGCAAATTATCTCACTAGTTCCCCGGAAGTCCAATCAAAATTCTACAAAAACTAATTAGTGTTGAGAGGAGATTCCTATATAAGTGAGTCTCTAATCAACAACTGACACAATTCTTTTACCACCAAAATATTGAGCGAGCAGAAGGATAATAATTTATAAAGAAGTTGCCAAAAATTGAAAGAGGTAGAAATTAATGTCGAATCAGACTTGAGTCAAGAAGGTTTTTGGGATCTAGAACATTGTAGATTAAACGGGGTTTTCATATGGATTCTTGCTGGTCTTGAAAATTGTGAAATTGTTGGTATCAAATAATATTTTCCCGTGTTGAGTTGTTTCAGTAATATCTAAAGAGCACGTGGAGTCAGAGCAAACAGTTCCTACTGAACCTAACAAAACATTAACTAAACACTGTCAACTCCACCTTTTTTCGTAAACCAATTCCCGAGGGCAATACTTGATTTTGCATCTGAAACTGACTTATCTTCTTCATCACAATCGGACAAAGATGAATTATTTGACTCTTCACATTCATCGTCGGGTGATTTATCCCACTCATCATCATCCCTAGATTGTTCATTTATAACACAATCATTGTCTTCATCATCCAACAGATTCAAGACTTAAGGCAATGAATAAAGTTTGTTTGGACATCGTTTCATTTTGTAGAATTAAACTTAATGAAATAAAATAAAATTCTAATTACGAAATTGTAATTTAAAAATGGCAGAAAGAAAAACAATAAAAAAACTATATAAAACAAGATACCAATTACAATTTTGAGAAAAGAAATGTCAGTGTCAAAATGACCCAGATGGTAAAACATGCTGTTTATTTGAAATTATCGTACTAAAATTAAACTTCAAAAGAATTTTTTTTAGTATTTTAAACATTAAATATTTAGGAAAAGTCATAACATTTTGAGAAACAATATTGAAAATTTTTTTAAAAATTTAACATCAAAGTTTAAAATGAGTCAAAATCCTGGTAATCTAAGGGTTAAGAAACAACACAGACAACATCAATTTAGACAACAATACGTCATCTGAACACGAAAATGACCACATGGAAAACAGCCCAGTCGAACAGGATTTTTATTATGAAGTGTTTAATGAGACAGGTAATGAAGATGACAATTTTTATGGACTTTGATTTGTAAAATTTTTCTTAAATTTTATTTGTATATTTATTTTTATGATGATTAAGCTTACTTTCCGATAAGTGAACCTTGCATTTTAGTCAGTATCTGTTGTACAAATTTATGGATCCATCTTTTACGTGAACCGCCCTATACTCGACGATATATGGTACCATAAAAGTGTTGGAGTTATACAATGAAACACAGATAAAATAAATAAAATCACCAAAAATGACGAAAGTGCAAAATTAATTATTGATCGGGGAAAAACGGCATAGTTGAATGCTAAATCAAAGACGAATCTTAATATAATAATAAAAATTTAGTTAGGAGTCCACAGGAAAAGGTAGAGCGGAAAAATAAATAAATTAGAAAATTAATTAATTGCTAATGGAAAACCCGAGCTAACGGTAATTCCTAGTCAATAGGAAGCCCAAGAGATAAAGGAAAATCCGGGATAATTAATGAGCAGATGGAAACTCAAAATGGCACCAAGTAGAAAATTAAATTGTTATTATAATCGTATTTCAGGTTTATCACAATAGATAACAGCGTCAGTGGAGGACAAATGTTGACGAGAGGATAGATAGCAGTTTTATAATTGCCTGATCAAAATTATAAAAGGAAAAAACAGAAACCAGAAATTTCTAATTTGGTCGAAGAGAGTTAACAACGAAATAGGTTCGACACCAGCAAAGGAGCTAATGGGAAGTCCGAGCCAATAGAAAACCCGAGCAGTGTGAGAAACCCGGGCCGTCAATAAAATTATTTAATTAGGGCAAACGAAATTGGGTGACGAAGGAAACCCTAGATAAAAAATGAACCCGACATCACTGTAATTATCTTAAGTAAATGGGTTAGATGGAAACCCCGGGAACCCTGAAAGTATAGCCAATTTAGTTTTAGCATGAGAAAGCCAAGAGAAAGATGTCTCAAAATGACAAAATTAATTTTATTTGCAAATAAATTAATTATAAGGCGGGTATTAAAGAGAAAGCAAATCAACAAAATCGGAAGTTGGATCGAAGACAAATTGAGAAGTTGAGACTGTGAAAAAAGGTTAGAACAGAACTAAGAGAGTTTTATTTCAAATGCGTACGTGAAAGGAAATCTCCAATTTGGAAGACTTATCCCAGAGCTAAGCCTATTAAGCCAAATCAGTATCGGGAATTTTGCAGATTTATATTGAAATTGTAAGTGTGTTACTTTTATGCGAAGAATTTGTAGTGAATTGTGAAAAATTGGAAAAAATATTATTGTGTTGGGTTATTCGATTTTGTTAAACAAGGACACCGAGGAGTTAGACTCTAATACTGACTTTCAATAAGGACACAACAATACTTTGGCTGCCCTTAAATTTTATTCATTTAGATCCTGAACATTTGAAATTAAATTTATTTTCTAGTCAAAAAAATCTTAAAAGGCGAAAATCCGGTAGAGCTCTGTATAAAACTCGATTTGGGTAATTGTTCACCCTCCTTTATTGATGTAATAATCATATCTCTTACTGTCTTAATGGTTCCTTCAGGTTGCCAATTATACTGATGTTGATATGGTGAACTAAATTCATGTCGTACTTCAAATTACTACTTCCATTCACGCATCAACGACCCTTCAAAAATCTTTCCTCTTTCAGTCAATATACTATCTGATTTGCCAAAACGATAAAACCAGTTATTCAAACTACATAAAAAAAGTAATCTCATTTTGTTTTGCTGTCGCTGTCAAGCCTACAAGTTTACTGAACTGATCAATAATGACTATAAAATCTTTTAGTAATCAACTTATCATTATTTTGATTTCTCCTTTCAGTTGTATTTTCTTCTTTCTAGATCCAACTCATACATATTGGTGGGTTACTGGGTGACGATATTTAAACTATATCGTTGTTACCCAGACAACCCCATATAAACGTTCTTTCGCTTACCACTCGGCACCCGCTGCTAAGCAACGTTGGAACTGTGTTCGAGTGAGTAGATCGTCCGCAAAAAGTGAGCGCTATCACTAATGCTATAATTGACCGAACGATCTCTGGGTCTAACGAGCTGTCGATAGAAGACCTGTGCTCGCTTTCGATTCTTTGGGTCCCTTTATTCTCTTATCTCTTCCGAGGGTTACTTCACGGGGTTCGACTCCATACAATCATCAAAATAAAATGACAACAAGACACGTATATTACGATCGCAACAACACATTTAGCAGTGTCAATCAGGTGTTGGCAGAGATTCGAGCGGCTCGGCGTTTAGCCCGCTCTTTACGTCCGGGTCGGTAACCGCTAGACTTCGGTGTAGTCTTTGGACCTGTTGTTGTCTCTCGGTAGGCCAGTTGGGCAGGGGCAAAGACGAGGGGATATGTCACTGCCGCTCCTTCTTGGCAGACTGACAATGCTACTTCTAGCCCATTTATCTGGGTCCTCAGGCTTTGATTTAATTGCCTCTCTTCCGTCCAGCCCTTTTGTGCTGCTGTGAGCCTTTGATAAAGCAACTTTGCTTTCTTTGGTTCTATCCAGGCGGCTTTTGTTTGTTGGATTTCTTTTGACAACCGTAGAAAATTTTGTTGATTTTTCGCGCATCTCCAATTCCTTCTGCAGAATTTTCAGTGATTCCATATCTGTAAACAATGAAATTAACTTTGGTCTACACGTCTTAAGTTATTTAGTTGATCATACAAGTATTAATATTATTGAACCAATTTGGAAAAATGAAAAAATGGGAAAAAATCAACTAATTATTTATTCAAAATTTAATTTTAATTTCACTAAATGTTATCGTAAGTCGTTATTGAAAATGAAGGGTTCGGTGATTCCCATCATCGCGTTTTTCAGAAGCCGGCTGAGCATAAGCGTGCTCCCGATACACAAAGATGGGTCTCTCTGTCCTTCTCATGTGGCTGGGAAGGGTCCTCTGGGGCACAGCAACATTGAGGTTCGGGGAATTCACATTCAAACGCTCATCCACACGGTTGAAAAAGGAGTGGGGCGATGGTGCGTAGTCGTCAGTACTCGCAATTAGGCCGGTGACAATATCCTCCTCCACGTTCGCGAGATATAGTCTGGCTCTGGCGACCTGAAGATCGGTCCGGCGCTGTTGATCCTCGAGACGGACGAGGAGGAACACCGCATGTTCGCGAATTTCTTGGACAGGGGTTCGGCTCGATTCTCGTTTTATTGTCACGAATGGCAGCTCAACGTCGTTTACTTGCCGTAGTACATCCGATCGTAATTTTCTTGGTTGGGACACGGTGAAACCCGCATTCCACATGGCCTGTCGCCATCGATCAGCAGCCTGTGCGGGAAGTCGAATAATGGCTCTTGATTCTCCTAAAAAAGATTCGATTAACTTAATCATTCAAATCCTCTTGGCTAGTAAATATCAGGTTCTTCGCCTTAAATTCCCTAAGTTTTCTTTACGGTTCTATTCATCGATACCACCTACGTAGATCGTCTTAATGACACATTTATATGCATCTGAACTACCATGCCTTATTTAACATTATTTATCTATGACATTTTATGGCCGTCCGTTGTCACTACCGAACTTGTTAAGGGTAAAAAATGAAACAAAAAAAAATCCAAAATCTGCTTACCGGATTAACATTTATGGAACTATTCGTTAGGCAAATTTCAAATTGAAGATAGTTCATCGTGGGGCAAATGAAGTTCATGATATCACTTGTTCAGTGGAATCAAAGTCAGAAAATCGTTCATCGGGTAATAAATAGCGTTCAAAAAAAAAATAAAAAATTATATACTTGCTAAGTCAATCAAAATTCGTTTATCGAATAGTAATTAATATTGGCAAAAACACTTACTAAGTGAAATTAAAGACCATGATTTCGTCTATAGAATAATAATTAAGCTGCGTAAAAATACTATTTGCGTGAAATCAAAAATTCATCTATCGAGTAGTACTCAATGCTCGAAAAAATACTTAATAAATTAAAAATCAAAAATTCATAATCAATGTTCATAAAAAAAATACCTATTAACTGGAATTAAGAATCAAAATTCATGATGAAATTAAGAGATCAAAATTCCGAATCAATGTTCATAAAAATAATTATTAAAATCAAAATTCATAATCAATGTTCATAAAACTAGTTATTAAAATCCAAATTCATAATCAACGTTCATAAAAATAAAATCGAAATTCATAATCAATGTTCATAAAAATTATTATTAAAAATCAAAATTCCTAATCAATGTTCAAATAATTATTAAAAATCAAAATTCGTAATCAATGTTCATTAAAATAATCAGTAGATGAAATTAAGAATCAAATAATAATTACAAAAAAAAATAAATCAAATCAATTTAATATATTCTCGGTATTTAGTTTAGTAATAACCTGGGTTTGGAGAGGTCATCGAACTTAATGAAACACTACATCAAACAATAAGGGTTTTGAATCACAGTACTCCAACGCATCATTTTCAAAAATTAAACGTAGCTTGAACTTATCCCGGCGCTGAGATGGTCCCTCACTGGTGGATCGCGAGAAATCAAAATATCTCGGAGAAATTTTCATATTACCGGCTATCGTCGTTGGAAATAAATAGAACGTCAGTTATGCTTTCGACTGATTCCATGGCATAGTAACTACAAATCGAGGTTTTGCGTAGTAAAATAACTCAGATGAAGTCCTGCATTTCTCAGTATCGCGCTCTGGATTTGGTAATTCATGATGGCTATCGGCGTTCCTAGCGTTGGGGTCGATGCGGCAAACTTCCTAACAGGTGCTCTTATGGATTAATGTCGAAGTTCACAAAATTAAAATTTACCCAAAATTTGAGATTCTGGATTCGGTGCTATGTCCTCGCCTGGTATCCTGGTCGTCGTACTCTTATCGATGTAATTCAGTTGGCGATACATTTCGAAAAATTCTTTGAAACTTAACTGTTGATCTGAATCATCGGGATTTCTTATGTAGTCTGGCGGCGATGTGTGTCTACTGGTGTGAGATTACATTAATCTGGCTGACGTTGCTTCAAGTGAATTTGCTGACTGGGCGTGTGTGTCTGCCGGTGTAGCCATTGGTGGAAGACACACTCTTCCGCTGATATTATCTCTCAATTGTCGATGCGTCGTGTGTGGATAAATTCGAGAATTATTGATCGTGACATTCTCGTAAAATGTCATGTTCCATATTCATTTCGGAAATTCAGCATTTTCATTCGTATCCGACCATTCTATATTGGATGGGTATAAAATTGGTAATACTATTCCCTTTGATTAAATGGTTCGGATTTATTTCGCTATTTGTTAATGGCAATCCTTCTCCTCCAATGGTTATTTATTTCCGTGGTAAATTTTTTCTTCGTTATATGCAAATATATAATATGGTGGTGGAGTGCGTTCGGGGGTTGTGGTTATTTGGATCTGGCAATTTGGGTTACTTCGAACTTCTGGTCAAATGGGCCTGAGAATCATTCCGGTCTCAAATCAAAACGAAGTTGATCCGCTAGGTATTCTCGCGCTCAGAAAAATGTATTGGAATTTGACTCACCTATCGTAAATATCCTGTTGTTGTATTGTTTAATTGATTGTTCATATGATGGGTAAAGTATTGACTTTATTTTCTTTTACATGTTTTACGTTTTATTATTTTATTTCGTCTGGGGGATGGTGAAGAATTTCTTTGGGAATTAGTTTTTGCTCCAGGAGTAGTTATTTTTGTTATACTCACTATTAGTTCTCGATTTTTAATATTTTCGCAAGGTGTTTATATTTTTATATTTTAATTCAGGTGGTAAATGCGTTTAGTATTGATAGAAGTTTTGGAACCCAATGTCGTTTAATCCGAGCGTCTCAAATTTGATTTACTCTTGGTTTCTGAGGACTTAATTTTTCGGCATGAATATTTCGGTCTGTAATTTTATTTAACGCCGGTATAATTTGTTCACATTTACTTTTAATTTTTATCAAACTCCTAGTTTCTAATGCCTTTATTTACTGATTTTAGCTAAAATTCCCTTATCTTTAATCCTGGTATTTTTGATTTCAACGACAAGTTCCTCGATATTCTACACGGAAGTCTTTATATCCTAGTATAGCATTTAGTTCGATCATACTTGGGGAACTTTTTATCTCATTTTTATTCAAATTTTACGTTTTTCTTAGAGCCTTAGTTGGATGGTAGTTTGAAACTTTTATCTCATGTTAGTTCAGGGGAATTTTTAACGATTTTACCTTTAATTATAGCATTACTCAGTATTTATACTACAATCCTTTACATTTTACACGTCATTTTACTCAGCAAGTTTCCTTTTACAAAATTGTCTATATTATAGCGTTTTATTAACAACGTTTAATATTTTTTGGACTTCGTTATATTTGTAGCATAGCAACGATTTTATTCATTTAAGATTCCTGTCACCGTCCTGCATTTTGGTCTTAGGCGCATTGTGTTCATATTATAGTTAATGAGTGCCCACTGGACTAAAATTTCGATAAAACAAAGAATATTTATACTATTTAAATATTTTATTAAAATATAAATTACACGATACATTCATCAAAATCATAAATACACCGCTCTCCCCACGCCGACACCCAAGCAGAGCTCTATCGAGGTTACGAGGATGCGACGTGGAGAGAGTTCTAAACAACACTCCCACTTACATTGGTTTGAAAATTGCTTCAACGATTTGAAAACTGTTTTAGCGAGTAAAAACGATTAAAAATTATGTAAAAATGAATCGGTATATATACCTATTATACGACCCTAACCTTGCGTGTTCTTTTTGATTTAGTAAAACAAAATTTGACCTTGGAATTTTCTGGTATATTCTAATCTTTAATTTTATTATTTTGAGATTTTATTTGACAATTTTTCTTTTAAATTCTAAATTGAAATATTTCTAATTCAATTATTTGATTTTTATTTCATTTTCATGAAATTTTGTATTTTTTGATAAATTGTCAAATTTCGGTCAAATTGTGGGTTTTCGTGTTATGTTTGTATTTATTTCGTGCGGATCTTGTTGCACTTTGTTATTATTTTAATTTATTTTGTGTTTTATAATTTTATATTTGATTGTTTTCTTTCTCGCATTTTGATAGGGTTAATTGGTGTTTTAATAGGTTCGATTTTAAATCTGCCGGTTATGTTTGCATGTGTGTTACCGATTCATTTAAACATTTACAAGGCCGTCTGTGTTCTGGCCCAACAATATTATTCTTTATGATTTACAATATTTATGTATTTCCTGTAGCCAGCCAACAATTTACAGATTGTACGGTGTAAAAAATACTGGTAAAGGTACTTATTGCAGGTCAAAATTTAAATTTACTTCTTATTTGCATGTAAAGTTATCAAAATAAATTTTAATCTTTCCAGCAAAACAGTATGATAAAAAATTCGACAATAATATTATTAGAATTACCAGTTTTATCGGAACTTCAAGTATTTAAAACATCAATAACTTTAGATAAAAACAATTTCAAATAATTCGCAAAACTCAAATATATTTTTAAAACAACGTTAGAATAAACTAAATCTTTATAAGTAGATTTTCAGATATATAAATACTCTCAGCAAATTTTCAACATTCCACAATCATTTCACACAACATTCTATTAATTAATTTATTTTTGAATTTTAATTATAAATTTATTTAATTTAAAATATTATCTCACAAATATCAAAACATAAAGAATCCCGAAGTTCCTAATAGTTAGCACTGATATTCTTGAAAATTTAAAAAATTAGAATAAGAAATTTGGATAAAATATCCTATAATAAATCTTCTAAAAAGATAACAAAAAATCCTAAAATGCATAAATAAACCTAAATATAAGAAACCCTTATCTTTTGTTTATAAATTTTTTATTGAATAATGAAACGTAAAATAGAAACATTACATGAATATGACATAAACAAATGTTAGGCTAAAAGCTACTGTTGGGCTATAAGCCATAATTTAAACAAAAAGGATAAAATTGTGCAAATTAAAACAAAATAATTAATGTCGTTTGGAAATTGTCAATATGGCTGCTGTATCATAACCACACCGCAAGCAGAAACCAAAAATAAAATAAAACATATTAAATAAAACAAAATAAAGCATATCAAAATTAAATAAAACATTAATTTAAATCATTGAAAAGCCTACAGGTGCAGAAATAAACACAAAACATAAAACCGCCAAAACCTTGCAAAAGAAGGTTTATATATTTTTCAAAGTTAAAGTTTTGTTATTTTAATTTTATTCTGGATGGTCGCGGCATCTTTTGGTGCCACTGACAAGTCCCCCTAAAATTTTTTTATAATAAGTAATGAAATAAAATTTTAGGAGGGCAGACTGGCGGTTCGACTGGCGAGTTTATTTTTCGTTAGTTGTGATTGCTGGTCGCGCTACTCCTAATACCTCGGTTGTCCACGACGAGTTCTGGTCTAAAGACGCAGGACTTTACTCGTAGGGCGTCTGATGGACACGTCGGCCGGAGTGAGCACTTTTAATCAAGTAGAAAAGGATAGGATAGTGTAGGAGCGTAAAGTTGAAAGCATTTTCCAATAGTCAAAGGATGTAATGTGGCAGATGAGAGTAGTGTTTATTAAAGTGACCGCAGAGGGTTGTAACTGCTTAAAATCATGAGAAGCGTACCGGGAGTTAAGTAACTGTTAATCAAACTCTTAATATAGAGAAAGATAAAGGGTAAACTAGGACGAAAATGTAGTCGATACAGTGATTAAACAAATGAAATAGGAAATTTACCGAAAAATAAGGGAGGAACGCTGCACAACCTTTTGAAGGATACCTTTATAAATAATGAGTAAAGATGACAAATAAGTATGGAAATTGTAGAAATATACGAGTAAGGACCAGGATATAGAAAGAGAAAGACGTAAGACCTTCCATCGGCAGTCAAGAACACGAAAGTGAAAATATCACGAGGAGTAGTTCTAGAAATGGAGCTCACCTGCTCATGAATTTTCAACCCCTATGCACAATACCAACATGTCAATCATCATGGGTACATAGGAGGGATAGAATAATAATTTTGACGGCGTTTAGGTGAGAGTCACACAAAAACCCTAGTAAAAATCAATAAAAATTAACCCTATTCGCCAACACTATGTTAAAACAAAAATTAATTAAAAATAAATAAATAAAATTAATTATGTGAAATTATTGTACATACACAGGCACAGCACGCAGAAAGTTAAAATAAAAATTAAAACATCAAATAAAACAAAACAAAGGCAATTAAAAACAAAAATAAATAAACTTCAAAAAACTGTATATGCAAATGCAGAACTAAGACATAAACCTCCAGAACATCGCAAAAAAGAGTTTAAAAAAATCATAGAAGGATGGGGCAGCCAAATAAAACCTCTCGGTGGCCAAAAACAAAAAATAACCTAGAAAAGACAATAAAAAAGATAAAATAAAATAAAATATATGAATTCCAAAAAGAAAATGAGGGGAAGGGGAAAAACAATAAAAGTTTAACAGCAATCATTAAAAATCATCAAAAATGGCCGATAAAGGTCCAAAAAATAGTATTAAAACAGCAGCCAAATTATTCTTTTTCAGATTTTGCAAATTTTTCTTAGACAAAATTTTTGTTTATTAATCACAATTATCAAGGATTATAAATACTTTTCTTGTGTAATATATATTTTACGATGAATAAGTCTTAATTTATTTACTATGGATTGCTTCGGATGTTTTTAGCATCTGTCGACAGGTCATCCTCTAAATTTTATATATTTATATCATAGTATTTTGGAAGATTGAGCGGTTCTTGACTCGTTAGTTAATTTTTACGGGTTGGTAGCATCGGTTAGACTAATTACAATCCCTCAATGGCCGCGGTATAGGTCAGTTCCTAGTGACGCTGATCTTGAATGGCAGGTCATCATATAAATTGTAGCGCTTGACAGAAACGTTGACCGGAACAGTTACGATAAAATCACGGGAAGAGCGTGGTGACTTTAAATGGAAGAACCTTTTAAAATGTTTAAGTAGAGATTACAGTTTTTCGAAACGTGTCAAATGTTGAGATATCAATTCCTCTTCAAATCACGACCATCCGAAACAAGATGTGGAGAGAAAGTACAGATTCATTGTTAAATGTCAATCAGTAACTTTTGTGCTCATGACCCTTCAATATACCTCATATCAATTTAATAGTATTTTATTCGTCTTCAAAGTCAAATTTGCCACCGGTTACCACTTTTTCCCCCGAAAAATATTGATTTTTACTTTTTTCAAAATTTTAATTAATTTTGATAATTTTAAAATTTTATTATTTTTATTCATGTTATATATTTTATTTTTAACTTTAGTTTTTTTAAAAGATTGTTCTTAGACTTTTATGAGTCAAACTTTCTGTATGATCTAGATTTAATAAACACTAAAATATCACTGCACTTTGGGACGTTTATAATAAGATTTTATTATGCCTATGAAATATGAACTCAATTTTGTCTTCCTGTTCCACTATCATTTAGAATGAGTTCTAAACATTTGACCTTTTATTATAAAAATCTTAATTTCTTTAAAATGATAAAAATCTTGTTATTGAATGCTCTATTTTTAAGAATTCAATTGATATTTGGTCCACAAATAGTTCAATGCAGAGACACATTTTTTACTAGTCTTCACTATTTAAATTCTTCAGTATGTTATAGAATTAACTACACAGGATATACTTCTTAATAATTAAAAAATTTGAGAAACATCTTATCTCAACTACATTATATACAAAATTAGTGATTTCATCCTCATTTTATTTGCGAGACACTAAAAATACGAAAACCTTGGATCCTCATCTAGAAGTACTTCAAATGAATCTAAACTTTAATTTCAATTACTTTAAGTTTGATTGAACAAATTTGATTTTAAAAATACGTAATTAGTTATTATTAATGTTAGAATTGTTTCTGAACCACTACATACATATTTATATTGATTATTTTTTCTTAATAATATGAATACAGAAACATTTTCTAAAATGTATTAATCGTAATAAAATAAAAAGAAAGTATTAAATATTTAATTCTTCAGCCAGTGACAGTTTACAAAGTATTTTGTTTCTTTCGTATTTCTCTATTACAGAGCCATTGGGAAGAATAGCAGTTAATTTTATCAGATTACTGAATTCTTGATTTTCGAATGTGCTAAATAATTCGTAAAAATAATTTTTAAATAATTACTAACCATTTCATTTGAGGATATTTTTCATGTAGCATTGATATTTTATTTCTTGGAATATTATTGAAAAATTTTTCTAAATATTATTTATTTTGTTTTATTTAAAAAATTACTCAATGGTTCTTCCATAAAAACTTTATAAACTGTCCACACAGCTTTTAAATCATAATTACTATCAACAAATATTGCTCCTGCAATCGATTCAAATATGTCACCAAGCACTTTAACGACTACTTTATATTGTTCACTCTTTCTAAGCTTATAAAATAATTTGAATAACATACAAATAGATAACAAATAATTAAAATTTATGATATTTCGAATATTATCATTATGGAAGTTTATTTGATAAGAATATTCAACTATTACTTCAAAATTCTATTGAAATCTTTTTCTATCAATTTATTTTAAGAACTCAAAATATGGAGAAAGAATGATTAAAATAAAATGGATATATGCTACAAATTTAAATGTTACTAAATAATAGGTCTCCAGACACTTATTTTGAAAGAAAGTCAGCTATGCATTACTTCTGCTAGCCCAGTGGATACAAAGGTCGCCTGACAATTTGCCAGGGGTCACACCTTAAGACATTTCAAAAATTAATTTTATTATAAACTTCAACATTAAAGTTAGTGGCTGACTCTCAATTGTACAAAAGACATTAACATATTTTATTTCTTTTCAAATACATATAGTCAGTTGCAAAAATGCATTGAAGGAAGAGCAACTCGGTTAATTTTATTGTTTGATCGATACAGCTTGACAAATGTTACCAATGAGTCACAGCACAGGAAAAGTTGGGAACCACCGTGCCAGCTCATTGACAGCCTACTCGAAACCTACCAAACATTATTTATTTGAACTTTAGTTAAAAATAGAAAATAAAACAAATTTTTAGAATTCAGGCGTAAAAATATGTGTTGCTAAAATATGCTTTTAAAGTTTATTTCTAAAAAACTTTTGAAATTTCTTTCTAAAGTTTTTTTTGGTATGAGGACATCTATATATTGTCTGCACCTAGAGAGAATGAAGGTGTGTCCAGAGTGGCCGATTTGCGTAACAGTGCGTATGGGGCGATGGAAAGAGAAAGGTGTTCCTAAGATGTGTACGCAAAATATAAAATGAATTAATGATTAACAAGATTTTGTAATAGCAAGAACTCTGATATAATAATATGTAGTGGAAAGAAGCCCTCTATATATTAAATTTTGCTGCCCGATCGGTGTATAACCAAGTTGGGCCTAAAGTGGCAGGTGACTATATACTGCTGCATAAACTTCTTAATATTCTAATTCTTAATATTAGCAACAACAAGAACACAAGGTCTAGGATACTAAATAAAAACAATTACAATCGATTTGATTTTGCTAATACAATTACACAAATATTCACCATTGCTTGTTTAATCTAACCTCTTCAATATATTCGTATAACTCAATGAGTTCGTTTAATTTCTGTTTACTTTGTTTCTGTAACACTGTTTTTCCAAAATGTTTTCTCGCAGGTTTTCTAAGTTTTTCTTAGTTTCATTTTCCGTTCTATTTTCTCCTATTCTCATTTTTCCATTCTGAATTCTGATAGTCTCCAATTCGTGTCTTTCTTTTAAACAGTGCCATCTCATGAAACTTGTAGATAATATATATTTTGATAACTGTCGATAAATATTATTTTATTCCTTTTTCTTCCCTTTTCATTTTACCGACTGTCCTAAAAATTAATTTGTTATTTTGGGCAAATTCAAGATAAAGAAATTTCACGCCCAAATTGTTTTCGTTTTTGTTTCGTTTTTTCATTTCCACTTATTAATTAAGAACGACCATTTTTTATTTCTTTGTCTAACTTTATTAGAAGTTGATATGTCTCTTCTCAATTTTTCTGTTCTCCATTTTCTTTGTCAGATTTATATATTTCCCCAAATTATTTTATTTAATTTTTTATTATTTAGGTATCCTTAACAGTATGTACACATAGGGAAGGGGTGTCACAAAATAGGGAATTTTTGTGTAAATACATAAATGACACCTTTGGAGGTTTACAACTAAAATTTTATTGACCTTCAGACTACCATGAAACATTTTAGACTGTTCTCGCAAGCTCAAATTTCATAATATGGATTCAACAAATCAGTCGAAAGGAATTGTTAATACAATATCGCCATAGGAAATTTGATGCGAATACAACTGAAGGTAAAATAATATTTATAACCAAATGCGTGATTAACACCGATAAAAAAGAAATCAACTGCACTGAACTGAAAGTAAGATTGGTTACGTAAGATTGACTATTGAAAATCGGTTTCTTTTATGTTTGTTATTCTCTAATTAATTTAAACAATTTTAAGTTAAATATTTTAATAATACCAACTAAAAATAGCAGATTTTGTAAAATAAAAAAATAATAAACAATTAAAAGAGAAAATTACATATGAATGCTCGCATTGCAACTGATTGTTTAACAGTTCTTCAACCACTTTAGGCAAAATATGAAACATTTTTGAATCAAAATAATTCAAATATTTATGAAATCCGAATTTGACTGATAAATAAGCAAATGTATTGTTGTTAACTAGAGCTGATCGAAGATTTGTAATTTTTCCTTAGAAGATTGAAATTTATTTATTTATCAAAAGTATAATTTTATTTAAAAATGATTTAAAATTTTTGGTAGTCTTTAATTATTATTATTTTTATTGAAGGTAACATATGAGAAATAATATAGACATAATATAAATAATATAAATCTTTCGTATTATTTGCTTTGTAGATACAATATTGGAAGCTCCATACATATTTCTGATATTTCTGTTATTAGTAGTATTATATGTCACCACTAACTAAGACCCCCTGGAAAATATCTAGATCGAATCCAAATTTTATATAGCCAATCAAAATTATGTAGGTCAATCGAAAATTTCAATTCTAACATTTTTAAAACATCGGCATATTTCCCAATTACCAGAGTGCATGCTCTTTCCCCTATTGCACAAATACTTAAAAGCAGTGCAACCCGTTCTTTTGAAAACTTACCACATTTTTTATCATCGGTTGTGAAAACCAATGATCTTTTGTGCGAGTTTTTAAAAGAGGGACGTTTCATCGCATTTATATGTCTTCAAGATCGTAAGTATCGGGCTTCTGCAAAAATATTATCTACCGTCATATCATTTACGAAACATGCGTCTACAGATAAAATATTACAATTTATTTTGTCTTTACTTAACACTTTCCAAAAATCCATTTGAAGCCTTGAATCCTTCTACATTAAGTTCTTCTGCAATTTTAAAATCAATGCCAGAAACCGGAAAGTTCATTTCTCTTTTTGATGAAAACCACTGTAAAAGAATAGGGTCAATAAGTTTCGTTTTTCTTAGATAAACTTTATCATTTTCGATGTTCTCAGAAAGAATAGTTCTTTCGAATCCGGTTTACAGTTACAACTGATATATTATAGCGAGATGCAAGAAATCGTTGTGAGCAATTTTTATTGTTCCATTTAAATTCAATCAATTCACGCTTCTTTTCAATTTTCAATTTAGAATATTTCTTCGATTTCATGGGTCAATATAAAATTCCAAATAAAACTATCCATATTTACAGTTAGAAAATTTTTATGTTCAGAAATTAAAGTGTTAAATTAAACAGGTTCGACTGTACCGAGTCGAAAGCACTACCTTGTGCTTTTTGTTTCAATTAATCAAAGATCCACCACAAAATAATTTATTGAATATCAATCAGATTTTCACAATATCGTCATATTTAATTATTGGGTACGAATCCAAATGGGAAACAGCATTTATATATATATATATATATATAGATTTAATTTGTTTTCAATAAACTAATTAGACAGGTGACGACTCTCATCTTTGTTAAGGAATCTTATTTGGTTAATTAAATTTACGTGAAAATTTTAGGAATCTTATTATTTTCTCATTTGCACTCAGAGTTAATCAACATAACTAATAAATTATTTATTCATTTTTAATAAATTTATATTCTTTTAATATTTTTCTGAGAACACCAATTGATTTTATATTATTGTATTTGTATTCGTCTAATTATTTGAAATCCCCCATACCTGTTTCTCCAGAAATATACCATTTGTTAATTAAATTTTATTATTAATTCTGAATCGTTAAAGATTTTTACATTAATATTGATTTGTACTTAATTTACCATTCATCCAAATTTCATCAACAGAGCACACTTATTATTAATTTTATTACTACTTCATCCTAAAACTAAATTTCTTTTTATTGTCTCAAATATTTGTTATCTTTAGTTTACTTTCAACTAACACTTTGTTCTCAAATAACATAATTAAAAAGTAATATTATTTAATTCAATTTAGTTTATCTTTATCCCAAATTATTTAAAATCTTTAACCAAACTTAATTAAACTTTACTGTAATTAATTAAAACTATCCTTTATTGTTATGCGAATTTTTAAAAAATTTGAATTTTAGGAACAAATTTCACTAAACATAGAAAATATTTCGATCTAAAGATAAAACGAAAAAAAATTAACCTGGATTCAACTTTTTATTATTCAGCATAATATATATAGTCACCAAAAAGTCAATCACGGAATCGCCAAGAAACTCTAATCTAAAATATAATTCATGGTCAAATTTAATGGCAAGCAATTTTAAAATTGAATTAACCTTTGATAACAAGAAAACTTCCGGTTTGCAATTGATGAAGGGTGGGTGATGGCTTGAACTATATAACCTTTGTTTTTAAAATGATAATTAAGAATTTTTTCTAAATCATTAATAGATTGTGGAATATCGGTGTCCATGGAAATATTTTGGAAAGCCAATTTTGGCGAGATTTCAATATCGGCATTCAATTCATTATCAGGTACTAACGGTAAATTTAACCATTGAAGATATTGAATTGAGTAATCGATTCCATAATTAGTAAGTATTGATCCAATAATAGCTTCACAACAGTCAGCCAGATTTTTGTTTTTAATTAAAATAAACTCCCTACTATTATTAACTTCAACAGATTCATCAGAATTTTTAACAACAAAGTTAGGAGGCAAATAATTATATTTTGGATTGAAGTTAGTGTAACAAAAGTATTTGTCCAATCCTTTTTGAGTTGCCAAATGAAATAAATTTTTATTAGAAATTAACTGAGATCGTTTTTGAGTCAATTTGCCTTCATTATCAGTATCATTAGAAAAATGAAAGAGATATTTTGAAGTAATAAATTTTAAGAAACTATCTCCTAATATTTCAAATTGTTCCAAATTTGTTCTATCATTACAAGTCTTGGCCATAAAACACGGGAAAATATTATTGATAAATTTTAAAACATTTGGATCATATATGGATGATTCAATATTTTCTATATTGTAACAATCATCAAAGTTTATTTCAAAGCAATCTGAATTTTCTATTAAATTCATAAATTCTAAATCATGTGCGAAGTCTTCAATGGAGAGGATTTGATTCATTCGATGATGAATTGTAGGAAAGATACATAACTGTGTCCATAAACTTGAAGATAATGAGATACATTCAGTTAATGAAGGAACGAAATAACATTCACTTTCATTAATTCTTTGCAGTTTCCTATTATTTCTTAAAAATCTCCTCTCTTTGTTAACACAACTTTGAATAGTAGTTAATCTAATAACTTTAATGAGTGGTGATAACTTTTCATTGGGGCTTAAAATTATATTATATTTTTTATTTAAAAATTTTTCATAAGTCATATCATTTTTAAAAATAGAATCAGCATTCATATCATGGCAAACCTTTGATATGACAAATGCACCAAATTCATTAGTTATATAATTAGGTCTAATAACTGAACCAACCCAAGAACTTTGGTCATTTTTAATCAAATTATCCACAATTGGATTTGTTATAATTTCTTTAATTTTATTAAAATCAATTTTATTATCTAAGAAATCTAAATTTAAGTTAAAAATTCAAGTAAAATAATACCTTTTAATATAGTAAGAATGATTGAACTTTTAGCTTTGGAAGGATCAAAAAATATGTTTTTATCAAATCTTCTAATCCGTTCCGAATATATATTAAACAAAATTTTATGACACTTTAAAAGTAATGAATAATTTATAGAATTTACTGGTAAGTTATATTCGAATTTAATTTCAACCGAAGTCATCCCACCAACAAGATAAATTGGAAATTTCATAAAATCTTTATTCTGTAACAGGTAATAGAAAATTAATAATAAATATAACACTTGATGAATAGGATTCGGTAATAATATTCCTAAATATGTAGAAACATCAAACATAGATATATCATTGATTCCAAGTTTCAAAAACACAGAAGGAGTGTATTTTATTGAATATAAATACAATTTATTTGCTGGGATAGATAAATTTTGAAATTTCGTGCTTAGTTTTGTGGCCGTCTAAAAATATTTACATGCATTATGAAATCTTTAATAAAATTTCTAAACATATATAATTGTTTTACATTCTAAATAAATAGCTCAATTTCAGTATTCTATTACAATCACAGATACACTATAATCAAAATATTAGAGTAATTCTTTGAGTATTCGGGATAAATGTTAAATATACATAAACAGAAATAATACATCTAGGAAATTTATTCATTCTTGTATTATAATTGAATTCCAAATTAAAGATAAATAACTCATTATTAGGGTGCATCAAAATACCTAATGTGCTAAATTCATAATGGCCCTGTAGCAAATGTGTTCCTTTGAAGTAAAGTAGTTACTATTTGAAATATTTTGAAAATATAATTATAACAAATGGTTCACATGAAGAGTGAAATTAAGCTTGACGCGCTGCATTATTGTGATGTTGCAAAATTACAAATCCTTCTTGTTTTTTTCTTTAAATATTAAATTTTAAACTTAAGTTTACTTTTCAGCACAGTCACTTAATAGCTCTTTGAATGAATTTAGGTTTTCATTAAATTTCAGAATTTAAGTTTGTTTGAATTTTAGTAAATTGAACTGTTAGTCGACACTTTCAACACCAAGCAGTGTAAGAATTGCAGATTACCCAATCAACTTTACTAATGTTAGAGAACATGTTTATGTTTTTATATGAAAAAGTCAATAGTTTAATATTAAGACTTGTAGTAGTTATTGGTGATAACAACAATGTCAAAATTCTTGGCGTGCCTACTTTTATTAATGCAGTTGTTGCAGCCGTGGAAGTTTGCTGAGTCAATAGCAAACATGACTGATGATGTCACGGCCAGCAATACTAGTATGTGTGGCACTGCAGCAAAAAATAAGCCGTGCATTGCTCTGGTCTGCATGCCATCATCATGTTGGATATTTTAACACAAGTTTTTAACGATTTGCACATTGAAACATCGAAATCTCCAGAAGTTACGGTATTTAGTAGATTCAAGAAGCATTTTGGCACAAGACGCTCAGTTCATTCGACTCATGACCGTTCTCATATGATTCACAAGCTGTTTCTCAGATTACCATGTCGAAGGAAAGTGCAGAAACAGCTCCTAAACATTCTGAACGAGAAGACTAAGAGTAATTTAGTAAATCATAGTTGCTGGAGCATCATCAGGAAAACACCATTTAATTTTCGTTAACCGGGTGCAGCCTACAAAGCTCAGTGGATGTCCAGACTTTTGTAATCTATTAAAATGGTTCTTCTTGAAGAGCAGATTTGTCTGTTGCCAGAAGGAACAGTTAACACTGGTCTGTGTGTCTGATTTACAGTGCTTGGTGGAAAACTTGTAGATCGGCAGTTGATGTTTCTCTGTTTTTATCAGAACATTTTCAGCCTTCTAGAGATGGGCATGAATTTTATTTACGACGATGTTGAAAACTGGCGAGGCACCCATCGGTTCTGTCATCAAAGATGAAGACGATTTCTGTTAATGTTGTCAATGATAGTGCAGAACTTGGTGTGAAATTGAATGGATATTTTCTGGGTGCAGCCAAAACCGAGGAGAATTATCAGAACATTCAGCAAGTTGTTGAGACTGACAGAAAGAAATCTCCAATTCTGCGCAGTCGTAAGAGGAAACGAACAGAAGGATATCACGAACAGTCTCTAGGCTAACCTAACTAAAAACTATCTATTGTACTATGTGACATTAATGATTCTGTAAATCTTGTCGAACTATATTTTACAGTCTTGTGGACCCACTAAACTGCAACAGAAAGTTCTCAAATTTTTATAGGAGTCACAGAAATCATAGGGTCGAAACTGAAGTAAAAAAATTGAAAAATGTTGGTTGTATAATGCACCCTACTCATATTTCAAGTCAATATTATATTTCCTATCTCTATTTTCTCACGCATAAAATATTATGAAGTTATACCGAAAACTTTACAGAATTTCAAAAAGCAAACATCTAACTACTGTGTTTAACAAGGTTTTGAAGTTAGTAGTTTATGATCTTGGTGCTTAAATATAATGATGAAAAAATAAATTACTCTGGTAGGTAGCACTATGCATCGGAAAACTCTATTATTATATTGATTTAATGATATAATATTAATAATTTGATTTCTTAAAATTTTATACATTATATTTGATAAAATGAATGAGCTGGTAAGTAGTAAAGTCATAATTGTTGGTCCTTCTGGCGAAGAATGTGCGGAGGAATATGCTAATAGTACCAATAATAATAAATGATCGCGTACTACCAATGAAAGAATAAAAAAAGCAGAAAACATCTCGTTGTCAATTGTGTTTGACAAAAAAAGGCTAAAACCAAAAAACATTGTGTCAATTGGTTTTAATTATATTGGAGGGCAAAATTTCAGGATACCGAACATTCTAGTGAAGATTTGAATTGTATGGCACGAATTGAATATTAAAGTGACGATTTATGCAAAATTCATAACTTACATATTTCTCATATTTAATGATTTCGATGTCATTACTTTCTTGAATAACTAAATTGTTATCAAATCTATTATATGGTAATAATGACGAGTCAAGTTCATCTAGAATCGCACTATAACCAAAGTATTAAAATAAAAAGAAATAACCATATTTATGCAATATTTTACATGCTTCTAAATTAACGAATTGCTTAGCTCTTCTTTTATTGGAACATGGTAAACCTTTTATTTCTTCTAAATAAGGGGCAGGCATTGGTAAAAGAAGTGAGACATGATGAAAATTAAATTCATCTTGAAAATATGTATAGATGATTTTTGGTTCACTTATACTATTACATCTTAGCTTTCCAAGATATCTATTTAAAACACTAGAAGCGCTATTCAGAGTAATTCTAGGTCCATTTTCACCATAAGGAACATAATCATATTTATCATCTTCAGAAGGAGTAACATTTCTTTCACTATCATCTTTATTTAATTCATCTTCAATAACTCTGGACTTTAAAATTTTATTCAGTTCCTAAAAATATTTTAAACTATAGATGAAAATCGTAAATATTTCAAACTTCGTTTATTAGGTTAAATTTTTGTATTTGAGCCTCTGTTTTCTGTGTTTCGTGAGTAAAAACAATGTATTGGGAATTCTGCGCACGAGCTCTACCCTAAAAAACAAAATGTATTATAAAATAAATGCGTATTCATCAACCCAAAAATAGGAGATTAAGCGACCCATGTATTAGTAAGTACATGTTTGTATAAAATACCTATTTCTTATTTTGATTGTACGTAAACTATAAACATTATTTATTTTTGATTTATATTTAAAACAAGCTTTTAAAAAAGCAACGAACGATAACAGTTTATTTCAACTTTGTAAGAAATGTAAAACTTGATAAATTTTCATTCATTCAAACGTTTAATAAAAGGTTTAATAAAAAATTAAATTTCGATGCAAAAGCCAAAATATTTGAGTGTGCTTAATCATACTAGCGCAGTATAAAATACTTGATTTATTAATATAGTAAACTGATTTATATATTAAAAAACGTCATTCGAACATCGCTTATACGATTTTTTGAAGGGTTCACTGCAATCACCAAGATAGGATAGAAAAAGCTATATGGATTTTAAATATTTTATCCCAAGAAAAATCGTTTATTCAAATGGCATTTTTAAAATTATTTAATAATTTTAAGTATTTACTTTTATTTATTTACGATACATTAAGTGATATCCAGTACATTTCCCAATAGTATACTAGTTTCGAGCTAATGGATCTCATCAGTACTATGCGCGAGGTGCTCAGATTTCTCTTAGCGCCAAGTGTAAAAACAGTGCAAAGTGAACAATGTTATAAACTTATCATGATGCACTGGACATCAAATAAGTTTGCAAAGTTTGGTTTTAAGGCAAAAAAAGACGACTCTTTATAGTCTGATAGCTTGTTACCAGTTTCTGTGTTGAACTTGTAGTCCACCATGGTTTCAAGTGAAAGGAGGTTCAAGATAAAGATTCGTGTTTTTTGCCTTAAAACAAAAAACTTTGCAAACTTATTTGATGTCCAGTGCATTTTACTTATTTATTGTGATTATGTATTAGGTTGTTTCATATGAAATGTCATTTTTTTAAAATTGTTTAAAATCTAATTATCTAATTATTATATAACTTTTCAACAAGGTGTTTAGTTTGAATAATATTTCATATTATAAAGCTGTTTAATATTACAAGATGATATTAAAATTAATTAATTAATCTTTACTTGATATATATATATATATATATATATATATATATATATATATATATATATTATATATATATATATATATATTTATTTATGGTTGATTCTAAGAATCTAAGACTACTTTTTCTATATGAATTTAAATTAGGACATATGGGAACTGATGCTACTAACAATATAAATTTGACTTTTGGAGAAGGTAGCACAAATGTTAGAACCGTACAGAGGTGGTTTGCAAGGTTTCGTTTAAGAAATAAGGATCTGGATAACTTGCCTAGGGGAAAACCAGGATTTGTCCTTAGTAATGACAATTTACGATGCATTGTTGAAAATAACCCCCAAAATTAGTCAGCGATTTTGCAATTGAACTAGTAAGTCCACCTACGACAACTTGGAGGCACTTGGAATCAATAGGTAAACGAAAAAAATGGATAAATGGGTTCCCCATGAATTGAACGAAAATCAAAAAATGAAGCGTTTGGAAATTTGTTCTTCCTTAATTCTTATGAAAAAGATGATGATTGTGATGACAAATTGGTGTTTTACGATAAAAGAAAAAGGTCTGGACAGTAGTTGGATGCGGATGAACGTCCAAAGCACATGCCGAAGACACCTTTAAACCCAAAAAATACAATGATTACTGTCTAGTATGGAATAAAGGGTTTTCTTTCATTATTCTTTCGTACAACCAGGAACGACAATAACAACAGAATCGTACTGTCGATAAATAGATATAATGCATGATAAGTTGTGCAACAAAAACTCAGCACTCATAAGCAGACATGGTCCAACTCCATGTTCGAAAGCAACTGTCAAAAAATTAACCGGGCTCGGGTACGAAATATTACCTCACCCACCTTACTCTCATGATATTTCCCCAACAGATTATTACCTTTTTCGTCACTTAGAATTTTTTTTTCAGGAATAAGAATTTCCAAAACCAAGACAATGCCATTGATGCAGTTGAAGAATTTTTTGGCTCAAAAGAAAAAGTTTTTATAAACATGGCATAGATTTAATAGTTTCTCGTTGGAACAGTGTGTATGAAGCTGCTGGAAGCTATTTTTATTAAATAAATTATGTTTTGTTATGAATTGAGCATTTTGATTTCAAAATAAAATAAACGATATTTTATATGAAACAACCCAATAAGAAAATGAACTTAATAAATACACTACATTTATACAAATTTACTAAAAATACAATGACAAAAAGCAAATTATGACTTATTTTATTTATAAACAATTTTGTTCTAACTTTATTATTTCTATAGGTTGTAGGACTTTTTAGCCTTACCATGATATTAACAAACACATGTATCACATATGTGTTACCGGTGAGTTTAACAACATCAAACTTAGATATATTAAGTTACATAAAAAGTTTTCTAATAGAATTAATTTTAAGAAAATATGTAAAAATTAAAAAGTCAAAATATAGAATTTAAATGTCATAATGATTAAAAATTCAAAATATACTTATTTAATAATAAAATAAAAATTGAATTATACTTTAGATTGTAAATATGATCGAAAATCCTGTGGTGGGTCAAATTTAACCACAATATTACAATGAGATACGTCAAGACCTTCTTCAATCACATTTGTAGCAATAAGTATATTAAATTTTTTTTCTTTGAAAAGTTTTAATATCTCTAGTTGTTTAGTGACAGACATTTGTAACTAAATTTACAAAGCTTAAAATTAAAACTTAATTTATTTAAACCTTTTTTGGATACTGGCTGGTTGAATGTCCAATAATAAAATTTGAATTTATAAAATCAAAAGCTTTGTTTATTTTTGGCAAAATACCAAGTAGTACATTCAATGCTAGTACATGTATCTTTTCATTAATAAAAATCAAAATAGAAATTGTATTTTTAAAATCTTCATTCTAAAAAATATAAAATCTGAAATCTAAATACATAATTAACATTTCAATTTCAAAATTTTAAAATAAATATAAAATGGTTTAAAACGTTAGAAAATCAAAGACTGACTACTGACTAAACCAAAGACTGATTAATTAATCAAAAGGGTGTTGGGTATTTAGAGAAACCAAATATATTCGTAGATTATTATCCAACCGCGTTATACAAGCATTGTAAAAATAGGTCATTTCCAATTAATATTATGAGATGGATCAGAAGATTAGACATACGAATAGCATATATTTATCAGCCGTTGAAGAAGATCTCGATCAGCCGATGAACTATGAAAGATTGGTAGTAGGATGTGAGCCCGTCTGATACAAACCCCCTTGGCTTACGTAATTATTACGCAATACTTGACCTCTGCACGCGCTGTTGCTACCTGGAGATTGACCTCTGTCCACTAGTTGCTACCTAGTAATTGACCTTTGGTCAGTGACCTCATGGTTACCTCACCACTGGTCAGTACACACTTATTGTGTCACTGGTCACACTTATCATGTCACTGGTCACTACTCGTAGACTAGTTACCTAATTGTTATTATGTCACGTAGTTGTGGATCAACACACCTACCTTCTAGAACATTCCACACACCTACCTTATTATGTCATGCAGTTGTGGACCAACACACCTACCTTCTAGAACCTTTCACACACCTACCAACTTCCACACACCTATCTTCTAGAACCTTCGACACACCTACCTTCTAGAACCTTCCACACACCTACCTTCTAGATACTTCCACACACCTACCTTCTAGAACCTTCCATACACCTACCTTCTTGAACCTTTCGTTCTTAAACATTTCACACACCAACCAACCAACGATCAACGATCCGCACCGATCCATACCCATATATACCCATCTACACCTAACCATCCGCGCCGATCGTAGACTTAGCAAAATCACTCACTAGTACTATTCAAAATTTTATTAAATATAACAAGTTTGTTTCAGAAAATTTGATTAAGAAAATTAAATAAACCAAAATTTTGGACATTCAAACTATTATATTTCAGAATTAATACTAGTATTCAATTTGAAAATACTACTTCTTTGGTTATTTAAGAATTAGTTATCAACTTTTGATATTCGATTAAATATTTTTTATCGTTAAATTGGCTTCAATATGGAAATTGTGTTTAATTAGACTAAAACTTGTAATAATGTATTGAATAATAGCTAGTATATTAATTTATCATATATGTCCACTTAGTATAATATAGAGCCTGTTAAATACTTTAGTTTAAATTTAGGATTTTCGATATAGTTTTCATGAATTTATTGAGAATTTGACGTAAACTTTTAAGAGAACTGCATCAATTTTAGAGAGAGTATTCCAACATATGAATATTTCAGAGTTTTAGATATAATTGAAAGGTTAGATTTATCACTATGGATTGGGATTTTGATCAATTCTAGTATGCTTTACAAGTTTAAATATCGAGTTTAGATGTAGTAAGTTACTAAGGGAAATATTGAGTGAGAAATTTAATCGATTTATTATGACGTAATAATAATTTGTATATCATTTTATACAGTGTTAAAAGAAATTAATCAAAGGTAAATATTGAGTAGAAATAATCATTTAATGTTACATTTTACATGAAAATTATCAATAATATATGAATTTTAAGGGATAAATTATGGCTAAATATTGAGTTTGTATCGATAAACATAGAGTTTTTAAATCAGTAATATATCAATTTTAAGGAGGATACGATTGAGGAGTCTTAATCAAATTTTTGTTGGGGTATTAGTGTATTACTATTGCATGTAAGAGAAATTCATTAAAGATTTTTACTGCATTTTAATAAATCTATCTATTGCAGGATTTATGTAAACAAATTTCAATGTGGTAATTCATTAAATTACAGTCACTTTAGGGGTTAAATCCAATGTAAAGTAGAGAAATCAATAATTTAGCTTTATATGTGGAATTATTGTCAGTAAATTGTAGCTTATTAATGTAATCTTTACTGGTAACATGATAGTTTTTAGGTGAATCGAAGATGAATTCAAAGATTGAGTAGATTTATCCTTTTTGTCGATGATTTGTGATATTTATTGCTACTATGATAGAAATTCATTAAAATTTTATCGAAGATTTTAAGGTGGTTCGATATCCATTTGGACATTAAAGTATATTAATTTTTATCAATATGCTAACAAATATTGTTTTTCTTATACTGGTAAATTAATTTTGTATTGAAGAAAAGTATGTGTAGTTCAATAAATTGTTAAACTTATAATAAGGATAATTAGTTTATTTTTAGAGGCAAATTCTTATTGTACGGTAACCATAAATTACGACATTTAATAGTCAATTTAACCAATATTTGTTGTACATGAAAATTTTCTAGTCGATCTGTTTGCTTGAATCGTTATAATTACAACTTTTTTAGATTTGGAAACATTGGTGAGGTATTCTTTATAAGGAAACTTTAGAGTAATGAATTGTGGTGGCGTTTTACAATGCATATAATTAGATTCGGATAAGTTTTAAATAAGACGGTGATTAGCAACAAGTTCAACATTATAATAATTTTAAATGACTTGTTGATTTATTTAAAAAGATTAATGAAATTATGTTCGATTGGATAGTATGATTTCCTATCAATGTGGTACCAATAATATTTAGAAAATAATTTGAACATTAAAATTTGAATTAATTTGAGTCGTTGTCATTGGTAATAAATAGAATTAACCAATCAAAATCAAGTATTCTATAATTTCATTTTCAAATTATTATTTTCATGAAAATTGTAATTATTTTAATTGATAAATTTATTAGTATTTTCAATAACCGGTTTTAGTTAAATAATAAGTTTATTGAAAAATAGTTTGTGCGTTTTCAAATTATTTTCAAGAAAACTGTAATAATTTTAATATATTTATTAGTATTTTGAGTTTAGCGATTAAATTTATCGAAAAATAATGTCGTTGTCAATAGGAATAGTAACAGCCAATCCAAATCAAGTATTTGGTTTGTACTTTTTCAAAATTAATTTAAAGAAAAGATATTGAAATATGATTTTTATGTTGTTTCAAGAATAACTTTCTATTGAAAAATAAGTTCAGTCAATAATATTTCTAATTAACAATTGCATTTAATCAATCAATAATTTTACGAGTTTATTTAAATTGACGATTAACAAATTTTTATACTTTTTAATTTCAATAGAGATTTTCAATTTAATATTCTTAAATTAAAATATTTATTCATATTTTCAAACCATTTTTAACTGGTACTTAAAAATTGTCAACGATTTTTAAATATATGTATGTTTTTTACCAACTACTCTTTATTAAAGACATGCGTTTACTTGGTATTTAGTAATTATTGGTTTACATAATGTTATAACTTTTAATCACATAGGGTTAAAAGTTATTTTCATCTTTTAGGGTTAAAAGTTATCTTTCATTATTTAGGGTTAGAATTATTAAATATTTCATTACTTTGGGTTAAAATTGTTACCTATTTCTTCACATTGGGTTAAAATTCTTAACCTTTGAAATAACTTTATAACAAATCATGTAATAGTTTATTTATAAATTTATTGAAAAGTATTATAATATACCTAGTTTGAATCATAAATTATTGAAATATTTAATAGGTATCACCTGATGAATTCTTAATGGTTATTTAATCAATTTTTTGGTTACATAAAGCTTTAATGTTCGAAATTATCGTTTGATTAGAATAATGAATGCAAATAGAATTTTACACGTTTTGGTATCAACATTTAATTAGTATTTAGATCAAAGCTCTTATTAAAAACAAAGTTTATTTAGATATCAATAGTATCTACTTGACTGATATGGACAATGTAATACGTGTTTGTAATAAATTTACGTGTGAAACATTATCTTTTTTAATTGTGAAAGTTAAATTATTATCAATAGCATTATTATTAGCATTAATTAATCAAGTATGCGTGAATTTTTAAAAAATATTGATATAAAACTCATGGATCGATTATTCTTTATCAATTTATATAGTGAGCCCAGTGACTTTCATTTGTAAACCCAGTGACTTATTTTCATAAAAACACTAAAATAGTTGTTACAACGAATTTAGTTGATGGTATCGCTAATAATTTATAGAGTCGGATGAACATGTAAATTAGTATCCGACTAACTTGGTGAATTATTATCAAAGTATTTAATTTTCATTAGAAACAGTATATTTGCTATAAATTTATAGAATTTGGTTAAGTATTTGCATGTAAATAATCCTATGATGGGTTATTTTCATAAACTTTATAAATCCAATGTTTAAATCCTATTTTTAATGAGTTATTTTCAAATTCTTACATCAGTGGTGTCGGTAATAATTCGTTATTTTAATAATAATTATATTATTTTTTATTTTCAAAATTAAATTTTTTAATAGAATATAAATCTGTATATTTTATTTGATGTAAATTTAAAATTTTATGGAAATTGGTAAAGTAAATCTTGTATAATTTTTTACATTTAGTTAAGTTGAAATTTTAAACTTGTTGAATTATTTTCTTAAAATATTGTAAATCCAGTGTTCAAATTTAAGTTTTGAGTGACTTGATTTTAATTAAATAAACTATCAATATACTATTATGGTTTTAACTTAAATTTTCATGAAAATTATTAAAGTTTTATGATTATTTTGTTAAAATTGTTATGTAATATACTACTAACAAAATAGTCAGTAAGCTAAAGCATTTAGGATTGAACATTTATTTTAAGACGCGTTTGATGATAATTTATTATGTTTAATGATTATTTTATAATTTTTATGTAATAATATAATTAACAATTAAAAATTTCATGTAAATATAATTTTTTATAAATTATTAATTATTAAAGTTTTATGATTATTTTGATAAACTTGTTATGTAGTATACTACTAACAAAATAGTCAGTAAGCTAAATAATTTAAGATTGAACATTTATTTTTAAGACGAGTTTGATGTTAATTTATTATGTTTAATGATTATTTTATATAATTTTTTAATATATCACATGCAAGTAACATGAATCAATAAGGTACATTTATATGAAGTAAAAAGTATAATAATAATACCAATAGTACTAGTGAATGATTTTGCTAAGTCTACGACTTAGTCGTAGACGTAGTTGTAGGCGTGTTGGGCGATGATGGGTGCTGATGGGTACTTATGGGCGATGATCGGCGCTGATGGATAGGTGTAGATGGGTATGGATGGGTATGGATCGGTGAGGATCGTTGGTTGGTTGGTGTGTGAAATGTTTAAGAACGAAAGGTTCAAGAAGGTAGGTGTGTGGAAGGTTCTAGAAGGTAGATGTGTCGAACGTTATATGGGTAGGTGTGTGGAAGGTTCTAGAAAGTAGGTGTGAAAGGTTCTAGAAAGTAGGTGTGTGAAAGGTTCTAGAAGGTAGGTGTGTTGGTCCACAACTGCATGACATAATAAGGTAGGTGTGTGGAATGTTCTAGAAGGTAGGTGTGTTGGTCCACAACTACGTGACATAATAACAGTTAGGTAACTAGTCTCAGAGTAGTGACCAGTGGCATAATAAGTGTGGCCAGTGACATAATAAGTGTGTACTGGCCAGTGGTGACGTAACCATGAGGTCACTGACCAAAGGTCAATTACTAGGTAGCAACTAGTGGACAGAGGTCAACCTCCAGGTAGCAACAGCGCGTGCAGAGGTCAAATATTGCGTAATAATTACGTAAGCCAAGGGGGGTTGTATATGACGGGCTCACATCCTACTACTATTGTTTGTCAACTGTTTCAATTGCATCATTTTATTGTTAGACTTTTACCATAATTGGAAGGTCCTACAATATGGATTATAATGAACAAAATATTTTAGACATTAAAGATGCTCAGTAGAAAATGTGTTGTAATGTTGAATTGACATTGTTTACGCTTTTAATAACTGATGTATTACAAATCAATTCATTTTATTAAAGGATAACCAAAATTTTACTCGATGATCATAATCAAATTCACTCCAATAACACAGAATTTTAAAACATTGCAAAGAAAAAAAAATCATGTTTCATCTGATGATTTCTCAATGTTTGTGATATATATTTGAAATGTTGAAATCGTATTGGATATGGTTGAGAATAAAATATTAAAATTCATACTTTACAAGTTTTAATAAAATGTAATAACAATATTTGAGAAAATGCTAATTTTTAAAATTACTTTTTTATTTAATCTGTTGAATCTTCGTGTCAGGGCTTTAGATTAAAAGTTATAGTCAAAATTTTGGCGAAAATTTTTAATTTTTGATGATATTGCTTTATTTATTTTTTAATTTATATCACTCATAATTATTTATATATTCATCTTTCTACACCATGGCTGGGCAAACTTTTGGGATTTGGGGTCACTTGAATTTTCATAAAATTTTTGAGGGCCAGATTACAAATTTTTTGAGACTTTCATAATCGTCAAACATGGTTAAATCAAAGAAAACAAATAAAATGATCATATACAAATTTAAAAGAAAACAAGATCCAAATTTGTTTGCCTATCTTCTGGGATTTTTTGGCCGGTCAAAACCCATGTGTAGGTCAGATCCGGCTCGTAGTTTGCCCACTTCTGTTCTACAATCATTATCTTTTTATTTCCTGAGAATTTGGCAAGATTCATTTTCTATCAATTTAGATAACAATTAGTAAAAAGACAACCCATTTCATTATTTTCTGAAATAATGAGTGAGCATCTTGGCACATTAATATTTATTGTGATTTGTTATATCAGAAACTCATGTATGACAAACAATAATTATTAAATAAAATTAAAAAAATTACCTTGGATTTCAAATCCAAAATCAAATTTATTAATTTTTTACATTTTTCTGAACACATAAGCATATCAGATTTCGATATATAGGACTCTATATTGGAATTGATAAACTTTAAACATGATAAAAATTCATCCAAGTATAATTTAGTTTTCTCATCGAAGAACATGCTATCATTATTAACGGCTCCGTGTAAATCTTCAATAAACATGTCAGTTATCTATTACAAATCATTAAATTTCTATATTTTAATAATATATTTTATTAATTATATTGATTTCAATATCTAAATTTTCATTTCATAAGACTAAAAAATCAATAAAATTGTATTTATTAACACAAAATTTTATAATTCGGTTATTATTTCAATGCCAATAAACGAGCAAATTAAAGATAATTTTCTCAAGATAATATTTTCAGTTTTTGAAATTGAATTGTTAACGTTGGTTCTCTCAAAATAATTAATCCTAAGTCTAACAAAATTTATTTCTAATACAATTGAATACACTTGATCTCGCACAATTCATTAAACTAGATTACATATCCAAAGAATATTACCCTAAATCAATTCACGGCCCCTTCTTTATAATCAATACACAAATGTCACATATTTAAACCTTGCTGAATTTGAATAATAATAGAAACGCACAATCCTTAAATATTTGCTAAAAACGTGAAAAGTTGTTGTGATAGACTCAAAAAACAAAAACATATGGAAATCCAAATACCTGGTTTTTAATCTTAAGCTTCACAACTTTAGTAGTTATAAGAAACGCAGAGTTTAAAATATCTTCTAAACATTACTTTTTTAAAGCATTTCTTTGTAATGTTGCTGGTAAGTCGACAGTTATCAAATGAAAATAAGGATAGGCCGTATGGAAGTAGAAATGAGGAACGCCAAAAATAACAATTTCACGCCATATTTACAAAAAATTACAAAAGTTTAACAAGATTAAGAAATAATAATGTCACTTATTAACGACCTCGCCAACAACACCTAATTCATCAATTTTCACTTCATTATTTTCTTCATTTGATAATCTTTTCCTCTACATCGCGCTCATTTTCGATTTATTATTGTCCTAAACTCCTTTGACGCAACTATATGATTCATTAAATTTTCTTTTTACTCAAATATCCATTTTCATCTAATTCATTGTAACCATAACTTCAATATGTCATTTTCTTAATTTCAAGATACTTATATACTATATATTTTCTAATTAATAAATATATATACAGATGTGAAAAAGTAATTCAAGACTTAAAAATAATAAATATTTCTCGGAATAGTTTGTCAGGTGTCACAAAATATCGCCTCACCAAATAGTATGCATATCAGATTGATCAAAAGAGCAATTAAAATCTTCGTATGCCTTTTATTTCGTCATTTATCTAGATTATCGAAGAAGACTTTTAGGCGAAAAAAAGCTTTTTTGACATTAGTGTTATTTTACTTAATGATGATGAAACTCAAATTGATTAATTTTATGATTTTATATTTTTAGTTTTACATGTACAAATCGAGATATATAAATATTTTATTAAATGTAACTAGGTGGTTCTAACTCCGTTAACCGAGGGCTTCAGATTTAGGAGAAAATATCTAAAAATAAGAATATAAAATAGACTACTGATATATAGATTATTTTATATTATTATTATTTGTATTTATTAACACATTTTAAGTGGTAAGAAATTCACGCGAATTGTTTGCTGCAGCGGGCAAAATAGCACAACGCGCGGGTAAAAATACTCTCGAACAAAAATTGCTATAACTTAAAAACTACCTAATATTTTTAAAGGAAATTTCGAAATATCACTTACCACAAATAACTACATCGCTTCATTGAGGTTTCGACTATATACTATAAGCTATACACATAATAACGTACACATATTTTTTTATACTAATTCAAATATAACTATTTATTAATAACAAATAAATCAAAAATAAAGGTTGATAAAAAACATAGAAGTTGTTAATGAACCGGAATAGGTCTGGTTGTAGTTTTACGTTGGCCGCCTTCCACGTTAATCCAATTCGATATGTAGTAATACGTTACCTGCCTTAGAGCGCTAATTGTGAAAAAACGCAATACTACATGAGCCACTTAAAGTATGTTAATATTATTTATTATTAATAAAATAAAAAATATGCTACTGACATTTATAACTAGCATATAATAGCCATACTTTATTCTATTAGCACATAGATACAATTAATAAAGTAATAAACTGACCAACTTGCATGGTACAAGACCCAATGTACTAAGCACAGAAAAACTTTCACTTAAATACTTTTTAAGTGTTTTAAAATTATTTTGTTCAGCATTTAGAGATCCTGAATTATCATTGGAATGATGTCCGTCGACTGGAATAAAGCTTCTAGAAATCAAAAAAATGTTGGATTACAGATTTAACAATTTCGTAATAAATTTGTAGTGAAATAATAAATACTTTTTAAAATAAACATTAAATAACCGCTAGCTAAAATTCGATTAAACTCGGTCAAAAATTATTTGTGTGGCTCTGTTTATTGATAATAACCAATCTAAAAATAAGGAAACGGGAAAGGCCTAAGAATTTAGATGATGAATTGAGAGTAGCTATATCGAATATTAGACATAATATTGCTGAAATCTACAAAAGCCAAGAAGCCTAGGTGTCACAATAAATGAATTTTGCCTCAAAATTTTCATTCGAATATTTTTAGTTATAGTGTTTGGAAATATGCATAAATTATTTATGTAGATTATTTTAATCCTATTATATTTATAATAAATTTTAAATTAATGCATTTTTACTGTTATGTAATCTGTTGGATTTGTAATAAAAGTTAAGCTTATGTTTTTGATTTTTTTTCTTACCCTTATATTTTGGTGCTCCATGAATTTTTTTTATAATCAAACGGTTAAGGAACCATAGATCATTCTATACTATTTATATAAGTTCTGGAGAATTTTCTTGAATATTTGGACTTCGATCGAATTTTCTTGTAATATACATTTCCTTTTACAATTTATTTTAAAAATTTAGTTTTACCAGAATTTCCTTCAATAATTTATTTTATAATTCATTAATGGAATTAACTAATAAATGACGCAATTTTTGATATTTATTTCATTTTCCTTGTTATAATTTTTAATACTTGAATTTATTTGAAACAAATTTTAAGATGTCTTTTATCTTAATTTCCTTTCAAAAAATAAGTCATGTGCGAAATATTGCACATTGATCATTAATCTGAAAAAATGATTTTTTAAAATTATTTATACTGTTTTTTAATTTTATAAAATAAACAGTCGAAAAATGTTAGATTTTAAAATTTAAAAAAAATCATGTAAAATTAAGTAAAATAAAATAAAAATAATTGTTCGGGCATGATTTTGACTCCGACAATTTACCTCATTAAATTCATTTGTTATGAAATATAATTTTCATAAATTTTTAAAATGCAACTAACATGTCAAAATGACGTATTTCAAAAATAGTTTACATTTATTAACACCTTAAATGTATTGTTGTAAAATTTTATGGTGACTTAATAATATGCTTGCCATCTGATTAAATGTACCAATCAACTCCGGTAGTTTTGGTGTTAAATAACGATTAAATAACTTTAAGAATTATTCATCTTAGAGAAGGAAAATTAACTGGAAAGTACAAACAAGTTTAAAAACTACTGATAATAACTAAAATTGAAATTTTTATTTTAATTACGAAACATGAATTGACATTGTAAAAATATAATAACAACGCATTTTTTGTGAAATTACTCTATTTTCTCTATTGCTGATTTGAATATAGCAACTAAATCTGGAAAACTTTCTGTTTCATAATTGATAATAGTTTCTTTAATATTCCCACAAAATTCGCGTGCAATATTGTCCATAGATGTTATAACTTTACAATTTAATTTATGTTCAAGCTGCTTAACTGCAAATTCAATGTCCTTAACATGTTTCACTCCTTTTATTAAACATGCAGTTAAGCCTAAAATCTTAATTTTAAAATCAAGTCAATATTTAATAAATAAATTTTTACTTTTATATCACTTGTTGTTCTAATTACATGCTCCGAAATCTGTGAATAATCATCTGACTTTGTTAAATGATGAACTTCATCAAATATTAAATAGCAAACTTGACTTAAGTTATACTTATTATGATTAAGTATGTCTAAAAAAACTTTAGCTGTCATTACTATAATTTTATATTTGGAAATTTTTTTGGACCATTTATCCTATTAATTCAATTAATTGTGTAAAAGGATAAATAACAAACCTTTGTCCAATTATCTACCCATGAATTTTCCATTTGACCATAAAAATAACCTATTTCATCTTTTAAAAATAAGTAATCTTTCAATGAATTAGTATGTTGATGTACTAGCGATGCTATAAAATGAATTAAAATATATTGATCATTAATATTAGAAATAACAATTTTTAACAAGGAAAAATATCTTTTTATCTGATTTTACATTTAAATAATCTTTAATAAGCATTGATGCGATAAACGTTTTGCCCGATCCAGTGTTTAATTTAATTATTACATTTTCATTTTTTGCTTTATTGTATATTTCAATCTAATTAAATAAAAATACTAAAATTAATTTTAAGTTACTTGATAATCCCTAGTTTTCATAAAACTAAAATTTTACGAAATTATATTTTATTCTTAGAATTACTATAAATTAATAAATTAAATTTAAAAGGTTAAATTTACTAACAATTTAAACAAAGTTTATCTGTAAAAATTTTTTAGAAGAAAATTTATTATTTAAAAAAGAAAATGTTATAATTTTATTCTTAGTAAATATGTATTAACTTATCCTTTACACAACTTACTTAAACAAAGAATATAGTATGTGACCAACTATACACATTTACTGAGTTTTGTACTATTCAAATTGTTGGGCAAAAACTGATTAAGCCCATATTTGTTTGACTAGCACGATAATGCCTGTGTGTTTTGAGCGGAAAACTTAAATTTAGAAGGAAAATGGAAAAAGTAAGGAAAAATAAAATAAATAAAAATTAAATAAAATTTTTGTACAATTAAATGTAAAATCTTGCCTCTGTGTTGGGCCAAAACACAAACGGCCTTGAACATTGTTTAAATGTATCAGTAATACAGCACGAAAACCCAGCACCAAGATAACTTAAAATACAATATACAACACCAACTAAACACTTTAAAATCTGAGAGAATATAAATAAAAATAAAATCAAAAAAATAAAAGTAAAAAAAAATAAATACAAAATGCATCAAGAACCGCACGAAATTTACATAAAAAATAACATAATAACAAGAAAAGTTGACCGAAAAATGAGCATTTATATAAAAGTAAAAATTAATCAATTAAATGAATAAAAATGAAATATTTTTGGCTGAATAAATTTAATTAAAAATTTTAAAAATAAATTACCAATTTAAATTAAGAAATTAATAAAAATTTAATTTAGATAACACAAATAATTTCAAGGTAAAATTTATATAATCGCAATAAAAATAACACGCAAGGTTAAGGTCAAATTATAGGTATATATACTGATGTGTTTTTACAAATTTTTAATCTTACGTTTCAATCTTATGTTTCAGTCTTATGTGTACAATCTTGTTTTTTCAGTATTGATTTTCAGTCTCACTTTGAGACTTGTTTTGAGCAATTTTATTTTAGTGGTGTGCGTTGCAGCTAAACGCATGGGTGACTATGAACTGATTAATTGATAACTAATGCTATGAATTGAAATGTTATGAATTATGCTAATGCAAATTACCAATATATACTGACGATTTTATGAATAAATATTTTATTGCATCTAAGCTTCTACCCGATTGGTATGGTAACATTTATTTATTTATTCATCTTTTCTGGCCCATAGCCACACAATATAAAAGAGATTAAAATAAGACATAACTAGTCACGCTGTGTAAGTGCAGTCTCTCCGCCTATAGCGTGTGCCCGTGAGGGTTATGTCATGCGCAACGACGGGCTCGAACGTCAAATCATTGAACCTTAATAGCGAAAGAGAGTAGCTTGAGAGTGGGTCTTTTGGCTCAACTTTCTTGCACTAAATTTCGATAAAGTCGACAAAAAATTTTAAACAGCAATCGGCTCGAAATCACTAACACCGAGTAGTCCAGTGGGCACTCATTAACTATAATATGAACATAAATAGATCATAAGGACAAAGAGAGGGAAAGGGTAGCGGGGAAAGTATCGAAATCGTTGCAAAAGTTAAAATGAATAGCCATCGGAAAAAGATTAATCCTAACGACCAAATCGTTGAAAATAATGTTTTTAAATAATATATAAGAATTAAATAAATTATGTCGAATTGATACGGAAAATATGGGCAGAACGCTGCGCAAATTTTCGGAAATAATCAAAATACTTATCATGAAACTATAAAATAATGGCGGATCGCTGCTCAAATTTCCCGAATTCATTAAAATACTTATCGAAAATAGTAAAGGAAAAATGGAATGTTGTTCAGTTGTTAGTATAATATTCTTATAAAACTGTAAAATAAAGGCGGAACGCTGCTCAAATTTTCCGAATCAATAAAAATACTCTCTTGGAAACTGCAGAATAAGGATGGAGTAAGGCTAAATTTTTATATAAGTAAAATATTTTTATAAAGCTGAGGAATAAGGACGGATCCCTACTAAAAACTTGATAATAATAATGATAATAGTAAGGGTAATGGTAATTATCATAATAATAATAAGTTTAAGAATAATAATAATAATAATAATAATAATAATAATAATAATAATAATAATAATAATAATAATAATAATAATAATAATAATAATAACAATAAATACAATGGTAATGATAGTAATAAGAATAATAATAAATGTAATAGCGGTAACAATTAATAAAGGTAATACATATAATAGTATCAATGATAAGGCTAGCAATAAGAATAGGGAACATTGTAGTTATAATAGGGATAAGGGTAAGAGATGTACTGTATTTATTTAACATAACAAAAGGTTTACAGGCCATAGAAAAATCATCAATACGGGTAACTAAAAGAAGGAATAAGCGAATAGACGTAATGATAAATGATATGAGACTATAGGTTAACATTTGAAAGAGATAGGAGAGCAATGGGACCTAAAATTCGAAAGCGAGCACAGGCCTTCTATCGGCAGCTCGTTGGACCCATGGATCGTTCGGTCAATTATAGCATTAGTAATAACGCTCACTTTTTGCTGACGATCCACCCACTCGAACACAGTTCCAACGTTGCTTAGCAATGGGTGTCAAGTGGTAAGCGAAAGAAAATTTGTATTGGGTTTTCTGGGTAACAACCATATAGTTTCAAGATATCAACACCCAGTAACCCACCATCTGTAACAATCAAATATGTTAATTTATTGTGTGGAGGGTTTCGTGGATCGGTCGTAGGTGGTCTGGTGGGTTCACGGAAGTTGAGCGTTTGCATGTCATAATTAGAAACATATGTATATATATATATATATATATATAAATTATAGGGTAGTTTACTTCTGTGGCACTAGAAGTGTGTATGAGTCGTCTGAAGTATGTGTACCTATCCTGACATGTCCGACGGGATCTATCGTCCTCATGGCATCTTTATTGCAAACTAATTCGCTTACGTCGACAAGGTATTAAAGGCTTCGTGTCCTTCCAACTCTCACATCTGTGGGGTTACTGACTAGTGATCGATATGACCTTGACCCCAATCATAATAATGCTAATTACCTGCCACTGGTTACCCATTGCTAGGCAACGTTGGTACTGTAACCACTAGTCTTGTGACCGTCAAAGGTGAGCTTTGTTTCCAAAACTGCTATGACCCGGTCTACAGCTGGTTCAGCGAGCTACCGTTAGAAGGTCTGTGCTCGTCTTACGTACTTTAGGTCCCTCACTTGCTTAACTTTCTTTCATATTCGTTTTCACTACTAGTTAGGTTACTGCATTTACGTCGTAAAGTCAAATTAAACAATAAGACAACAAAGTTCTATTTATTCCCTTACTACTTATTCGCATTCAACTCTGTTCATTTCGCAGTTTATTTTTTCTTTTGTCTTTTCCTTTCGGCACGACCTGGTCTTGCGCGAGATTTAGGTTGAAACTGGGCTTGTGTTGGTTTGGTGGCAGTTGGGTAAGCTATCTGGGCTGGGGCAAATACCAGCGGGTAAGTCACAGACTGTCCTTCCTGCCCCGCTGCTACAACTGCCTACAGTCCCCGTATCTGTATTTTTTTGTGCGTGGTTCAGGGCTTTCTCTTCCCGCCAGCCCTTCTGTGCTGCATCGATCTTCTGGTAGAGTAGTTTCACTCTAGTCGGTTCAGACCAGGTGGCCTTAACCTGTTGTAACTCTCGACTCAATTGTAGACACTGTTGGTATAGATCAGTGTGCTCCTTTTGGAGGTCCTTCAATTCTTTACTGAGCTTTCGTATGACGTTCATAGACGTGATGCCTTAATAATAAATTAGATATAAAATAGGTTTCGGAGATGTTGTTCAAATGAAAAATATAAACTAGGGCCTTAGTCCTCACTGGACGGTCATCTCATGTCCCGTAACCTTTGGGAAAAGTGCTCATCACTTACTTCCTCAAGTTTCCGTATAGATAAAATACTATTCAATAACTAAAAGAACTACTGCTACAACAAGTTTATTGATAATTCAGATGAGGACATTAACACACAGAATAAATGGACTATGCTACAGGTTCTTTGGTTTCAGTGTGGTCGTTTGTCGGAAAAGCGCCTCCGTGAATGGGCGTGCTCCTCGACGCCCCGATCCTCCAGTACATCTCGAATGTCGGGCTGGAGGAGGCTCTTCGGGACCACAAGGTGTACTGGTGCGTCCATTTCGAGTAAGGCTGGGTCTCTATGATCGTAGGTGATCTCGTAAGAAGGTAAATATCGGTCTGAACTTGGGATGCGTCCACTACGGATATCCCGGTTAATCCAAGCGAGGTATTCCTTCTGCCGTCGTGCCAGAAATCGATATCGCCATTCCAGTTGTTCTAGGCGATGAAGCTCGTATTCTGCCTTTTGTCGGATTTCGCGCGCGGGATTCCGTCCTGGTTCCCGTTTGATCAGGATACTGGGAAGTTCAATATTGTCTCCCAACTCGTTGGCTTTGCGCTTCGGCCACTCGGGGGTACCATAAATGGATATAGTATAATCCCGATCCCACAGGGCCTGTCGATACCGGCTGGCAAACCTGGTCGGCACCGTCAGAGTGGTACGGCCCGCATCTTCCCAGTCATTATGTGGAGTACCTGTGAATGCCAAAATAGAAATAATAAAAACTGCTTTTCGATGAGTTACATCATCTATAATACCAGTAAAATTATATGGTAGAACCATATCAGCCTAGGTGGGAGTTATTTATTCATGCTTTAATAAGCAATCCTTTTTTAACATTGGACGTAGAAAAATGACAAAGAATTTGAATAGGGCGCGTCAACAAAACTCATAATAAAAACTGTCTACCGATCTTCAAAATCTTTAATTGGATCAATGAGCGAAATCTCTTATCAAAACAAAATGTCGGGTAGAACTTTATAATAAACCTTGAAAACTAATTTTAAGAAAACGTAAAAACATTATCTAAAAAATATGTTTCAAATTTATTTATTTATTAATTTATTGATAATTCAAAAAACTACTATTCCGATAGGATTTCAACTAGCAAAATTCAAATTAATAATTGTCATAGAAACTACTGAAGAATATTTCCATTTCTAAAGATTATTAGGATATTGAAAAGTTATCACCTCTAATTCCCCAAGAAAATAGATCATTAGACCAAGTTGACATATCATTTTTGTTTTCTAAATAAATTGTAATTTAAAGATGTTTCAAACTCACTTAAGAATCTCGATGATTACCAATAAATCCATAATTTCATAAAATGCGGAAATACCTATCAAATATAATAGGTCGCAATAAAAGATCTTTAAAAATTTTATTTTTTAGAAAAATCTTACTACACAGTTTATGGAAATTAACCAATCATATAGATGACGCGCATTCTGGTTATTATTAGATAACATTCTACTCATTGAAATACCGTAATGGTGGGTTTAGGTTAACGATCGATCTATCGTGGCAGGACCTTTGATCGTAAATTTACTCGCTGAGAACAAGAAAGGTCTATGACGCGACGAATAGGTTGTGTTATGCAACCAAAAAGGAAAATGTTTTTTTTGGATGATGAGGGTAGACCCATCACCACATTTATCCTGAACAAATACTACAAAGCAGGGCCTGGCAAGTACAGAGTGAACATATACGCCGAGGAACGGGCATAAATAAATAAAACCTCAATATGCAGATCAATGTCAGTAGTGGGATGTGTCACCGTTAGATCGTGTCACCGCTGGATCAACCCACCACCCCCGAGGGGGTAAAAAAATTTTTTTTTCGAAGTCTAAAAGTATAAAAAATTTGAAGACAAAGACAATGACTCATTCAAGGTCATTGAAACAAAGACCATGACTCATTCAAGGTCATTGGATGACTCATCAAATACTTTCAAGGTCATTCAGACAAAGGCCACAACTCATTCAAGGTCATTGGATGACTCATCAAACACTTTCAAGGTCATTTAAAAATTTTCAAGGTCATTCAAACATAGACCATGACTCATCAAAAATTTCCCAAAGTCATTGAAACAAAGGCCATGACTCATCAAAAATTTCCCAAAGTCATTGAAACAAAGGCCATGACTCATCAAAAATTTTCTCAAGGTCATTAAAAATTTCTCAAGGTCATTCAAAATTTCTCAATGTCATTTAAAATTTCTCAAGGTCATTCAAAATTTCTCAAGGTCATATTATTTTTAAAAAAATTTAAATTTAAAATTACTACATATAAAAAAAAAGTAGTGTTTTAATTATTGGTGGGTTACAGGGTTTCGTTATTTGTTTAAATCGTCTTAATGTTGCCCCAGTAACGCCATACAAAATGTTCTTCTAGCTATCACTCGGCACCCGTTGCTAGGCAACGTTGGAAATGTGTTCGAGTGGGTGGATTGTCCGCAAAAAGTGAGCATTATTACTAATACTGTAATTGCCCGGACAACCCTCGGGTTCACGAGCTGTCAATAGAAGACCTTTGCTCGCTTTATTCTGTCCCTTGTGTAAGAAAATTCAAAATCAGATTTGTGTTGACTAGTTGAGATAGAATGATGGTTCGAGGATGCGGTGCGAGTACTCGTGGTGATGATCTCATGCAAATCATAACTTGTAGCCGATTACTTGGAATTAGATTAACAATGAACATGAATTTATTTATTCAAACCCGAAATGAAAATGTACGCAGCATTCAGAAGTTAATGTGATTGACTTGGCGGTCGTGCTGCTCGGCGTCGGGTACGCTCCTTGCGTCCCGGCCGACGATTGCTTGATGGAACGGTGGACGGATTGGTAGGTTGTATGACATTAGTGTGGGGATCTCGATACGGCAACTGTGACGGGGCGAAGACAAGAGGATACGTTACCGCTCGCCCCTCACGACAAACTGCCAGGGCGACCTCTAGTCCCCTGATTTGTGTGCGGAGACTCTGATTGAGTTGTCGCTCCTCCGCCCAACCCTTTTGAGCTGCCGTGAGCCTGAGATAGAGGGATTTCGTCTTTTTCGGGTCCGACCAGGTTGCCTTGATTTGTTGCGCTTCCCGAGTAATTTGGACTATCTGGCTAAGTAGATTCGCGTTTGCACTTCTAGCGTGGTCTAATTCGGCTTGTAATAATTGGATAGTTGCCATTGCTACAATAAAAAAATAAATCTTTAAATTCCTATATGGACTGAAATGAATTTAAATGCTGATTACTACAAACACAGTTACGAAAATGGATCTATTCACAAAAAGAATTAAAGCGAACGACATTTAAGTTTTTAAATTTTAATAACATTAATAACACAAATAATAGTCTATGTCCTTTGCCCGAGGAATCAGGGTTCCTCGAAGAATTTTCTAACCCCTTCCTCCGGGGAAAAACCTGGAATGATGGGTACCGGTCGTCCGGTATTGCGGGCCGGTCGAGGTGGATGGGTTTCCGCAATGCGCCCGACGAGGATGTCCTCTTCGACATTAGCGAGGTACATCCGGGCTTTGACCACATTTAGGTCGACTTGCTCCTGCACCTTCTCCCATTGAGCGAGTAGGTTCCGCGCGTGGTCGCGGATTTCTTCGGCAGGGTATTGCTGCTCATTTGCCCTGCGAGGATCATTTTCCAGGCCCAATATCCGCCAAGTGGTTGGATATGGCCTTTTGGGTTGAGGCTCCTCGAAGATAGTTGCTGGCCGCGCTCTCTTCCAAGCCCGTCGCCATTCGTCTGCTACATGGGCGGGTATCCATTGGAGAGGCATGGTGTCTTCTGAAATATCATTACGGTTACGTAGTAGTATATGATGGGATAAAATTTTTAATCTATCTTAATCGTACTTGGCGTTTTAAGGTCAAATAATATCTGCCGTCGGCTAATTATTGGGAACGATCAATTTAATCTACTCTTATAGGGTGCTTGAAACGAATAGCGATTGATTTGCGTCTGGCACAGACGTTCCTAAAGCTATCCAAGTCGTCGGTGTGATTTGATGGCTGGTTACTTAGGGTTCACGGGAAAATAAAGGTTTAATTAGCGCTTTTGATAAGAGAGACATTGATTACTTCGAAATGTTGGGTTAATTCCATTTTAGGTTTATGCAAAATAATTTCTAATATAAAAGCTGATGAAGGGAAATACCTATCGAAATTCGTGAAAAACTGGAAATAATTGTTATTCGTTATTTCGGAAAATTATCACAATCGCGGATCCACATCTTTATCAAACAACAATGAAAATTTTTCCTATGACAATCAATACTCTGGAGTCTACGCGATATTTACCCAATTTTATTTATATGTTTTCAACCTGTATTTTATGTTAATATTTGGGTTAATATATTAAGCAATAAATATAATATTGCAATTAAAAATATCAAACTGCATTTGAAAATAGTTAATCTTCAATTACAGTATGTTTCAAATGACGAAATGAGACTGGTTCTTTATAAAATGTACAACGCAAATACCTTTATGAAATTGTTCTAGTTCACACAATATAATCCCCTGTATTTCTTTTATAATCGTTATACTAGTTTACAAAATAATGCGATACATCGTTATTACAGCTGGTTGATTTATGGAAAACTTAGAATTTTAATATAAATTTATTTATAATTTAAGGATTGTATATTTAATATGGTAGAGTACAATTATTAAATAGTTAACTTTAATTCATGGACTAATTTATGGTCATTTATTAGAAATTTTGACAAAAAAAAAATTAAATTATTTAAGAGAAATTATACAAAAACTACCTTGAGTTGGCAAGTTTGGTTCTTCTAGTAAATTCCCTCCTACGGTAAGATCCATGTGCAAGGTGATAAAATTGTCGAAAATCAATAATGGTCTAGATCTAATTTCGGTATATAATATGGGTGCGTGTACTTCCGTTAGTGGATGGTGCAATCGCGGATGTATTTGTTTATTCCAAATCAATCTCGATGATCAGAATGATTTCCGGTTGAACTTTTATCGATTTTCAGGTTGGATTTTATTTTTCACTCGTCGATAATTAATATTTCTAATTTAGTTATGACTTCACGAAATTTTCACAAGTACGGAATGGTGGGGCGGTGGTAAACTCAAGTAGGTTTGTATTATTTCTAATCTCTTTTAGGGAATGATGAGGTTGGGTCGAATTTGGCCTATTACGAAATTTTGCCGAAATTCGGAGTTTATCGTTCAGCACATTATGCTAGATCAATTTTAGTTTTTAGCAGGTTAATGTTTTAATTACTTCGTATAATTTTATCGAAATGCTAGGAATACTTGGAAACTCTATCGATGATTTTTTGGAATGTAAATTTTCCTCGAAGGGTTTTTCGCGATCTAAAACATTGGATTTTCATTACGTTTATATTATCAGGATTTTGCAATGGATAATTATTAATCGTCTACTGAAAAGATATTTGGAATGTACTTATTATACTAAACTGGGATTGTTCAAATTTGACATCGGTAGTAAGCCTATTCTTGTATGTTTTAATTGATTTATGTAATTTTAATATAAATTTATGGTTGTTTCTTTTGATTTTGCGTCGATTCTATAGGTCAATAGTCGCGTTGAATCTTGGGTTTGGGAGTATTTTTGGGATTTTATCAGTAGTTTACACCATAGCGATCTTCAACTAAAACATTATAGTCAAATTAAATTTATTAAGTAAATTTATATCACCAATTTGATTTATTTTATAATAACAAATTAATTGCTCCATATCAACGATTTCCTTTTTATTTTATTCCCCGTACCCTTTCCCTTTAATAAGCCCTAGGCGCATTTTATGTTTATATTACAGTTAATGAGTGCCCACTGGACTACTCGGTGTGATGATTTTGAGTCGTGTGTAAAATAATTTAGGTCGATTTTACAGAAATGAGAAACGAGGAAGCAGCCAAAAGACTCATTCCTTATTTCTCGTTTCTTCTATACGGGATAATATTGACGTTCCAACCCTGCGTTCCGCACGCCGGGTCTTCACGGGCACAGATCATTGGCGATTTTCCACGCGCTTACACGAGTCTGAGTTATGTGTTGATTTTACTAACTTGCGATATGTGTCGGCTGTGGGCCGGAAAAATTTCGACAGATTAATTTTAATAAATGCATAAAAACAATTTTAAATATTATAAATATTTATTAATGTATATAACAAGTAAAACATAAAGTTACCATACTATCCATTCCATAAATAAAATTCATAAAAATGTATCTCCCCCCACGCCGACATCCAAGCAGAGCTCTATCGAGGTTGCGAGGATGTGACGTGGAGAGAGTTCCAAATAAAACTACTTCTCACCTAAAATTGATTTGGCGTAGATTTTTAAAATTCGCAAAAATTTTAGTTCGAAAAATGGTGTCAAAAATGGTTAACTTTATGTGAAAATGAATCGGTATTTATACCTATTTTCTGTCCCTAACCTCGCATGTTAATTTTGATGTAGTAAAACAAAATTCGACCTTGTTTATTTTCTAGTATGTTCTATTCTTTATTTTTATTATTTTTTAATTTATTTTACTAATTTTTTATTTAGAATTTTTATTGAATTATTTCTAATTCAAATTTTTTGATTTAAGTTTCATTTTCATGAACTTTTATCGATTTATTAATTTTCGGTCGACTTTGTTGGGTTTTCATGTTATATTTGTATTTGTATCGTGCGAATCTTGTTGCATTTTGTTATTATTTTAATTTATTTTTATGTTTATTATTTTATATTTTATTGTTTTTCCTCTCATATTTTGGTGGGATTAATTGGTGTTTTAATAGGTTTATTTTGAATTTGCATGTTATGTTTGCATGTATGTTACCGATCCATTTAAACATTTTTCAAGGCCGTTTGTGATCTGGCCCAACATTATTAATATTTTTTAATTTTTTATTCTATTACTTTTTTTTTATAAGTAATGTTTTAACTATCACTTATTTTATTATTATTATTATTATTAATATATAATAAAAAACCAAGACATGTACAACAAAAAGTTTTATTATAAAGAAATAATTCTACTATAGTTATATTATCGAAGAGCTTTATTCAAAGCCCATTCTACATACCTCCGATATCGGGCAGAGCATATAAGTAGTGTTTTAATTATTAATATTTTTTTTAGTCTATTACTTATTTTTATAAGTAATGTTTTAACTAATAATATTTTATTATTATTATTATTGTTACAAGTTTTTATTTATTAATATTATTATTATAATAATCTTCTAAATTAAGATAGCGGAATTCAGAATTAAATGGAATCAGACATTTTTAATAATCGATAGGCTATTGACAGAAACCTATGATTATTTATTACTACTAAAAAATAAATAAATCAATAAGTCAATAATAAAATTATCTAGTTGCATATTATTTCTAAATAAAATGCATTCTGGATGTGTATGGTAAATATCGAGATTTTATTCAATCCTACATTGATAATGCAGATAAAATCGAAATTTAACTGTTGTGAACATGTTTTATAACCCTTTATATAAAAAGCAACTAATAATAATCAAAAACATAATAAAATAAGTAAACGTACAATTTTATTTTTTTTTCTATAATATACAAAATTCAAAATATACAAAAATATATAAAATACAAAATTCACATAATTGTTCGTCTGATAAATTGATGATCAATCAGGAGCCAGAATTTCTTTGAATATATCTTGAAATTGCTGTGTTCTTGTAATACTATGACCACTATTAATTGCATCAAGCCCTCTATAGTGTCCATAGGCAAAACTAACATTTTTATCAACCCATGCCCTCTTATCATCGTGGTTGTTTAGCGCTATTTTACTATTTTTAAAAGTAAAAAGCTGATGATTCCAGGACCCTATTCTAGTCTGAGGTACAGATATAATGTCGTTATTATTGTAACAATCTAAATATGATTGATGATTTATATTTGTACCTGCTAATTTTACTCCCTTAGCCCTCATAGTCGACTTATTTCCCAATAGACTATAACATTTAGGACGCAAGAAAACCCACTCACTATACCCTTCCCCCTTACTCTCATCCTTAAATTTTCCTATAACGGATGCTAGTCGTTTTGAATATAATTAGATGTATCTTAAAGGTCATCCGAAATCATCACTTTTAATAAATGGGTTATTTGTTAGCGATGTTACTCCAAAATGTTTGAAAATTGAGCTTGATGTTAAGTATGATCCATTATATTGAGATTCACTTTAAAATGTTACCAATATAAAGTTGGGCATTCTTCTATCTCCAAATATTTGTTCCTTATAGAAAGAAGCTGAACCTTTAGCAATTGCAAAGTGAACAATTTCCTTTGTTTTCAATGGATATATTGCACGTTTAGAATTAAGCCCCAGTTGATGACCGGCTAATACAGAAGGCTCAACACGAACTCTTCTCACTAATAATTTTGCATCAACTAATTGAAGAATTGGTGTTGTGGTGGCACTTGTTAGTGATAATGTCGACTCTGATCTTTTCAATCTAATGTGTACATTAAAACCTGGGAGTAAATATTTCGGTTGATCCATAAAATCATGTTGTAATGATGAGCACATGGTAAATAATTTCGAACCTTTAATCCACTTTTTCCTATCGTCATCACTACCATAACCCATAGGAGTTAAACATGTATTTTTAGTATCGCTATTGTAATTTATAATAGTTTCTATTAGAGCTTTGTGAATATATGTACTGTTACCACTCTCAATCTTGATATTATTAAATCCGAGAACTGCATCTTTAAAAAGTGTATGAAACAAGAAATTATTTGGTATTACATCACTAGGTTCACCCAACGGTTTTCTATCTTTATCTACAACTTTGATCTGAACAGTTAACAATGTATCGTTCAAATCTAGATATTCAGTTTGGGAACCGTTAATATGAAATTCAATATCAGTTCTAATATCCATAAAAGAATTCATCGGGAATACTTCTCCAAAGGCCCCCATTTCAATTACTGCTTGGGGAAATGGTCTATCAAATAAGCACAATTCAGATTTACCACAAATCATTTTTGAAATATAGTTCCATGTCCTTTCATTCGTTTGTTTATATGTTTATGATGTCTTTTACGTTTTTGAGTCGATGTTGGTGCAAGTTCTTGTTTTTGAAACATACCTGCAACACTAGGTAGAACTTTCCCTAACTCGGATAATGCATTTGATTTCAGAGATGGTAATATTTTCTGTTCATTCATTATCACATCTTTAGCGGTTTTCATACCAAAACCACCAAGGCGTTTAAGAATAGGAAGTGCAAATCTACCGATAGTTTTCAACCATCCTGATCCATACTGTTTACCAATAAAATATGGTAATTCGCCACCACTTTGGCTACCACTATACATACTAATAATATCGTTATTGGCCATCTAATTTACGAAAATGTAATGTCAAATGAGTTTTTGTATCTTTACTAAATTCAATAAATTTACCGCTATCATCACGAATATTTATTTCTATATTGTTTATACATGATGTTGATACCGGTAAGTACATGGGATTATCGATATTTATATTGACAACTTCATCCTGGTCATGTGTATCAACCCACACAGATTTCAATAAAGGAACCAAAGAATCACCAACAATTATAGGATCGATGATGTTAGTATATATGAACATTTGCCTATGAAGTTTTATTATTTTTGGTTTGCGTACACCAAAAGCACTTGCCCTATATGTTTGCTTATCTAATTCCAATGTATTAGCCAAATTTTTATCAAATGTTACTTCACAAATGTTATTATTCAGACTGAATTTACATATTCCATCTTTAACAAATTCAATAGTTTTAAATATATGTAAACAATTGAATGAAATATATTTATGTAATTCTTCAAGTGTTTCAATATATAAATCATTAGTAAATGTAAATGTATCTTCCACCTCATTAATATATGATACAGATATTTTGATGTTTTCGATTGTTACACTTTTCTCATCAAATGTTTTGAAACGTATTAGGTATTCAGTACCAGGAACAAAATTGCTAAGCTTATCACTACCCATTCGCTTGGCATCCTCAATACTTTCAAACTTTATTGTAAATGGGCTATAATCACAACTAACATTCAATCCATCTTTGAAAAACATGCCACAATTTTCATCTAAAATCTGATTCGGAATATGACAATATCGTTCAAAATTATTGATTGAGAAAATACCACTACAGGTTTTGGGTACACGTTTCTTGTAACTGATTTTACAATGACTATAAAATGGGAATGTATTGTACACAAATGTAAAGTCTTGCAAAGCAACTTCCCAATTTCCATGTAAATAAATAGGATTTTGAAGATCAACCATAAATTTACTTGCTTGATTTTCCGGATAGATTAGCGGGCAACTATTACTCGGTAAAATTGTGTAGAAACTCATTTTACTAGGTCTTTTGATGATATCCATGAGGGTTTTTGATATCCATGCCATTTGACATAGTATTGTTTATCCTTACCCACTATTTTAGTTTTCAATATTTTCTGAATTCTGAACACTGTAGGTTTGGAAATAACTTGTAATTCCTGTTCATAGAATTTCCCTTGTATTACATTATTATCACTATCTTTAATAACATACATTACAGGACTCTGTTTAGTATTAATTTTAATAATTTGAAATACTTCATCACTCCAATTACTATCGAAATTTTTGATGAAAGGTGAAGCAGATATTTTACTAATTCTAACGTGATCACCAACTTTATATTTAGGTTTTGTAATAGCAACTGTTTTAGACCGTACTGATTTAGCTAATGTTTTCGAGCTGATATCTACGGGTCTCAAACCATTCAGACTTCGATGCGATGAATTATTATAACTAACAAGTATTTTCGGTAATACATTTATCCATATTTTATTACCTTGATGCACGAAATATTTCTTCAATCTATCCCTCATGTCCGGTTAAATCTTTCAACGTGTCCGGCTTTGTATTGAGAATGTACAGAATAATGATTTATTTTGAGACGATCCAGGATTTGCTTAACTTTACTATTGTAAAACTCCTTGCCTATAATAATAATAATAATAATAATAATAATAATAATAATAATAATAATAATAATAATAATAATAATAATAATAATAATAATAATAATAATAATAATAATAATAATACCTAAATCGGTTTGCAAATTGTCTGGATGCCAATTTTTCAATAAATTATTAATTGCTTTAGATATTTCCTCTGCAGATTTTGTCTTTGTTGGTACACCGCGAGCAAAACGACTGAAAACATCAATACACATTAAAATATATTTATAACCCTTGTTAATCTTCGAATACGGTATCATCTCCATCAAATCCATTTGCCATAAATCATTAATTCCGAATGTCTTATAAGCTCTCGTTGGAAATCTTTTCCGCATTGGTTTGTTTAAACTGTACGCAAGCTGATCTGACAACCACTTTTGCGTTTCCTTTTTCGACTTTGGGACTCTTTTCTTTAACTTTGCCACTCCACCGAAACCTGCTTCGTCTTCTGGGTTCGTCCAAATCGTCTCCATTACAACAAGATGATTTAAATTTTAATTTGACATTAGGTAATGATTGCCCCATCGTTTATTGTGATAATAATGATAATGCTAATGGTAACATTGCTCCGATAAAACCACCTTGTTGTTTATACATGATTTTTCTCATTTGCTGACGATTTTTATTATTTACTAGTGATAACAAAGGCTTACGATGTTTATTCAATACTAGTTTTTTAGATTTACTGATTTTAATTTTACCTCTGACTACGTTTAATAGAATTTTGAGTAAATCATCGACAACAAAAGTTGGAAATGATTGTAAAATAGACATTCTTTTCATACTCGAAGCCTTTAACAATGCATTAAAATATGGGAAACTCCTATGATTTTTTACAATTTTAACTTTTTTCTTACTCTTTTTAATAATGTTTTTCGAAATTAGATTCATTGCAGGGTAATTCTCGGTTATTAGTTTTTTAGATGGTGTATAACTGGTTTTTGGTGGAACACGCTTCTTTTTAATACTTTGTCTAAGTTTTCGGATATTTTTAAGCCTGGATTTCATAAACATTGTTACATGTTAATGTTTTCAACTTTGTTTATATACCATGGCACCTTCTTTATTGAAAATATTTGTTTTTACCCGTAAATCGTCATTGCATTGTTGTGTGAAATCAAGAAATATATATCCATGTGTTGATTTTGTAGCATCTTGAAATGCACTGATGAGAAAATTACGATTATTAGGGTATGCTTGTCGAGCAAGAAAATCAATAACTGTTGCATCTCTAGGATTCTTGAAAATAACTAAATATCGAACATTTAAATTCCTTGTTCGATGTGCGCCACCCTGATGAAATAGATTTTGAGTAATAAAGATCACAGTAACACCAACATGTCTACTGATTTTTGTGAATAAATTATTAAAATCCTTTTCTTTATTAGCTTCCTGATACAAATCATCGATAATAATGACATCACCTTTCCTTAAACGACTTGACCAGTTTTTATCGAAACCCTTTACTATTTTCATGTTTTTCAATTTACAGAAATTATCTTGAGTTAATCCATGTTCTTCATCTACACCCCTATGCCAATAAATCTTGTTGAATTTTGTTTGAAATAAATTAGATTTCAGTAATTTACACACAAACATAGTTTTACCACTACCACTTGGGCCAACGATTTGATATACAGCATCATTTCTTAATTCCATTATTAATTTGTATAATTATAGGTTTTTGTTAATATTATATAATTTAATGAACTCTTTCTAAAAAATCATATATATAGATTAATATTTCTTTATTGTTTAATTATGTTATCGAATATAAATTATAAAGGAACTTTCGATGTGTCAAAAATGACGTTTCCGATTGGTAAACCCCAGCACATTGTAGATAGGAGTGGAAAATACCCTATAATATTTTCCAAATCCGGCAAATGCAGAATCATGGGATGCAAGAAACCTTTAGACGTCAATAAATTACAATATAGAATAAAGGATATTAAAATACAGTCAATTACGGTTACCATGGATATGAGACAATCTATCAATCTATACAACATGTCAACAAAATGTCTTTGTATGTTCGAACCAGAATTATTTCCTGCACTGAGGCTTTTAAAATACAACCCAATGTGTGTTAACGTGTTTGCCAGTGGTAAAATAGTCATATTAAGGTTGCGAAATCTAGAGTACAAAAATATTGTTTGTGACATACAAAATGAAATCACGGGATTGGTCGATATCTGATTGGCTAATGATTGATTAAAACAACTTGCTTATTCATTTTATTTCATTTTTAAAATGGAAAATACTACACCAAAGAAAAATATGCAGAAGAAAAATACCAGTCAATATGGTAAATTATTATTATTTATTTTCTTTTATTTATTATTTATTTAGACACATATGCCCCAATGGTAATTGACCGAATTATTTATTATTATCCTCAAATGAAGGAAATTTTGAATATCAAGGAGCCAGCAATGATCGAACCGGCAATATATGAAGAATCAGGAATTATGATTTCCGAGCTGATTAGCCAAGCTTTTTGGGATAATAAAATCAACCGCATGGTAAAGGAAATGGAAACGGAATACCCTTGTATTCTGGGTTGCAGTTGCTTCAATTTTCGGTATCAGCGATATGTTGAGTGGAATATAACAAACTCGGTATGAAACTTACAAAAAATGAAACTTTTACAAAAATAAATGTTTAGAATTTTGATTTTTGTTTTGTTTTATTTTATTTGTTGATAATATTTTTATTTATTATAGTTTTATTTTATGGTAACAATAATAATAGAATAATAATAGAATAATAATAATAATAATAATAAAACATGATATTAATAATAATCATATAAAGAAATTTTATATAGATGAAAAATTTTGATGTATATAAAATCATATACAAACTCAATGTATGGGTTTTCTTTATTCAGTTTTGTTTCTGTATGCAGTCACGCACTTATCATGCACTTATCATGCACTTATCATGCACTGCCTTTGTTATAATTAATAATAGAAATATGCATTATTTTGATTGGTTAATCAGTATCTGTCAAGGGTATAAAAGCTCGTCACCACCTTATAAAGATCATAAATCAAACATGACCAAGAAAATAAGTGCTATCAGTGTCCAACCAGTTCAGATGTTCCACAATTATAAAATGTATTTTTTAATGGAACCTATCAATATGCAATTGACAAATCCAGTCAAACTCAATAAAACTCAATTTCAATCTCTCGCTGGGACTCTCTCAATGATAGATATCAAGGATATTGATACGGTTTTCAAAAAGATCAATTCCAATTTAAAATGTAATGAAAATGCTTTCTTCACGAGTCAATATACCAGATATTATGATGCATTTACAGAAATAGGTTTCAAAGAACAGGAAAACTGGTATTTAACAATAGCAATCCAAGGATATAAAGCTGATCAAAATGATGTGCTTTCTCCAATCTGGAAAATTGTTACTGCTAGACTTTCACAATTATTTTAATGTATATTTTAATATTTAGTGTTTAATAAATGTATTAATGTTTTCTTTGTTATTCTATAAACAAAATTATAAGTAGTTTTAAAATAGTTTTAAAAATGATGTCTGTAAAAGATAAAATATAAAATATAAAATAATTAATTAATTTCGTTTAAAATATTTAATAAACTTTTTGTTTGATAAACTCGAAGAAATAACCGGTGTAAAAATTAGAGATATGTTGACTCTAGTTGAAGCATTGAGTAAAGAAGATTCATGCTTGATTCTGAATGTCAAAGTGACGATACTGAAATTGTTAATGATGGAGAAATTAATACTGAAATTATTAATGATTCTGAAGAAATTATTGATGATACTGAAATTATTAATGATGAAGAAAATATTAATGATACTGAAAATAATACCGAAATTATTAAAGATGAGCATACCGAATTTAAGAATTGTATTGACCATGTTATAGAAAATATTATGATAGAATATTGTGATGATGAAGAATGTACATGTAATAATCAATAAATCTTTAAAAATGTAGTTTTTTATTAATAATAATAACAAAGAAATATTTATTAAAATCTATGATAAACTTTATTACATAAATATAAAACCGATGCTACAGTTAATAGTTTTAATAAAAATTTGCAATTTGCGATATAAATATCAGAGCGTTCGGCTTCTGCGGCAACTTGAATAATCGCTGTCCATCCACCGTTTGTTTCTACCCACGAATCAATTTTTGTTTCTATCACCTAAATAATGATAAATTATTAACAATATAAAGTAATTTACCTCTAAAAACCATTGGAAATAATTTTAATAGTCGGATCCAGATTTTAATATCATGTGTTTTATATACATTAATCTACTATTATTCGCATCCATTTATTATTTTCATCAAACATGTAAGTAAATATTGATTTGAACGCCTTCTTTTTCTCCAATGTTGGCAAATTGAGAATTTTTTCATAATCAAATGGGATTTCTTCTACGATTTTCTCGGTACGGTTTACCATGAATTTTATGTTTTTAATGATATCATCTTCTTCTCTATTATTAGAGACCAGCTCATTCAACAATGTTCTAAAAAATTTAGTTTCTGGCATTTTATAAAAATATTTGAAAGTGTAAGCTTATTTGTACTATATTCGACCAATCAGAATCATGCAATACTAAGAAAATATGTAAAAATATATAATGGAAATGGCAATAATGATTTGTTGGCACTGTTAACATTAACTTCTTTCAATTTGTTGCCACCACTGTTAACTGGTTGTTGTAATTTCATTATACGATTGAACTGATCAGTTGTTTTATTAGATACATAATATCCTCATATAATTTGTTTTTAGCTCTTTTTAAAGTCTCATATGTATGTTCAAATCGGAATTCTAAATTACTCATTCTTTCAGATAATCTTTTGACTGGACTTTTCAAATATCTAGGCTTATCTATCATATACAAAATATCCATCAATACTGCTGTATCAGGACATACACATCTTGTTGAATTTTTACCTTGAACGGTTACAACAATTGAGTCGACCATATTAAAAACTAATATTATTATTAAAATTTCTTTTCAAATCTATATAAATTAATATTTATTGTTTATAGCTAAAAGGTTGTGCGTGTGGGTGTATTTAACTTCTCATTGATCTAAATTAGTATAAAAGTAATTGTTATTTCGATTTTTATCATTATAATGGATGTACCAAGCGCAGTTCAAGCTATGAATGAAATTAAACATTATGGTAATTAATAATTACTAATATTATTATTATTATTATTAACTATTTGATAGACGATTATTTTAAAGTTATTAAAGAACGTCTGGAATTCTATTATCCAGAAATAAATGAAATATTGAAGAATAAGCCAAAATCAATAATTCCAGATTTACTCTTTAATTATACGTCAATATAGATATTTACCGTAATCTACGAGTTCCTATGGGACGTCAAGTAAAACAAATTTTCAAAAGATATGGAACATGAATATTCATGTGGTAATGGATGTCATTACTGTGCGGCCCGTTATCGAAAGTATGTGGAATGGTCTTTGAATAAAGCTCTTCGACAATATTACTATAGTAGAATTATTTCTTTATAATAAAAGTTTTTGTTGTATACGTCTTGGTTTTTTATTATATATTATTAATAATAATATTAATAATATTAATAATAATAATATTAATAATAAAAAAAAATCTAAAAACATTACTGATTAAAATAAGTAATAGAATAAAATTTTAAAAAACAAAAAAAATATTAATAATTAAAACACTACTTATAAAAAATAAGTAGTAAATTAAAATTTAAAAATGTTTAAAAATACTATGACCTTGAAAAAATTTGAATGACCTTGACCTACTTTTGAATGACCGTGAGAAATTATGACGAGTCATCCAATATCTTGAATGAGTCATGGTCTTTTCTCAGAAAATTTGTACTTTTGGACTTAGAAACATTTTCTCTCAGCAGTGGGGAGGGAGTGTGCTGGATGTGAAAGTGATGTTGTTGTTTTCAATGGGGTATGCAAATCTAATCTGTAGAGTAATGTTGTTTGTAATTGCTGGGCACTGATTGGTAATCAAAATGTCAAACCTGTCAAAGGGTAACTACTTCCCACCCAGCGCTTGCATACGAAATTTAAGCGATAGCCACCCGTCAAAATTGACGTTGGTACTGTAAACTAGTAGGCTGAATATTAGCAAAGGACGAGCCTCTTTTCAAAGACTGCCAATGCCCTAATACTCATATGGGTTCACGAGCTGTCGTAGAAGGAATTGTGCTCTAATTCTATCGGTCCCAGTCTCAACTATTTAACTATTTTAACATTTTAAATATTTAACCGTTTAAAATTATTTTTATCGCCAAAATAAAACACAAATACAACTCTTATTCAGTTCAACAAATAAATATAACATTTAAGTGTCTATGTTAGTCCGTGCAGTATTCAGAAACCATTCGCGTTTAGGATGTGCCCTACTATGCGAGTTTTGTGGAGCTTAAATAACCACTCACATTTCTTCTTGTCAGGTCGATTTCTTTTTTCGATTTCGCTTCGGCGCTTCCTCTGGCAAACGTGAGGGTCCTGGAGTGAGAATCTTCACCCTGATGTCCTTTCCAGCTTTGAACGAGTCCTGTGCGGATCTCATCTCTTAATTTTAATTCATTAACCTCCTTCTCTAGCTCCTGGGCCTTCTGTTCGACTTGCCTCAGTGCCTCATCCTTTTGTGTCAACTTGATTTTTAACACTTCTATCTCTGACTTCAACCTGAACACTTCCTCTGGACGGAGCCAGGTGTGCTTTAGGTGTCGGCACTTGCGCACCATTGCTTCCGCCCTTTGGCTCTGGATCATTGCTTCATAGTGGTATTGAGCGACGTTCCTTCTGAATTTTTCTATCAATCGTCGGTTCGATTCCACTAAAAGAAAACTAATTGATAATTCCTACCTCTACGGATAATTGATTATAAAAATTTTATTTAAAATAAAATTATTTGAGTTCATTTATAGCTTAACGGTGGCACTCCTTTCAGGGATTTAATTATGCTATCTGGATGAGGAAAGGATAAGGGCACGCGCCTTTTATTTACCTTATAAGTTTGGGAAAAGTATCTAGAACAGTGCTCATAGGCATGGCACCGGCCAACGCAGTATGAACACTGTTAGGGACGCTCTGGGTCAATTTATAATTAAATCAATTTATTAGCGTTAAAAAATAGGATTAATTAATTTAATTGAATATATTTTAAATTATAAAATTTTTATTTATATAATGTAATTAACCTTAGTGTATGTAAGAATTTCTTATTTTACATTACCAGTTCTCACTATAACCCTTAAAAATCAAGGATTTAAGAGATATTTCATTATATGCTACATTACCTAATTTTGCTTGCCCTTTATTACCATGGCAACTTATTAAAGGATGTCCAATTCCTATAATAAAAGTAAGTATCGATTTTTAGATACTTTTTAATTAATATTTTTTGAGGTATTTTAGATTTTTGAGTGGAAACAATCGTTCCCAATGGCATACACTACCCCTGATGCTTGTGACAAGGTATATGCTTTTATTTTGTTAAATAGATTTTCGTTGATAATATTGATAGCAATAATAATATTAATGATAATAATAAAATTAATAATAATAGTAATGATAATAATATTAATAATAATAATAATAATAATAATATCAATACTAATAGTGTTGGGCAAAAACTGATTAGGCCCATATTTGTTTAACCTGCACGATAACGCCTGTGTGTTTTTGAGCGGAAAACTTAAATTTAGAAAAAAGGAAAATTTAAAGAAAAATAAAATAAACAAAAATTAAATAAAATTTTGTACATAAATATATAAAAATTTAATTTTAATTCGAAAAGAATTCAAAAATTTTAATTTTGGAATATTCTGGAAAATTCTTTGTTTTACCGTATCAAAACACACACACGAACAATCGTGGTATATAAGGCGATGCTGGTCGAGCAAAAAACACTCTCAAAAACACTCTCAATCTCATTTTCACTTTTATTATTGCGTTATCTTGTTAATTATTTTGGAAGAAGACAAAAGTAAATATTATTTCTTTATTTTCATGTTTTATTTTTAATTTTTATTATTAATATTTGTAAAAGTTTACTTGTCGTATTAAAAGGATAGGGTATGTAAAATATGATTTTTTTTGTGGCATTTATTTTTTTTATGGAAAATAAAGTTTTAGATAAAAATATTTTTTTTTAATTTTTGATGAATCCCCCTTATTATCGAACCTCCATCATGAGGATTTCAACTTAAAAAATATTTTTTTGTTTTGTGCTTGAACGTTATTTGGTTATACACACTATAACCTACATGCACACAAGATAATAAAATGATATTTCTGTTACCCCGGATCTGTTACCGGAACCCGCGGTAAAGGCAGTAGCTGGAGCCGCTCAGTATTCTCCCTTTCTAAATTCTATCGCCCAACCCTCGAAAGAGTAGTGTTGAAGTCCTGGGAAAGGTTTAATTATAAAGATTAACATAGTACTATGAAAAACACATATAGAATTGCATTTAGAAGAAACAACTAAAAATTCAACGATAGAGCGAACTTTAACATTAAACGTCACACTCTAGTTTACATGAAACTAGGTTGCAGAAATAATCGAAAAATTGTGAATTTTAACGTATTGACCACAACGAACTATATCTGACAAAGATCGGCTTAAAGTAGGAATATACATTCAATTAGACTTTTCATCAGCTTTTATATTAGCATTAATTGCATTATTATCAATATTTTGGTATGAATACAATACTGTAAATTTTTACAAAAATTAATTTTATGACTGCCTCTGATCGGAATACAATTATTATCATTACCACCAGCGTTACTAATATTCATTTGATATTATTATTATTATAATTAGCATTATTATTATGATTGTTATTAATGTTGATGTTATTATTATCATTAATCTAACATTATTATTACTATTAGTATTACTATTAATCTATTATTATTATTATTATTGTTGGGCTAGAACACAAATAGCCTTGAGAATTGTTTAAATGCATCAGTAATACAGCACAAAGACCCAGCACCAAGATAACTTAAAATACAATATACAACACCAACTAAACACTTTAAAATCTGAGAGAATATAAATAAATATAAAATCAAAAACATAAAAGTAAAATAAAATAAATACAAAATGCATCAAGAACCGCACGAAATTTACATAAAAAATAACATAATAACAAGAAAAGTTGACCGAAAAATGAGCATTTATATAAAAGTAAAAATTAATCAATTAAATGAATAAAAATAAAATATTTTTGGCTAAATAAATTTAATTAAAAATGTTAAAAATAAATTACCAATTTAAATTAAGAAATTAATAAAAATTTAGTTTAGATAACACAAATAATTTCAAGGTCGAATTTTGTTTAATCGCAATAAAATTAACACGCAAGGTTAAGGCCAAATCATAGGTATATATACTGATGTATTTTGACAGATTTCAATCTTGTTTCAGTATTGATTTAAAATCATAATTTTCATTGGTGTACGCAACCGGCTGAGAGCCGTGGTATAGGTTGTGTCTAAGCATGACGGTTGATAGTTAGCGAGTGATTATGATATTGTTAACTAATGCCAAATGAATTAATGGGATACTGATTATGATTTTTTGGATTGATGCCGGATGAATTAATGATTAGTTCATGACGATTTTTTGTGAATTCCCATGGTCGGATTTGGCCAAACGAATGTAGTATTCCAAATAAAAATTTAAAGCCAACAATCTTTATGCATTGAGATTTTTATTCAACTCCTATGGTAAATTTATTTATTTACTTTCTTTTCCGGCCCACAGCCGATACAGCACCGCAAGTAATTAAAATTAGACATAATCTATCGACTGTGTAAGTGCGTGTACAATCGCCAACAGTCGTGCCCATGAAGATTCCTGCGTGACAACGCAGGAACCCAAACGTCAAATCATTGAATTAAATAGCGAAAGACAGTAGCTTTAAAGTGGGTTTTTTGGCTCAACTTTCTTGCACTTAATTTCTATAAAATCGACATAAATATTTTAACAACATTCGGCTCAAAATCTCTAACACCGAGTATTCCAGTGGGCACTCATTAAATATAATATGAATATAAATAGATCATAAGGACAAAGAGAGGGAAAGCGTAGCGGGGAAAATAACGAAATCGTAGCCATCGGAAAAAGATTAATCCGAACGACTAAAATCATGAAAAATAATGTTTTTAAATAATATATAAGAATTAAATAAATTATGTTGAATCGAAACGGAAAATATGGGCAGAACGCTGCACAAATTTTCGGAAATAGTTAAAACATTTATCATAAAAATTGTAAAATAAGGGCGGAACGCTGCTCAAATTTTCCGAATTGATTAAAATACTTATAGAAAATAGTAAAACAAAAGGGAAATGTTGTTCGATTGTTAGTATAATATTCTTATAAACTGTAAAATAAAGGCGGAACGCTGCTCAAATTTTCCGAATATATTAAAATACTTATCAAAAATAGTAAAATAAAAGTGAAATGCGGCTCAACTGTTGGTATAAGAGTATTAAAAACTGTAAAATAAGGGCAGAATGCTGCTCAAAATTTCCGAATTAATTCAAATACTTAACAAAAATAGTAAAGTAAAAATGGAACGCTTAAAATAAGGGCGGAATGCTGCTCAAATTTTCGAATCAATGAAAATACTTTATCGAAAACTGCAGAATAAGGATAAAACCGTAAAATAAGGGCGGAACGCTGCTAAATTTTTCGAATTAACAAGAATACTTTATCGAAAACTGTAAAATTTTTCGACTCAAGGAAAATACTTTGTCGAAAGGATGGATTACGGCTAAATTTTTATATAAGAAAAATATTTCTTAAAGCTGAGAAATAAGGACGAATCCCTACACAAAAATTTGTTAATAATATTGGTAATAATAATAGTAATAATAATAATAATAATAATAATAATAACAATAATAATAATAATAATAATAATAATAATAATAATAATAATAATAATAATAATAATAATAATAATAATAATAATAATAATAATAATAATAATAATAATAATAATAATAATAATAATAATAATAATAATAATAATAATAATAATAATAATAATAATAATAATAATCATGGTACTTGTAATAATAATGATAATAATTATGATAATAATAATATTAATATTAATCATAGAAGTAATAACAATAAATATAATGGTAATTATAGTAATAAAGATAATAATAAAGGTAATACATATAATAGTAACAATGACAATACTAGTATCAATAATAGAGAACATTGTGGTTGTAATAGGGATAAGGGTAAGAGAGATACTGTGTGAATATCTAACATAACAAAGGGTGTACATGCCATAGAATAATCATCAACACGGAAAACGATAAGAAGAATTATGGGAATAGACATAAAGATAAAGGATATGAGAGTATAGGTTAACATTTGAAAGAGATAGGAGAATAATGGGACCTAAGAATCGAAATCGAGCACAGGCCTTCTATCGGCAGCTTGTTGGACCCATGGATCGTTCGGTCAATTATAGCATTAGTAATAGCGCTCACTTTTTGCGGACGATCCACCCACTCGAACACAGTTCCAACGTTGCTTAGCAACGGGTGCCGTAACGTAACTGGGAAAGATATAGGAGTGAAAATTCTCACTCCAGGACCCTCAAGTATGCCAGAAGAAGTGCCGAAGCGGAATCGGAAACGAAATCGACTTGGCAAGAAGGAACGTGAGTGGCTGTTCAAACTCCACAAAGCCCGCCTGGTTGGACACATTCTCGACGTGAACGGTTTCTAAATACCGCGCGTTCAATACCACGTTGGACTCGTAAATATTGTGATAAATACTTTAATATTGTAATTTAACTGTGGATTCAAATAAGAATTGTATTGGTGTTAATTTTGATTTTGATAATAAAAATAATTTTAAATAGTTAAATATCAAAAGATTGAAATAGTTAAATTGTTGTGTCAAATGTCTAAAATATTAAATTAGATAAATAGGCGAGAGGGGGACCGCTAGAGTTAGAGCACGAAGTCTTCTACGACAGCTCATGAACCCATTTGAGTATTAGGGCATTGGTAGTCTTTGAGAAGAGGCTCACCCTTTGCTAATACTCAGTTCACTAGCTCACAATACCAACGTCAATTTTGATGGGTGACTAGTGGTTAAAATTCTTATGCAAGCGCTGGGTGGGAAGTAGTTACCCTTAGACAGGTTTGACAGTTTTAAGTACCCATCAGTGCCCAGCATAATTTTAGGGGCTCAGTCGGGAATAGAAATTGGTTTCATGGGAACAACAACGAGTTTTGTAGTGCACCCTCAACAGAGACAGTGAAACTGTTTTATGGGGAAAGAGATCGAATAATTGGGAAATATTAACTCATATTTAACTGTTTTAATTTTGCTGAAACGTTCATTCCAATTTAAAATTATTTAATCTTGAGGTAAAAATATTATATTATAATTATTATTAGCATAATTATTATTAGAATAATTATTATTGTTATTATTATAAGTATCATAATAATTATAATAATTATTATTATTATAATTATCATTATTATTTTATTAGTATAACTATTAATACTATAAACAAGGTATTGTTATTATGATAAGTATTACTATCATTATTACTACCATGTTTATTATAATTAGTACTGTACTGTTATTAGCCTCATTAACTTTAATTGGAATGAATGTAAACTGTTCGGTTTTTACTTCGTGGCCCATTATTGATCGGAGAATTCTTGTTAGCTCTTCTTTTCGCCGGTAGTTAACAGCTAATAGGGTTTGCAGGCTGTCGATTTCTGCCGATTGTTGAGGGTTTTCTCTGATTTCAGTTTTGTTCTTTCGCTGTAGTCTTTGAAGTTCCAGTATTTTTTTCTGTTTAACCGGATATTTCTTTGACTGTTGATTCTCCACTGAGTTTGTTGGGCTAGTGTTTGATCTTATCGTTTGATGACTTTAGTTAATTTCAGAATTTCTTTCCCTAGGGATCGTTTTTTCTCATGGTTTCTCTCATTTTTATTTTCTAATTTTTTGAGGTAATCTTGGTTAACTTTGGTTAGTTCCTTGAGTCTGTAAGATTCGTCCTTCCAGTAGTCCTCTAGGATTTTGTTTACTGTCCACAGGATTGATTGTCTTTTGATCTCGTCATTTTAAAATTGTTCGCTTCTGAGTCTCGTTTTTGTTTCGGTAAGTTCTTTTCTCAATATTCTTAGTTGTTTTTGATTTTGATTGTTTTGGTGCTGTAATCGGTTTACTTCTGCCTCTTGTTGCTGAATTTTATGACGCAATCATTCTTGTTCTTGTTTCCATTTTCTTCTATAAAAGTCTAGAGGATCTTCATTTAAAGGTTGAGGATTTCCTTGGGGTTTTGGTATAGTTATTGATTGATTTACGCTCGTTGCTTTGTCGTAAAATCTCCCACTAGGATTCCAGTAATTCATTTCTGTAATATTTTCTGATTAAATTTCCGTTTCGGTTATTATAAATATTCATAATTTTTTATTTTTAGTTCAACGTTTTTCTCAGTTTCGCAAAAATGGATTTTATGGATCCAGAATATGATGAAATTTCTATGTATTACGATGTAATGGTTGAAAATAATGTTAATATAACGGATGACACTGGATTTGTGTTTGATAAAGAAATGTATTTGTTGCAGGAAGAAAGTATTCAACATTTGACTAATGAATCACAAAGTAATGGGATTATACCAATACCAGAATTTTTATTTTTTATTTTACATATATATATATATATATATATATATATATATATATATATATATATTTCTTTTACCCTTTTTTATTTTTTTTATTAATATTACCGCTAACATTTGATACACTTTATACAAAGTTTTACAATTCGAATAATCGACTATTTACACCCAGGTTTCGTCTTGTCCGACGAAACCTCCACTATTTTCCGTTGAAGGTACTGGAATTAACGGCAGCAGTATCATTGGAGGTTTATTTCTCAGTTGTATTATTTCCGTCCATAATTCTGCCGATATTTCCACTTTTTCAGCCAACAGACATGCTAAATAATTTGCGTTTTCCAACAGGCCGTCTAATTTGTTTTCGCACACTTCTTTCATTGTTCCCATATCTTCATGCGCCTTTTGGAATTTTGTCTTCCAGTTGCGGGCTTGGTGGCAGTTACATTGAATCTTGTGTTACAAATTTAACCGGATTTTCTTTGCTGTTTCTTTATCTGCTAACCAGTGTCACCTCATGCCTATATATTCCACCTCATAGAATCGTTCAGCGTCTACTTCCTGTTTCTAAACTTGGAATTTCAATTTGTGTTTTTGTATGAATTCTTGTTCATATTTCTGCTTCCAATTTTTTGCTTGCGTCTTTATGTGCTCCAGAACTTTCTTTTGTTGCTCTTCAACGGGTTCTGGTACCCTCATTTTTGGTCTTTGACCTCTTGCTTTGCTAAGCTTTATTTCGCTTTTTTCCCACTTTTCGGTTATGGCTTTGCAGCGGTCTTTTTCGCTATACCATTCTTGTTTGTAAAACTTTTTATCGTGGGTTTCTTGTTGTTTGAGCTTTGCCTTCCAACGTCTTGCTTGTTTTTCCAGCTTCATCGCTCTATGTTGTTTTTGTAGGCTCAAATTGCGAACTCGGTAATAATTTGCTGCTGTTAAGGCTTCTTTTTCTTGTTTCCACTCGTCGAGCAATTGTTGTTGGTTTTCTCGGATCCAGTGGTTTTGCGTTTTCAATTGCTAGACTTGGTCCTGCTCCTCTTGAAGTAGTACGGCTAACTGGTGACGTCTTGTTTCTAGCCCGCAAATGTAATCCTTCAAATCGTGAATTTCTTGCTCTAGATTTTCTTCCCTTGATTTAGCCCCTTCAATTTCCTGTACGATGGTTTCTTGATCTGCTCGCCTATTATTCTTTAGTGTAGCTTCTCTAACTTCTAGCTCTAGGCTTTTTATTTCCAGTTCCGTTTCTCTGGCTTCCAGTCCTAGACTTTTTAATTCTATTTCTAAGGTTTTCCTATTTACTTCTTCTTCTTTGACTTTGAACAATATTCCGTATATCTTCATGGCCATTTTTTCTGCTCCTATTTGTCTGTATTGCTTTTCTATTTCTACTTGTTGTTCATCTGGGTCTGTTTGGCTGGCTTGACTGTTCGTTTTCTCTTGGCTAGTCATTTTCTAAATTAGTTAATTTAAATCTATTATTATACATGATTTCTACTCTTCTGCATAATAATTCTACTTTTATACATCGATATGGTTATGGTTTTTATTAAATTTTTTTTCCGGTAATATAATAATTATAGTTTTACGATAGGCGCTTTTATTTAAATTTGATTTTTTTACCATTCACATTCTCATACAATTTACAGTTTATATACAAGATTTTTATGATCTTCTACGAGCTGCCTTCTGTAGGTTCATACTTTTCCTCAAGCACAGGAGGATTTTCCATTCGATCGTACCACGCTAGTATTTCATTGGTTTTTTCTCTTCTCAGCCTTCTTATTTCTAACGCTTGCCTCGTGACTAGGTCTAGTTGCGTTTCTAATTCCACAATTCTTTGTTGTTGCTGTTCAATAATGACTATGTATACCGTACTTCGGTTTGTGATTTTGGTTAAGATTATTTGGGATTGTGTCCATTGTTCCCTGGACAGGTTTGCTACACGAGTTAGAAAATTGCACTGTTCTCTCCATAATGGTTCTGCTGACGCTTCTATTGGACTGTTGATTGGATTCGTTTGCAATTCGGGTGGGAATTCTGGTTGAGGTTGAGCTGTTCTTATAATGGTTTCGACGAATGATGGTACTTTGGATTGATATCTGCGGTTTCATCTAGATAGATCCATTTCTGAAGATTTTTAATGAAGATTTATATTATTTTCTGAATTTCAACTTTTTAAACTTTATACATCAATGTTCATTTTTTTACGCCTCCTCAACGTACAATATATACTTTCATATTATTCTATACATTGATTACTTTACATATAATACTACTTTTATATAATATACACTATTTACACTGTCTCATCCTCTAATTACACAAACGTTTCTTGGGGTCCCATGCGTAATTGTCGTATGTCCCCATATCTATCCTCAGTAACTTTATATACATCAATTTCACTAGGCCATCCTTGTGAGGCTTCTATTATTGGCAACTCTTTCATCCACAATTCACTTGAATATGGGCTTTGACTAGCTACTTCATCATACTCCTTGGTTCTTCCGGTCTCTGAACGTTCTAAAGTGATATCGTATTCGAATATTTCCACTACTGGCCATTTCCTTCGTCTTCTCGGTTTTAATTTGCATTTTTTGATGACTTTCCCCACTGCTGAATTAATATTAGCACCACTATGATGCTTACTACTGTGAAAGTTATCCATATCATGTTGACTGCGATTTTTGCTTCGTCCGTTTTTGCTGATTTTTTTGATCCCATTATGGTTGTGGTTTCAGTTCTGATCTGAGCTTTTCTGAATGCTTTGCGGAGTTATTGGGCTTCCTCCATTGAAATATGTCCATCATTTCCATTAATGTTTATTTTTCCTCGATTGTATGTAGTTTTAATTGTTGTTGTTCTCATTTCATCTTGGTTAGCTGTTTTGGTAATATTATCGATTGTTTATACCTGGTTATTATTTGGCATATTGGTTTGTTTCGCCTCTCTTTATATACGCATTCTCGATAGATTCCACCTTTTTCTCTTGTTAATAGTTGGTGTTGTAAATACATTTTATCACGTATTTTCCGGCATTCGGTTTTAGTCTTCCAGCTTTTCTCTTCTCTTTTATCTCTAATACATACTTAAGTAATTCGTTCTCCGAATAGACTTCGAATCATAATTACATCGTATTTTTCCTGATCTGGTATTACCATTATTAGTACTTCTTTTCTGGAGTCTCTTATTCTAGACAAGTTGAGTTTTTGTCCTGTTTGTGCTTTCGCTCTCTGGTTATCGCCTTCTGAATCTTTGACAGTAGTTTCTCTGGATTTTCTAGTTGAATATATGGTTTGGTTTCTCGAACTTCCTTTTCTTTTAAGTGTTTTTACTGCTACACATACCACATTTTCTTTATTTCTTGTACATATTACGTGCATCGAATTTTCTGCTAGATTACCCCATAAGTATGGTTGTTTCTTATTCAATCGCATTGACACGCATGTAGTTTCGATATTTCTCATGCATATTTGATCTACTCCTCTGTCACCATTACTGTTCATAAGTACATGTTTGATTCCTGGTATAACTTGAAATCGTACTCCGTTTGTTACTGCCATAATATCTTTACAAATGTTATCTTTTATTTCGCACGATTATTGTTCTCTTTCTTGAATGGTAAATTGATCATCATTGTCCGTAGTAGTGAAGTTGCAACTTATTCCTGAATTTTCTATTAGACGGATACATATTTCTTCTTTGTTGTTCATAATTTTCAGAATGAAAACTCCAATTTCTCTTTTGAAATTTTCTTTGATATTCAAGTCTGATTTTGAAGTAGGTTTGATTATTTTTGGTATATATTCTCTGCTCAGAGTTTTAGTTGGTTCGCATATCATACCGTTCTCGTTTTCTACACAAGTTAAATAATCTGTATTTTCACCTAAATCGTCCAATTGATATTGTTGATTTTTATTTAGCCTCACTTTTCTACACTCTTTTTCGTTATCGATACAAATTTGGTGGATTTGTTCATTTCCTATATTCGTTATTTTTATTGCATCCACACTTGTTTCCACTTGAATTTTTAATTTATGTTTCTGTTGCGTTGTAGGAGTTTTTATGATCGCGTTTTCTTCGTTCTTTCTTATTTCACATTTATAGCTCTTTATTCCCATTATACAAATTTTGTACGTTGAAAATTTGGTTGTATCCTCGAATACGTAAGTTTGATTCTGTTTCAGATTCCATGTTTCGCAATGGTAGGTTATCCGTTCTGAGGTTATACAAATCATATTAATTTGTTGCTTTCAGTATTCGTGATTATTATTGGTGATTATTATTTGAGTTCTTTACCTTCGATTGCCATCTCTAATTTCTCATAAGGGAATTTCTTTGCTTGTGTTAGATTATTTGTCATTATTAATATTAATAATCTTTGTAGTAGGGTCTGTCGATTTTGATTCTTTTGTAGTTTTACCGTCTGTTTTTCATCATTTATAATTTCGGTTGATTTCTGATTTTTGTTTTCTTTTAAATCTGATTGTAGTTCCTTTTTGCTGGTTAATTCTGGATCTTGTTTCTCGTTATCCACGGTGTCTCCTTGGTCAACTTCATCGTCTTTATCATTTTCGTCTTATTTTCACCATCCGGGGTGTTCTTGGAAATGTTGTCCTCGACATTTATTATTCTGATAATTTCGTCATATTTTTCGATCATGTCTTCTTTGTTTTTCTCGATTTCGTCTAGTTTAAATTTCCATCCGAATGAACTTTCTTGTTTCCTTTGCCAAATCGAACTTGAGTTTCTAATTCCGCCTTTCCCCATCCAATTCTTTCTGATTCGTTTTCATTGTCGGTTAATTTTATCTCTTTTCCTTTAGAAGAGCTTTTGTGGTTTTTGGTAAATTCTGTCTGGTTTTGATTGCTTTTTACAAAAATATATTCTCATGCTCTTCAAATTCATTTAAATTTAAAATTTTGGTCTTACAACGTCCTGTTGTACATTTTACTAATGAGGCTGCTACTTGATCATGACCACTAATTATTGCCTCCTCCATCAAGTATCTATTTGACCATAATACGTTTAAATCCTCTTTTGTTGCATTAATCATTATAAATTCCATTGCCATAGCTTTCTTTGATTTTGCGGCATAAGTAAGGACTGTCGATCCTTTTTCATCCTTTTCGGTGAGTACTGAACCTGTTCTCATTAATCTTCTCAGAATTTCTTCTCATTAACGGTGTTTGACCTCTTGAATTTCTCAGATTCGCGTGTTGTCCACATTTTTCCATTAATTTAATTATTTCTAACGATCGCGTTTCATTTTCGGCTATCAAACTGTGATGTAATGGTACGTTTCCATCTGAATCTGTGCAGGTAGATAATACAGGCATTCTGTCCATTACTGTAGTCATTTCGATCTGATCTAACTTCACTTTGGCATAATCTCTCATCATTGATATAATTCCACTCAATATCTCGAGAAAACTCCTGTCTTTTGCCCATTCTGGCATTATTTCTTTTGTTATTTTTACGATTAGATTCATTTTTGCGATATGTTCCTATTTTACATCGTCGGCTTTGGGTTTTGGGTTAAGATATCATTCTTCTTTTGTGACTTGTCTCAGTATACATATTTGCCTTGTTTGCGATCTCGTTATAATCTTCCTTGCTTCCGGTTTGACTGTTGCTATTTTCGCTACAGCTTTGCATCGGTTTACATTTACATAGATTGGTCTAACAAGTGGATTATTAACCAATTTCACTCTTACGTTATTTTCGTTTACATAGATGATTTCCCTGTTCTGCGCAATTTTTTTGCTGTTTCTGGTATGATTTCTGGTGTTTCGATTATCACCCAATCTCCGATTTTAAATTGATGTTCTTGCACATTTCTCTGTTTGTCGTGTAAATCTTTATAACTTTCTTGGTTAAGCGAATATTCATTCCGGCAGTTTTCCAAACTTCTTGCATTCTTTCTTTAAATTTAGTGACTTAATCATCAGTTTCCATGTATTTTGAGACTGGTGGTTGATATTCCAGATTCATCGGTATGTTGCATTCTCTTCCATACATTAGTTTTGAATGGGCTCATCTTTGTTGCTGGGAGAATCGACATTCTGTAAGCCATTAAACATAAATTTATGTATTCGTCCCAATCTCTCTGGTGTTTGCTCACATAGTTTTAGATTATTTCCATCAATATTCCGTTGAATCTTTCAGTTTTTCATATTGTTTGTGGATGGTATGGTGAGGTTCTCAGTTTAGCGATTCGAAAATAATTTGTCACTTCGCTTAGTATTTCGCTCATAAAATTGGTTTCTTGATCAGTCAAAATTTGCTTTAGTGTACCATATCGACAACATATTTCCTCTACTAAGATTTTAGAAATTGTTTTTGCTTTCTGATCTGGCATCGCGAATGCCTCTGGAAATTTCGTTAAGTAATCAGTTATTACCAGTATATACACATTTCCTTTATCAGATTCCGGTAGTGGACCTACTTCATCCATTGCTATCATTGTTATTGGTTCTGGTGGTATTGGCATCGGTTTCAACAGTGCTTTCATTTTGTTTCCTGTGCTTTTTCGACTGGCACATACTAAGCAATTTTTATCCAATCTTTCACATCATCTATCATATTTGGCCGATAATACTTTAGTTTCAATCTGGCTTCCGTCTTCTTGGCTGACATATGTCCGCCCAATTTTCCATCATGACGTTGTATCAGAATTTCTTTTCGTCTACTTTCTGGTAAGCACATCAATCTCTTGTCTCCGTCCATTACCTTCAACCATTCCTTTTCGATCGTATAACGATGTCAATTTTCTCCATATGCTCTTTTAATTGATTTGATTTTTCGAAGATTTTCATATCGTTTGTATTTAAATATTCGATTATTAATTTTAACTCACTATCTTCCCTTTGCTTTTGTTATAGTTGGGTAAAATCGATATCTTCTGCAATTATCATGCATATACATCTCACTTCATTGTCCATTAATTCCTCGAACACAAATCTCGACATACAATCTGCATTTGCGTTGGCTTTTCCGGCTTTGAATTTTATATATAATGAATATTCTTGAAGCTGTAGTGACCATCTCATTAATCGGCTTGATGCTTCTTTGTGCTGGCCTAGCCATACCAAAGGTTGGTAATCAGTTGTGATTATTATTTCGTGTCCTCATAGCAAATATTTTAAATGTTTGATCGCTAAAATTATTGCCAAGGCTTCTCTTTCCGTAACTGAATAATTTCTTTCGTGCTTTTTGAACGTTCTACTGTAATATCCAATCGCTCTCTCACGGTTTTCCTCATCCCATTGACCTAATACTGCTCCGGCTGCGTATCCTCTTGCATCTGTTGCTAATAAAAATAGTTTATTGAAGTTTGGATGAATTAATATTGGGGATAATATTAGTTTATCCCTTAACGTTTCAAATGCAACTTGTCGCTCGTTTTCCCACACAAAACACGTATCCTTTTTCACTAATTCTTGGATTGGATTTGCAATTCCTGCGTAATTATTAATAAATTTACGATAATATCCACATAAGCCTAAACCTTCTTGAACTTTCGTTACTGTTTTCGATATCGGACAATTTTTTTAATCTTTTTTACATTCCTTGGATCAGGTTGTTTACCTTAAGCTGATACGATATGACCTAAAAACGTAACTTTCTCTTTGGCCCAATCACATTTTGAAGGCTTGAGTTTCAATTTCCATTGTCGTAATCTGACGAATACATTTCTAATATCTTTTAAATGTTGTTTAAATGTATCTGGATATATTAGTAGATCATCAATGTACACCATGCATTGTTTTATTCCGTGCGCTACGAAATTCATGCATCTCTGGAATGATGCGGGTGCGTTTGTTAGTCCAAATAGCATATTTTTAAACTGGTATATGTCTTTCCCGATTGTAAACGCTGTTTTCTCTCGATCCTCCTCTTTTACTGTGATTCACCAGTATCCGCCTTTTAATTCTAGTGAGGTAAAATATGCTGCTCCATGCAACATTTGTAACATTTCATTAATGTCTGGTAATGGATAAGTGACTGCATTTAACCGCCTATAGTCAATACAAAATCGTTGTGTACATCTTTCTTTTTAATCATTATTACAGGTTCTATTACTCCAGCATCTAACATCTTTTGTATTTCCATTTCTGCTACGGACTTTTGAGCTTCTGCCAGTCTATATGGCATCAATGTAATTGGTGTATCATCTGTCAACGGAATAACGTGTTGAGTTACATCACTTATACCCAAATCCAAATAGGATGCTGCAAAAATATCTTTAAATTCGATTAATAGTGCTTTTAATTTCTCTTTTTCACTCTCATTTAGCAACTCACTATTAATTATCCACATCTCTTTTCCATCAGTCTGATCGCTCTTTAATTCTGGTAATTCAATTTCCATCATTGGTGTTAGTTTTCCTAATCTTTCATTTTCATAGATTATTTTATATTCTTCGTCATAATTGGTGACATTAATCGGAATTTCGCTGTCATTATTTATATTTACAATTTCTCTTGCCAAAGGTAACTCTTTGCGTTCCTCAAATTTCTGATTCGGTTTGAATACCATTTCTCCCTTCACTTCATCATTGACTTTGACATAACAAGTCATTTGAGTTCTCCAAGGTATAGTTATTTTCTCCGGGCATCTAACTTCGGCTCTTATTGTACATATCTGTCCAGTTTTATCTTTTAATTTCATTGTTCCTAGGTCGATTACTATTTCTTTTATTAAGTCAGGCATTATTTCGGTGCCGATTATACATGGTGCATTAAGTTTTCTGATTACTGCTAAATAGGTTGATATTTTTACATATTCGTACTCGATTTATGACCACACTTTTCCAACTACGTCTATTGACTCTTGACTATAGGTTATTACATCTACTGTTGTTTCCTCGATACACGGCCATAATCTACTTGGGAGCATATTCATATTGATTGCTGAAATATTTGTGACCGTGTCGACCATTGCTTTCATTTCAATTCCATTTACTTCTATCATGATTGTTAACGTTTTTCCAGCAGGAGTTACTAAGACTGCAATTGTTCTCGTTTCGACTGCTTGATCTTCATCTTGCGTTCTTTGATTCATTACTGGCTCGATGTCTCTCCACTTCGGTTCAAATACTTCTGGATATACGTTTGGTATCATTCTTGTACCCATCCGTGGTCTTTCTTTTATGGTTTCTGGTTTTGTGAGTTTCTCATAAGTTACTGATGGTATATTTTTGTTTTCCCATTGGCCTCGATTTTCCATTTCCCAAAATGGTGCCGTACTTTTATTCATAGTAAATTTTCATCCTTGATTATCGTCGTCGTCATTGCTGTCTTCGTCATTATTGTTTAGTCTGTCATTTATCCATATTTTCCATCCACCTCGTTTTCTCTCTTTGGCTTGATTTTTCTCTTTCCCTTTTCATCAATAATTTGAATTTTCGTCCGACTTCCTCAACGGTTCCTTTCATTTTTGATAAATTTTCCATTAATTTCTTGATTATGTGAATGTCCTTTGAATGTCCATGGAGGACCATAGTTTTTGCTAAGAACGGTAAAAATCCCATTGCCATTTTTCAGTTAACCTTTCTTTCGCGTTTGTAAATATCGAAGCAAGCCAACATTTGTGTCAAAATTATTATTTGAATTATGAGTATTACTCCCAATATTCCTGCCATCATTTGACCAAATATCAGAAATCGTTCCCACATTGCCTTCATCATGTTGGATGTCGCATGTTTAAAATGTTCTGGAGATATCAATAATTCTTAATTCGGACTTCCACCGTAGTTGTTTCCGCCTGCAATGGTTATGAGGTTTGATAACATTGCCTGTCTATATGCTGGAAAAAACATATTTATTCTCGCCGATTCTAAATCTTTTATATTGTACAATCCATTTCTAGATACGTCGACAGGTTTGAATTCTAGTTCTGAGGTCAATTCTGTTAAACCAAATTTCTTTGGTGCTAGTGTTGCTGATTTACTTGGAAATATTATCCATCGTCGGTCTTCCTCTTCGAATAACGGTCCATGCACATTACTACAATTGAATAAATTTGGATAAAATTCTACTGGATTCATTATCCTGGTAACAGCTTATACAAATCTAATTCTCCCGTTGTGCACTATTTCCAATTCGTTCGCACATTTATCTCTTGGTATCGATGATTTTTCTGGTAGTCTCGCCGTTGTTTTCTCACATTGATAAGTGTACATCGCTTCTCCCACTACTTTTCCAAAGTGGCCTTCCTGCAGAGGTAATAACGGAATTACATTATCTGGATTTGTGATTGTCATGCCTAATTTTGTTCTCAATATTTCTTTATTTAGAGCACTTTTTCTATTGATGTTAATCCACGATGGAACAAGAAATCCATTTTATTGTTTGCCTATAAATATAATTAAATCTCCTAGCTTCTCTGTTGCGTTTGGTATGGTTTTCTGTGACAGGAAGATGCCTTTGTAGTTTGTACTAATTATCATTTCGTCGCATTTACTGACTGTATTTTCTTTTATAAATCTCATCCCCACATCGCTATCTTTTGATACCACGACCACTGGGGTGTCCTCTGATTTCAGCTTTGAAGTTATTATTCGTCTTGTAATTTTCCGAGTTGCAATCAATCCTCTCATATCTTCGTCCTCTTGCACTCTTCCAGGTTCTCGATATACTTTCCTTGGATTTCCTCAAAAATTGCTTTTTTTAATAATGTTAGTCGGTATTCTTTTACGGCTGCGATATATGTCAACGTTGACATTCCAGTATAACATGATCTATCCTAAGCGAGACAACTTGGGCATTTCTTCATTGCTTGAGTATCCGGAACGAAATATCCTTGATATTGTTCAAGTTTCGTTTGATAGCTTTCAAACACTACCACTCCTTTTATTAATTCGCCGAGCAACGTATAGTTTCCTCGTTGACATGATCCATCTGATCCTTTTATCCGTACTGCTGTATATACTCTCGTAGTTTTTATCTTTCCGGCTTCTGCGGCTATTTCAATTTTGTTATTAAGTACAATTTTTATTTTGAAATCCGTCCTCGCACTGCTCTCTCGTTAATGTTACTACTGACGACACGGTTCCTGTTTCGATGATTGATGTATATGAGTACTGTCCACAATAATATGCGAATATCTTTCTGGTAACTGTACATTCTTTTATATTTGCCTTGATAAAATTGGCTTCTTGATAGACGTTATATGATACATCTGTTGCAATCGTCCTTAATTTCCTCAGATTTGCCGCCTTGCGCTCCTCCGTGTCTTTTAATGAATATCTCTGGCCCATTTTTATGTCATCACAATCGTAAACTAAAAATGATTCGGCTCCTCTGATGCACATCATCCAAATTAATACGTTTGTTAAAATTGCATTTACCCCCATTCTACTAGATCTCGGATCGTTTACATTGATCGTCCCTTCGAATTCCGTTAACAATTCTCACAGTTTTGCTTGCATCGTTTCTTTCTGATCACTTTTACTTGCTGCATTGATAAAAAGTTTCCATCGGTTTACAATCTTGATCATTTTGAAATCATATTTTCCTGTATAATTCCTCGTCTTCTCTCCATACGTTGTATATTTTTAATATTCGATCCATTTTACTTTTTGATTTGTTCTGGAATTCTAATATTTTACGTTACTCTGTCTTGGAGTCTTTGATTCCACCATTTGGTTCGTCCATTGACATGACCTTTATTGTTTGTCCATCTTCCCATATTCCTAGACTGTATATTGGAGGTTGATCGTTTTCCTCTAAAAAATTCTCATTATACATTAATATTACATCTTCCATCATTCCGTTATCACTATTTTCTCTCACTTTGATTAAGATTTGTTGATCGATTATTTTTATTAAATTATTTATTTTACAATTTGGGTCCACTTCGATCAATTGTTTATCCCATTAGGTAATTTTACCCTCATTCTTATGGGTTCTGTTCCTCTCATGGTTCTCTGATATTCGCCATAAGCATCGATTAGTTCACCTGCTCGTTCATTAGTGAGAGTCATAATCTCGGTATCTTTCACATTTCCTACAAACTGTTTCATCGAGTACGGTCTTCTAGTATTTATTCGATCGATAAATTTTCTTGTTTGGTCGACTGCTTGTTTAACCAATATCATCTGATTTTCCCTCATAAGAAATTCTTTCGCATTTATTAACTGTGGTTTAATTTCGTTTTCGAATATCAGTTTAATGTCTTTTAAGATCTCTTCTAATTGTTTCTCTTTTCAATTCTTTTCGAGTGATAAAATATTGATGTCTTCCGGCCATATCATTTGGTCTACTAAGTGCATACCTGCTCTGATTTTCCAGCCATTGATATTTAATTGTTCATTTTTCCGACCGTTTCCCATCTTTTCCTGTACACATTGATACAATTCATCAGTATTTGTTCTTGTTAGCTAAATTATTTTCGCGGAATCTCTGGATGTTGGATATTAATTTGATATTTTTCCGCTTTCACTTACTTGAGCTCCTCTTTATGTTCTGTAATGAAATTTTTCCATATCGCGAATGTTATTTTCTCAATAAACTGTTTGTTACATTTAGCTTCGTATACTATTTCATATACTTCAGTTAGTTTTGTTTCCATTGATTTTGCTTCATCAAAATCATCTTCGTCTCTAGTTTGTGGAGTTTTAATTCGGCTGATATTATCGCATGATTGGAATAGTACGCCTTCCAAAATGTTAATTTCACTCATTTCGTCTTCCGGATCCGTTTGTCCGTCTTTTAATTGTTTCAACATATACATTTTGAATATTTTTGTTGGCTTCTCATCGCTTATAGAATTGCACCATCTTTTAGTTATGGCCCATCTCTTTTCTAGTTTTTGTTTGACTTGTTCATCTGTCAATGTTTCATCTTCTCATCAGATTATTTCCGTATGACATCTTTTAAACGAATCTCTGACATGTTTTTGCTTTGAAGCACTCGCTGCTTTGATGACTGATTCTCTGGAAAATCTCGCATACTGGTCCGTTGTTTCTATTGTTCTGAAATTCTTCGTATAATTCAAATTACCGTTACCATTATTAGTTGGATTTCTTGTGGGTGGAGCCTTCAACATCTGTTATGCCCTTGGAATGAATTGATTCATCGTTTGATTGACATTAGTTGTCTGACTGTTGGTAGCTTCACTGTTTGACGTTGTTGTAACAGCTCCTGCTTGCATTGCTGCGACTTGTAGTTGTAGTTATCGGAATGTTTCGCACATATTGGCAATTTCAAATGCTTTATCCACTGTTTGCGGTGCTTGAAATCCCACACCTGCTCTAAAATCCTCTTGTTTCAGTCCTTTAGTGAATACTGAGTCTATTCTTTCCTCCAGTACTTTCTCTTCGTCAAAATCTTCTCTTGCTAATCGTTTTAGTTCACATGCAAATAGCACGTTTGATTCGTTTTGTTTATGCCTTCGGTGTAGGAATTCTAACATCTTTCGATTGAGTTCTTTTGCGTTTTCGAATGTGTTAATTAGGAACTCTTTGATCTTGTTCCAGGTTTTAAGTTTGATTGGGTCTCGTTTGGCTTATAAATATACGTCTTGAGCACTCCTCGTTAGATACAGTGGCAGTCGCTCTCTAATTGCTACATCTGGCTAGTGGCAGATGGTTATATACACCTTTCTTTTTCTTTTTCGAATTATTTGATGAACGTTTGTAATTTATCGATGCTCTCATCGAATGGTTCTCCTCAGATCTTTTCTCTAAACTCCCCTATATCCACTCTTTTGAGTTGCGATTTCGTTTCATGGCTGTTGACAGTGGGTGTCGTCGTTCCGTTCTCTGTCATAATGATTCGGCTATTGACTTTTGGTTCTTCTGAAATACCGTTTTCCTCTTGGTCTGTCGATTCCCTGTCGCTGTTCTCGTTGTCTGATGGATTATCGAGAATAACCTCAAGTAATTTAAGTCCTGTTTCCTCTTTCTCTGATTCGGTATTTATTATTGTTTGGACTGATTCTGGTTTCTTTGCCGGTCTTCTTGAAAAACTTCTCGATCTTTTTGCGTCTTGGTGTTCTAGTGTTTCTAACAAACTGGGGTTTTTATTGATGCCTGCTCATGTTTGACTTCTTGTATGTCTGTATATGCTATCAATTTTAGATCAAGTTTTTGATTTATCTCTTTAGTTTTACTGGGAATTATTTGTAATTGCTTTGATATTTGTAATTGCTTTGTTATATACTTTTAATTGTTGATTTGTTTGCTTCGTTGATTGTTGATTGTTGACTTGATTGAATATCTACAAATAATAATACTTCTTGTACTTATATTATACTGCATACAAAACTTTTTTACGGTTTTGTATATACATAAATCGCTTTGACTTGTCTTTTTGGGTATTCATTTCATGGTTTTAACCCCCCATTGTTTCATTCGATTTTAAATTATCTATTTCCTCGTAACAATTATCTTTGTAGTCGTATCATTTATCTATTTGGTCGAATTAAATAACTATTTCTTTATCAATATATCAAAACATTATCATAATATAATCGAATATAATTATAATTAATACTAATACATGTTTTAAACTCTAATATTCCCCAAAAAATTGATTTTGTCGCATTCCTATATCCGCTACGTGCTAATACCCTTACTTCTATCTACCCAGCTCTCACTTTTACGCTCTACCTTTGATATAGGATTTCAATCGTTTGACCCTTCAGTCGTCTATTGATTCTACTGACCTCACGCTGACATATTTATTTTCACTTTCATCGTTTTTAGTTCATCGTCTTTTATCAAAAAAACACATCTCATTTTACTCGGTCATTATTTTTATACATAAGTTCAATTAACACAATTAATTCTCAATTATCATTAACTTTAATCGTCATCTTTTGTCAGAGTTTTAACTTTTTATTATTGACGCAGTTCTCTCAATCCAACCTCATTCGCACAGGACTTGAATTGACAAAATCACCTAATTTTTTTCAATTTTCGTAAGTTTTATTAATCTTTCTTTTTTTTTACTCATAATTTTATTTAATTTTCAACATCATTTTTTATTATAACCCTCGGTCTACAACCGGTAAAAAAATCTATTTTGTCCTAGCTTCTCCATACACTTGGCTTCAAGAATGGAAACTCTACGCCCTCCAACGCCTTTCGAGATTATCTCTCGTTAGATTTATTATAACCGATAATGCCATTGTCTATCGACCTCAGCTCCGCAAAGTGGTTTATCCACTAAGTGGTCGACTAAAGGTGTTCACGCCAGGTACAGTTCTTAGCATGTCTTTTGACTCGAGTCAGTTTCCGGTTAACTTGAGTCTCACAGCCGATTTATTGTGAATTCGATACTCGGGTTGGGTATCTGGGTTTTGTACCGAACCACTGCTAGCAAAAAATAATTCAATTCATTTCATCATAACCTATAATGCCATTTTCCATCGACCATCGGCTCCGTAAAGTGGTCTTATTCACTAAGTGGGCTACCAAGTGAGCTACTGCCGATTCAATGTGAATTCGATACTCGGGTTGGGTATCCGGGTTGTGTACCGAATCACGCTAGCAAAAATCTCAATTCATTTAATCATCATTGGTATTATATTCATTATTTAATTTTCAATTTATCTTATCATTTTATTCTAATCAAAAAACAAATTTCTATTTCTCATTTTAATTAAATTTATCATTCGAATTCTCATATTCATTTTAATTTATATCATTTCTCATTTTAATTCAATTTATCATTCAAATTCTCATATTCATTTTAATTCATATCATTTCTCATTTTAATTTAATTTAATTCATCATAAATTTTCATATTCTTTTTCATTTTAATCAATTTCAAAACTATAAAAATTTTAACTTTCGCTTGGCTAACATAATAGATCGTATGGGCTTTCCCTTTTCCCCCTTTATTCAAAAAATAGAACGATCAAGCTAGCTTGTCCCTTTCATGTGGTGATAGCTCAGTTATTTCTCAGTACTCTTTCGGAAATCAATAGAAGTAAAACAAAACAGAAAAATAAAAGTAAAGTTGTCATAAGTCTTTTGAAACATTATTACATACCGAAGAAAATTATCTATGATCGAATACTCCATCACGCTTATTGTTTGAGTTTTCAGCATTAGCTGTTTATGTTATGTTTTCAGTATCCACTTCTTATCATTTTACTCAAATATTATTTTTGTGTAATTGTTCGTTTTTACCTTTTGGTTGTATTAATAAATAATAATAAATAATAATTTGGTTATATTAATAAATAATAATAATCAGAATGATAATAATAATAATAATAATAATAATAATAATAATAATAATAATAATAATAATAATAATAATAATAATAATAATAATAATAATAATAATAATAATAATAATAATAATAATAATAATAATTTTTATAAAAAATCTAGAGGGATATTAAAGACCAATATGAGATTAAGATGAGTTGAGTATAAATTGTTCCCTCGAGTGTTAATAATAAAATTAAATATTATTAGGTTTGCGTCGATTTACTAATTTAAATAGTAAAAACATCATAAATAAACATTAAGGTTCGTAAAATGTAAATACAAATGATTGCATAAACGTATTTTCAATTATAAGATTTTATAAAATAATAAAATGGATTAAAATTCTATCGTTATTGATAATGATGCCTCTTATTCACCTCTAACGAGATTCGAATATTTATACCTTGATTTTGTAAAATACACTATCCTCTAAGAATACACCCAATTTTCGTTGAATTTAGCCTTTTTCAAAATTGCCTAATTTTCTCCTAATGATTTCAGGTCAACATATCAGTAGTCGTTCAATAAGGTCTATCGTAATATTATCAACGTTCATTAAGTTTCAAATTTTTCTTCATCCTAACTATTCATTGTTTATTTTTCTTTTTATGTTATTCGATTTTAATCCTTCCTCATGGCCACTCTCAGTCTTACGACGGTCAGGTGATAAGGTTTCCGGTGGAAAACTCTGGCCTGTTCTGACAACCGTCCTCACGGCTTCTTCACCTCCTGGACACTACAGTCCATGGTTTATCACCACTCGTAGTCGGTCATGGAATTTCAGTTTACTAACTTGCAAAATGTGAAATAATAATTTAAATTTGATGCCACTCCGTCGAGATGGAGTTTGATCATAGATTTGCCACGGTATGATAAAAGTTTATTTTGTATAAAATAAAATAAAAATAATAAAATAAAGAAAATTAAAAACTAAAAGTTTATCAAAATTAATATTTTAAATAGGCATATACATAAAATAAATCAATATATGGTAATAAAAAATAAAAATAAAAAATTATTTTTCACAAAATTGTTCATATTTTCCCAAAAGATAATAATAAATGTTAAAGAATTTTTTGAAAATGTACTGAAGATTTTTTAACAAACTGAAAAACTAGATGCTAAACAAACAAAGTTGAGGGCTTAGATCAGTTTTTGCGCAACAATTATTATACAAATGAGACTTTCAGAGTACAGGATTTTGCTGGACACTGATGGGTAATCAAAAATGTCAATCCAGCATAAGGGTAACTACTTCCCACCCAGCGCCTCCATAAGAAATTTAACCGCTAGCCACCAGCCAAAAATTGACGTTGTTACTGTGTGCTAGTGGGTTGAATATTATTCAAAGACTGTCAATGCCTTAATATTTAGGCAGGATCACAAGCTGTTGTGGAAGACATCGTGATCTGATTTTAACGGTCCCTGCTCTCATGTATTTCCTAAGTTTAGTTTCTGAAATTTGATTAAAACATTCTTGTAGGGATCTAATTTCGCTATCTGATGAGGGAAGGGATGATGACGTACATATTTTATCCGCCTGATATTTTTTGGGGAAAGTATTTACAACAGTGCTCGTAAACGTGGCACCAGCCAACGCAGTAGGAACACTGTTGGGGACACCCTGGGTCACTTCATATTTCCACTAGACCAAAGTAGTACTGTGGACCATATCAATAAGGTTATAACTTACTATAATAATCATTAAACCATCATTATAATACTGTTAATAGTCAACATATTTAACAAAATGATTAATCCATCAAACTAAAAATCCCAAATTAATAATAATAATTATTATAAAAATCCATAATAATAATATGATGATGATAACAATAACAAGGTAACTCATGCGAATAGGATTCAATAATTATATTCACATCAATAATTATGATAATAATAACAATAATAATAATAATTCTCATAATAATTATAGGTATAATAATAATAGTAATAATAATATTAACAATCCTGATTTCAAGAATTTAAAATTTGACCCTAATCTTCCCAAAAGAACTACACTATAATCCTTAAAATGTTAATTCATTGGTGTTAAAAAATATGATTAATTAATTTAATTAACTATATAGTAAATTATAAAATTTTAATTAACATAATATAATAAACCTTAGTGTATATAAGAACTTCTTATTTTACATTACCAGTTCTCACCATAACCCTTAAAAATCAAGAATTTAGAAGATATTTTATTATATACTACATTACCTAAATTTATTTCATTTTGGTTGCCATTTATTGCCATGGCAACTTATAATAGGATTTTCAATTCCTATAATAAAAATAAGCATCGATTTTTATATACTTTATAACTAATATTTTTACGCATTCTAGACTTCCCATGGTGGCCAAGCTCACCCGGCCGACTCCCAGAGACATAGTCACTTTCGATGAGGTTTGTGGATTAATTTAATGCTGATTTTATTAATCTTTAATTTCAGGACTCTCAGATTCAACCCCGATCACGGTCTCAAAATGGAAAATTCTCTACTGGAATTTCAATTGTTGGAAATAAAATTCCCCTTAATGTGGAATATTTTACATTTTTCTTTTTATTAATAAATTTTAATAGTAGGTATTTATTTGTTATTTTCTTTTTCATTTAAGATTAATGAAATTTTGTAATCATTGATCATAACTATATGATAACAATGACAATAGCAATATTATAATAATAATGTTAACAATAATAATAGTAATAATATTAATAAAAATAATGTAAAAACTCGGACAACAATAAGGATAATAATTTCACAATGGTAATACTCTTAATAACAATAATAATACCAATAATGAATTGATATTACAATGACAAACGCAGTCAGTAATAATAATAATATTAGCAGTAATAATAATAATGTGGGGTTGGTGGTGTTTGACCTCGATCCCTTACATACAATGCTATCCTGACTACCACTGGTTACCCGTTGCTAGGTAACATCGGTACTGTAACAATTGGTTCTGTGACTCTCGAAGGTGAGTTTTATTACTAAAACTGCTAAGACCCGGTCTACAGCTGGTTCAGCGAGCTACCGATAGAAGGTATATGCTAATCTTGCTTTTAGGTCCCTTATTTTCCATCTTTCAACTTATAAAACACTTCTCAAAAAAACATTATTGTCAATCATACGATGTCCAAATTTAATAATAATCAGATTAAGATACAAATATTTATTTACGACACAAAACAAATTTCTATTTACACATGAAAAATCAATTAGGATCACAAAATAATTCATATTCCGTTAACTTGGTTTGGCACTTTCTGCGCTCTCGTTTGGCCTTTCCTGACCTCGTATGTTTCTTCGGCTCACTGATCGGCTTCTTGGGCCGACTCTGATCTCGGTAGGTTACTTGCGCGGGTGCAAACACCAAGGGGTAAGTGACCGCACTCCCCTCTTGCTGGCCGCGACGGCAACTTCAAGCCCGCATATTTGGACTCTTTGGGCCTGGACCAATGTCTTCTCTTCCTGCACACCTTCTGCGCTGCCATTAGCTTTTGGTAGATCTTCGTTACCCACGAAGGCTCTACCCATGTTGCTTTCGTCCGTTGTAGCTCTCAACTGAGCTGAATACACTGCTGGTGGAGGTTAACTTCTCAGTTCGAGACTAATTTCTTTTATGGCGTCCATAGCTGAATCGTAATTAAAAATTAATAATTGATCCACGATACAAATTTCGTAATAGGATAATCAACATCAACAATCAGAACTACAATTGATATTAATAGGTAATACTTTATAAAATATTATAGAAATCAATAATAATGTTGGAAAAAATCTGATTAAGCTCATATTTGTTTAACCAGCACGATAACGCCTGTGTGATTTTGAGCGGAAAACTTAAATTTAGAAATAAAATTGAAAATGTAAAGAAAAATAAAATAAAATTTTTGTACACAAAAATATACAAATTTAATTTTAAATCAAAAGGAATTAAAAAATTATAATTTTGGAATATTCTAGAAAATTCCTTGTTTTACCGTATCAAAACACACACACGAAAAATCGTAGTATATAAGGCAGTGCTGGGCAGACAAATTCCAGTACATCTTATTATTTTTACGTACTCTTTCGAAAGTTTATTATTTATTACTGAAGTTGTGAATTTTATTTAATTTACGAAAACCTCTGATAACCAGACTCACAAAAGTAATATTTGTTGTTTTTTATCATTTCTTTATTATCATTTGCGATGTGTGTGGTGAAAGCAGTAGCTGGAACCGCTCAGTATTCTCCCTTTCTAAATTCTATCGCCTAACCATCGAAAGAGTAGTGTTGAGGTCTTGGGAAAGGTGTAAATATAAAGGCTAACAAATTACGATGAAAAACATATCTAGAAGTTCATTTAGACGAAACGAATAAAAAATCAACTATATATGGTGAACTACAAACAAAATGCCACTCACTAGTTTACATAAATTTAAGTTAAAGAAATAACCGAAAAATTGAATTTTAACAGATATTTCTGATTAGCACCTCACGGCTGACTACAAACAACCATACCGGGTATATATCAGTTTAAAGTAAGACTTATAATGCATGTTCGTTAAGAAATAACCAGATTTTTATATTATCATTATTTTTATTATTAGAAATTTTTTGATATTGTTATTCTAAATGACCGAAATTACTGTCAAATTTGAAAATTTCATATTTACCTTTGAAACGGGGGACGAAATACAAACCGCATCAATTATACCCATCTTATTTTAATTTTTCATCAGCATTAAAGCGTTACCTTAAATTTTCATAAAAATAATTATTATTACCACTATTAGTATTATCATTAGTATTGATATTATTATTATTGTCAATGGTATTACTATTATTATTTTTATCATTTCCTAATTGCCCTTAATAGTATTAATACCACGAATATTACAGTCAAGCCCTATATAGTACTTATAAACCCAATTTATCTTTATTAGGATCCTTCGGGTTGTGGGGTTTGTGGTTACAATAACCTTGACCCCAGATGTAAATATTTTTTTGCCCTCAATGGTTAACCGTCGCTAAGAGACGTTGGTAAGGTAACCATTGGTTTTGAGGTCGCCAAAGGTGAGCGCTTTCATTTATTCTGGTCCCATTCTCGTATATTTGGTCTCTCTCATTCTATAAACTACATCGCCTACTCTTACTATTCACTCTCGCTAGTCCTGATGTCAAACTTATTAGAAAAATCAATAGGACAATAGAAAACATTTATTTGATAACAAGTAGGTAGTTAGTAGCACACTGAATAATCCATTAATAACTGAACAACAATCACTAGGTACTGTATACAAATAACCGAGTACTGTAAAACTCTCTATATACATACTAAGCATTGAATAATTTACTTATTTATTAAAATGCCATATTTAAATAATATTTACTCTTTGAACACCGATATTCAACCAACTTAACCCACTTAAACAATAAAATTTTCTCTCAATCATTTCCCCTTAAAATACTTGGTTATTCACACACTCACAATATGTTATCAATAACTAGTTACTGAACAAATCAATATCAAAAAATTTTACTGACCAAGAAATCTTTAAATAAAAGCACATATAAATTTGAACAATCAAAAGAAATACAATTTGATTAACTTCTCGACTTTTTTATCGATCATTGATGTCTCCAAATTGGTTTGTTGTTTAGTTACCTGATTGCTATCAAGAAACTATTAATCATTGAAGCTCAATCAATTGTTATATTTTCTCTGAATAAAAATTTATTTCTTCACAGTCTTGTATGTGATTTATTGAAATTATTTTGTAAAACATTGAAATTTTTCTACCATTTTTGTAATATTTTTAATTGCGTCCAACAATGAACAATTACTAAACGTTATTTTCAAAGATGAATGCCAACCTTTTCATTTATTTTTCACACGTCCCTAAATAAATTAATTGCTAACTCATCAAATAATTACTTAAATTTATTTTTATAGATTTTCTATTCACCCCAACTTTTATTGTTTACTGAATGATAAATTAATTAGTAAGTACAAGTAGTGGTTATTCTAATTGCTAGTGAAAAGAAACTTGATTAGAAAAAGATACTTAAATTAATTTCTTGAAACATATATTACTTTCATTGTACTTGGAATAAATTTTCATATATTTATTGAAAATGATTCGACTCTTTAAATTATTAACTCAAAGATGCTAAAGGTTTGAATAAAACTGGTAGAAAAAAAATTAATATCTACAGCATTACTAAAATCAAATAACTATAATTTCTGATACCATGCTTCAATACATACATAGGTTCTTGTGTACTGATATCACTTACTGAAAACCCAAACTTATAGGAAAAATGTATGTGATTGTCTATTAGTCTTTGTAGAAATTATTTATATATATATATATATATATATATATATTTTTTGATGGACACTTATGGGCGGAGGAATAGTTATCAATCACAAAAGTAGTATATTGTAGAGATTTTTAAGTGGATGCTCAGTATGGTTATCATATGAAAATCGTTGAATTATATCTATGGGTTGACTGGTAATTTTTATTGAATTTATACTTGATTTACTGATTAATTTTAATTATTTGAGCAACATGATATATATTTTATGATTTTACATTAATTTAGTGAAATTAAATTTATGTGGGAAACATAGACTTTATTCGATTTTAGTCATTTTTGATGAATTTTTTATTTGATTGAATTTGTTGCCAGAATAAAATTGTGGTGATTTTCGACGGAAAATGTTGGGTATCGATAACAATTTTGTAATACTTTAAAGAAAATTTATTTTTATTGGTAAAATTAAGATTTTTATTTTAAGGGAATTTGATTGGTTGAATACATATAGTAAATATGATCCAAATGATGAATTTTTAAAGATCTTATTCGGTTAAATATAGATTTCTAAAGAAATTTTATCTTGTAGGTTATTACCAAAAATATGTGTATTGTTGGTGCAGTGGCGGAAAATGTGATTTCAAGGGAAATGATTGGTTAAGAGGAAATTTTGGGATATTTTAAGGGGAAATAATCTATTAAGAACAAGTTTGTTGTCATTTTTAAGGGAGTTGAGTTGGTTGAATATCTGTGTTCAAAGAATAAATATTTTATAAATGGAGGAATTTATAATATTTTTAAGGGGCTTTGTTCAGATAGATATGAATATGTGTGTAAATCTTTTAAGAGATTGGAAATATTGTCATTTAAAGAGAAATGATTGGTTAAGAAGAGAATTTATGATCTTTTAAGGGGAAATAATTGGTCACGAGATGGATTTCAAGAAATTTATCCAGTTGAATATCGATATGTTGGTGATTTTTATGAAAATAATGAATATAGCGGGGATTATTGTAATTTAAAGAGAAATGATTGGTTGAGAGGCGAATTTATAATATTTTTAAGGGGATTTGATTGGTCAAGAGAGGAATTTTATTTTAAGATGATTTCAAGAGATTTATTCGGTTGAATATCGATATGTCGGTGATTTTTTATGAAAATAATGAATATAACTGGGATTAATCTCATTTAAAGAGAAATGATTGGTTGAGAGTAAATTTTATTTTAGGGGAAACAATTGGCTAAGAAGAGAATTTATGATCTTTTAAAGGGAAATAATCGATTAACAGCAGATTTGTTGATATTTTTAAGGTGTTGAGTCGGTTAAGTATAGTTCTTTAATAGGTGATTTTTATAAAATAATGAATATAGTTGGTAGAGTAGGGGAAAGTGTTATTTGATGGGAAAAGATTGGTCAAGAGTGGAATTTATTTAGTGAAAAATAGTTGATTAAGAACAAGTTTGTTGTCATTTTTAAGGGGCTTGAGTTAGTTAAATATTGTTATTTAAAGGGTAAATATTATAGAAATGGGTATTGTTATGATTTTTATGAAAAATATTGAATATGGCTTGAAATATTGTTATTTGTTGGAAAATGATTGGTCAAGCGAGGAATTTATAATATTTTTAAAGGAATTTACTAGAATGAATATTAGTGTTCAAAGGGTAAATATTATCTACTTGAAAGGTTTTTATGAAAAGTATGAATATAGTTGATATAGTGGAGTGAAAATGATATTTGAAGAGAAATGATTGGTTGAGAGGTGAATTTATAGTATTTTTAAGGGGATTGAGTTGGTTGAATTTATAACATACTTAGGAAAATTGTTACTTTTTTCATTGATTTAAGGTTAATCAGGATATATCGATAATATTTCAGTTCTAAGAAATTGTTTGATTCATGTAACTATTTATTTGATTTTATTAAAATATTTGTAACTCAATTAAATTAAAAACTAAAATTGACTAGTATTTAAAACTTTTTTGTTACCCATTATTTAGGTTTTTTTTGACAATTTTCTGAATAATTTAAATATTTACGATTATTTCCAGGAATCAAGAATTTAATAATTATTTATACGGAAATTGTAGAATTAAATACTATGAGCAGTCGATAACATACACTAATTTTCATTCAACAAGTACCTAGAATAATTACCTAACAACCTTATAAAATTTTAAAAAATGATCTAATAAATTTTTCAATTATCTTACAACTTAGTTAATTTAATTTAATTTTTAATTGATAATTACTATTCTCTTTAAAATTCGCTACTATGTTGAAGCTTTCTTTAAAAGATTTTATTTAAAGAATTAACAAATTTAATCAAATTTATTTAAAATTTACATCTTTCCCACTACTTTAATCAAATTCTATTCACCAGCTAACCACAATTTAATAAAAATAATTTCTACAAAGACTAATAGACAATCACATACATTTTTCCTATAAGTTTGGGTTTTCAGTAAGTGATATCAGTACACAAGAACCTATGTATGTATTGAAGCATGGTATCAGAAATTATAGTTATTTGATTTTAGTAATGCTGTAGATATTAATTTTTTTTCTACCAGTTTTATTCAAACCTTTAGCATCTTTGAGTTAATAATTTAAAGAGTCGAATCATTTTCAATAAATATATGAAAATTTATTCCAAGTACAATGAAAGTAATATATGTTTCAAGAAATTAATTTAAGTATCTTTTTCTAATCAAGTTTCTTTTCACTAGCAATTAGAATAACCACTACTTGTACTTACTAATTAATTTATCATTCAGTAAACAATAAAAGTTGGGGGTGAATAGAAAATCTATAAAAATAAATTTAAGTAATTATTTGATGAGTTAGCAATTAATTTATTTAGGGACGTGTGAAAAATAAATGAAAAGGTTGGCATTCATCTTTGAAAATAACGTTTAGTAATTGTTCATTGTTGGACGCAATTAAAAATATTACAAAAATGGTAGAAAAATTTCAATGTTTTACAAAATAATTTCAATAAATCACATACAAGACTGTGAAGAAATAAATTTTTATTCAGAGAAAATATAACAATTGATTGAGCTTCAATGATTAATAGTTTCTTGATAGCAATCAGGTAACTAAACAACAAACCAATTTGGAGACATCAATGATCGATAAAAAAGTCGAGAAGTTAATCAAATTGTATTTCTTTTGATTGTTCAAATTTATATGTGCTTTTATTTAAAGATTTCTTGGTCAGTAAAATTTTTTGATATTGATTTGTTCAGTAACTAGTTATTGATAACATATTGTGAGTGTGTGAATAACCAAGTATTTTAAGGGGAAATGATTGAGAGAAAATTTTATTGTTTAAGTGGGTTAAGTTGGTTGAATATCGGTGTTCAAAGAGTAAATATTATTTAAATATGGCATTTTAATAAATAAGTAAATTATTCAATGCTTAGTATGTATATAGAGAGTTGTACAGTACTCGGTTATTTGTATACAGTACCTAGTGATTGTTGTTCAGTTATTAATGGATTATTCAGTGTGATGGGTTATCAGTATTCAGAAGTTGATACCAAGTAAATATAGTAATGGATTTGGTTTCAATGAATTTGATTAATTATCACATGATAACGACAAGGTAACTAAGCAACCAAAAAATTTGGACACATCAATGTTCGATAAAATAGTGAAAAAGTTAATAAAATTTCAACTTGTATTTCTTTTTGTTAACCTTTTATGTGATTTATTTCAAAATTAGTTGGTCAGTAACCCATCATTAATATTTATTGGTTCAGTAATTAGTTTTTGATATTGATTTGTTCAGTAACTAGTTATTGATAACATATTGTGAGCGTGTGAATAACCAAGTATTTTAAAGGGAAATGATTGAGAGAAAATTTTATTTTTTAAGTGGGTTGAGTTGATTCAATATCTGTGTTGAAAGAGTAAATATTATTTAAATATGTCATTTTAATGAATAAGTAAATTATTCAATGCCTAATATGTATATAGAGAGCTGTACAGTACTCAGTTATTTGTACCTAGTGATTGTTGTTCAGTTATTAATGAATTATTCACTGTGTATGGGTTATCAGTGTTCAGAAGTTGATACCAAGTAAGTTAACTTTTTATGTTTTCTGAAAGTATTATTATTATTATTATAATTATTATTATTATTATTATTATTATTATTATTATTATTATTATTATTATTATTATTTTATTAATATTATTTATTATTATTATTTTATTATTTTTTTTTATTAAGGATGGGTTGCTGCAGAGTGGAGGAGATGGGTTGTTCTTGCGAATGACTACCACCTACCTTAGGCAATACTATGTAACACTGAAACTCAAAAATTTAATTTAATAAAATTCTTTGTAAAAAGTTTTTGAAAAATTTCTTTGAAAATTTGATCGTTATCAATATGTATAAAAAAGTCATTGTACAAATTATACTAAAAAATTTCATTGTAAGATTACATTCAAAATTTTTTCAATTAAAAACATGTATAAAAATTTCATTGTAAAATTATCCTAAAAATTTGATCTTTAAAAATTATATATAAAAAATTCATCGATATAATTATACTAAAAATTCTACTTAAAATCATATATAAAAAATTTCATTGTAAAATTATGTTAAAAGTTTTATTATTTAAAAATATGTATAAAAAATTTCATTGTAAAATTATCCTAAAAATTTCATCTTTAAAAATCATGTATAAAAAATTTCATTGTAAAATTATCCTAAAAATTTCATCTTTAAAAATGATGTATAAAAAAATTCCATTGTAAAATTATGTTAAAAATTTTATCATTTAAAAATATGTATAAAAATTGATCGATAAAACTATACTAAAAATTTTATTTAATAAATTTTATCATGCAATATTGTCGACTCTTTAACTTTAAAAATTCTTACCTTATGTAATTTGCCTACTATAACTGCTTTTAAAATTTTCAGCTTTTAAAATTATCCTTATGTAACTTAACTGTTGACTCTCTATTTAATTTTAAAAAATTCTTACCTAACTTACCATACTTTGCTCTAGGCACCTTAGATTACTTTAAGAACCTTAATTTACTTAAATTTATTCTAACGTACTTTAAATTACTCTGATGTACCTTAATTTACTTTATGAACCATAATTTACTTAAATGTACCCCAATGTACTTAAATTGACTTTCGACCCTTTAATTTACTTTAATTTACCTTAATGTACTCTAATGTATCTTAATTTACTAGAGGAACTTTAATTTACTCTAATATACTTAAATGTATTCTAATATACTTTAATTTACTTTAATTTATCTAAATCTACTTTAATATACTCTTATGTACTTTAATTTACTTGAGACCCTTTAATTTACCTTAATTTACTTTAATATACTCTAATGTATCCTAATGTACTTTAATTTATCTTAATTTACTTTAGGTATTTTAAATTATTTTTATCTAGAGCCTAAATTTACCTATAAAAATTGTGTGAACAAATATTTCAAGTGTTTTTTTAACAAGCCTATAAAATACCCCTGTCAATTTTTTTATCAGTAGGCGTTTCAAGCCATTTTTATTTTATGCCTATATTTACCTATAGAAAGTATTGAGACCAAATATTGCATTAGTTTTTATTACGAATTAAAAATATCCCTGACTATAGTGTGTTCATCTTAGGCGATTTGAGCCAATTTTAATTTTATGCTTTTTTTTATCGTTAGGCGATTCAAGCCAATTTATTTTAGTCTTTTTCATAAATATCCTCTGAATATAGTGTGAATAAAAAAAAAAATTTATTCAAAAAAAATATTTCAATTTTATTTCAAAAATTCGCCAAAATTTGAATTTAAAAAAAAATGTTCCAAAATTTGAATTTAAAAAAAATCGCGCCAAAAACTCGAAAAAAATTTCGAAAAAAATACACAAAAATTTCGAAAAAAATACACACAAAATTAATTAAGTTGATTACGTCATTATGTAATCAAGATAATCCAAAATTAATCTGTAAATAACCCCCCCCCCTCCTCCCCCCTATTTTTTTTATGTAGCAGTGTGCTACTAACTACCTACTATAACACTCAAAACACATTTTTTTCGGCGTGTAGAGCGACACAACGCTTGGCGCCTTCATTTCTTCCTGGTTGATGTTTGATTGGTCTTGGGCCGAACTTCAAGGTGGCCGCCGCATCCCTGTAGGCCAGCTGCGCGGGGGACGAATACTAGGGGGTATGTCACCGCCGCGCTTTCTTTACATGCCGACAATGCCACCTCTAGGCCTCTTATCTGTGTTTTCTGATTCTGGTTGAGCTTGATTTTCTCAACCCAACCCTTCTGTGCCGCTGTCATTTTTTGGTAGAGCGCTTTGACCTTCTTCGGCTCTACCCAAGTTGCCTTAATTTGTTGTACCTCTTTTGTTAATTGCAAAATCTGCTCGTATAATTTCTTATTCGCTCTGCACGCGTTGTCTAATTTGCGCTGTAGGATTTGGCGTGATTCCATATCTACAAAAGAATTAAATTAAGCCACACAATACTACACAAATGTTGTTTATTTCATCAAATGTTTTTGGGATGGTGAGATTTTTATATTTATAATCGCTAGAGTTTTGGGTCAACTTTTATATCTATATATACAGTCACTAGGGTTTTGGATCATAAAAAGAGAACTCAAAAATAAGAATTAAAACATTTTATTTTTTAATCATTGTTTATAATCCGATTCATTATGGAATTTATTGTTATATCGTCTTGGGGTTGTCCAAGCATAAGAGTGTTTGCAGTGGCCATCAGGTCGATCCTCTTCCATCCTTAAGTGTCGGGGAAGTATTTTCCGCGGGACCACCACGTTGATTTCTTTTGATCTTGTGTTTAATCTAGGATCGTCTAGATTAAACGAAGTGTTGTACGGAGGAGCATATCCGTCCGTACTGGGGATCTTCCCTGCCGCAATATCTTCGTTGACCTCATCTAAATAGCGTCGGGCTCTCTTTACTTGCGCGTCGGTCTGGTGCTGATGCTCCTTGAGACGAGCTAGGAGGAACTCAGCTTGTCCTCGAATCTTGCGGGCCGGATTGCGCCCGGACTTCCGCTTTATAGCGATGAAGGGGAGATCGGTCTCCTCGGAATCCTGTTGCGTGCCGAATCGGGACTCTTTTACGGGTGAGACGGTGAAACCTGCGTCCTCACATGGCTTGGTGACATCGGTTAGCTGCATGCGCGGGAAACCGCACCATGACTCTGGATGCATCGATCCATAAATTGTCTGAACAAAAATCTTAAACATTACCCGACTCGTTGACAATTATATTTCATTAAATTGAAGTACTGTGGGTCGTCTAAAATGATCTGAGAGCGTGTTGGTGGGTCGATCGAGTAGCATTGCTTTTGTCTGGTTCTTGGTCGACTATTCTGCCTGTATCTCACTATGATGATTATCTAGCTCGCATATTCAATCATTTCTGCCTTCGCGACCCCTTCTAACTAGATTTATTATGTAATTAGAATCATAAAACTCGCGGAATTTAACTCACTGAATGAAAAAATTTCTATATGCGCCACGTCTTGATTTAACTCAGTATAACAATTACTAAATTACCGATCGGAATAGGTGGTTGGGTGACTTAGTTCTGGTAGCATCTACCTTTGGAAATTAGTGATCTCTATTCTCGAGTTTACCGTAGCGTCGGTTGGTAACTACGATGGATTCACTGTATTATTTAGTAAATTTTGGTTTCCACGAGGGATTGTGCTACCCAGTTAGTTGTAGAGGTCGTTTGATTAAAACTCATGGTTGGAATTATTACGCCCGATCGTACGGTGTAGCCACCACAATTTTCCAGTCTCAATTCATTTTCACGGCGTAAAACATTCTGATGTTGGGTGATTTGTAATATGATATTGGTTGTGCAAAACGTATAGACATTGGTACGGCTGATGTATTCTATCGACAATGACTCATGGTAGACGACTGGTTGACGAGAGAGTTGAGGATACTTCATGGTAGTTCAGGTAATTTGTCTATACATAGTTTAAGGAGCGAGGTTTATGAAAGTTATGGTGTCGTTATTTGCTGGCTAAATTCTTATCTGACGGTCTTCTCATGGCATCGAATTTAAATAAATTATTGATGGAACACATTATATTTAACAAAGACAACATGACATAGATCATAATTCAGTATAACTGTCTCAACGGCTCGCATTCTGAACGGAATTGGCGTTGGGAAATCGGTCTTGTGACATTCTAAGCCTCAAGTTACGGTAAAAATGCTTACAGACAAGAAAGATAATTACCGTATCTATGGAAAATCTTTTGTTTCATTGAGATTTCGTCGTGATTAGCTTCCGGTGATTCGGCGGAGGTTCCTGATAACGAGCGTCTGGATTGCATACTTAAGCGTGAATTTAATAAATGGTGGCCTTCCGACGAGTGGCAGAATATATATATATATATATACGTACGGTATGTGCAGCGAGTTGGTGTGGTATATTAATTCTGCTCTGAATATCAATTGACTTAAACTTTAATCAATTTTACTAGTTTCCTTCGGAAATAATTAAATATCTGCGAATATCATCAATGACATTTTGTTGTAAATAATTCTTTCATTCGGAGTCGACATATGTATGCAGAATCTGATCTGGTTAGCGGGATAGATATTCTAATCGATTTGGCTATCGCTAAATGTCATGGATTTTCGTTTTCTAAATCCGGTTATTACTGTTGATAATTATTTTCAATTCAGTTGCGGCATAATTCAATGGGGAGCGATTGTGGCCATTTTTTCGTTGGACCCATCGATCGTTCGGTTAATTATAGCATTAGTAATAGCGCTCACTTTTTGCGGACGATCCACCCACTCGAAAACAGTTCCAACGTTACTTAGCAACGGGTGCCGAGTGGTAAGCGAAAGATATTTGTATGGGGTTGTCCGGGTAACAACCATATAGTTTCAAAATATCAACTCCCAGAAACCCACAAATTACCAGATGGAACTAGCTAAACAAATGATAGAGAAACTGAGGAAATTTCTAACGATTGAAACTAACAACCTATAAGAGTTATTAAATAAACAAAAAATAATGAAAAAGATCAGAATAGATTTTACAACGATTTCAAATCTCTACCCCGATGAACTATGCATATTAATAAAATTATTCGATAATGATGAAGAAGTTACAATCAAAAGAATATATGAGATTCTGTATATGAGATTAGAAATAATCGAATTCGGCAAGGAATGGAGTATGATGAGGAAAAAAGTCGAAACAATTGAGGAAGAAATAACTCAAATGATGGATAAGCAGACTAAAGGTTATCGGGAATGCTATGCGCAGAGAAATCACGAGTAATGATAATACCATGTGGGCATTTAAGCTTTTGCCAAGGATGTGCACAGGAGTCGCACTGTATGTTATGCCGACGGGAGATAAAAGAGAGAATAACAGTATTCTATCAATGAACCGAAAATTGGTGTAATATCATGCAATGTGTATTTTCTATAAACGATTAGTTATTAAATAGGAACGAATAAAGTAACAACGAGTAAAATAAAGACAACATAAGAAAAGCCTAATCAGTGAAAAAATAAAATACATTCACAGAGACACAAAAAACAGCGGAATCTGAAAGGTCCGCATATTTGGACGGAAAAATTTCGACAATCAATAGATAAGCTTCCTAGTGTATATTTTTTTATGTTTTATTTATATTATATTGAGATAAGATGAGGATTTAATTTCACGATTTCCATTTCTTAATAATCATACAATAATCACTTCTCAATATTCCGATAATTGTTTATAATAATTCACGTCTCCTTTTTCAATTTTTTACAACTTTTATTATCGATTCTTTGTGAAAATCTATTCAAAGTGTTGGACTATAAGCCATCATTAAAACAAAATAAAATGATTATGAAAAGTCATGTTGAAAAATTATAGGAATGGCTATTATAACACAAGCACGCACCGCAAACAGAAATTAAAAATATAATAAAAACATTTAATAAAACAAAATAAAAAATAACATAATTAAGTAAAACAAATAATTAATAAATTTCGCGCGCAATATACATAGAAAAATAAAGTAAAAATCTAAAACCGCCAAAATTTTGCAAAAGAAGGTTTAGAAAATACATAGGCGGAAGCGGCGACCAAAATTTTAAATATCAAAGGGTAAAAAGAGAAACAATCAAAAAGAATGGTTAAACAATAAAAAGTAAAAATTTACGAAATATTGAGAAAATAATAGCAAAAAAGATAGAGAAAAATAAGGAGAAAAATAAAATATTTAAAATTAAATTAAAACAATAAAAACCCCCGAAAAATAGCCGAAAAAGGCTCAAAATACTCTGATTGGTCGCACACACGCACGAAAACAGTATAAATATAATAGCCATTTTCATAATATTTAACCTTTAAAAAACCAATTCAAGAATTTTTTAATTTTGTACTTTGCGATTTGAAATCAATAGTAAGCCTTGTAATTTATTTTTAATATATTTTAATGTGACATTTGATAGTTTTCAATTTAATTGTTTTTGATCATGGATGGTCGCGATACTTTTTAGTATCTGCGACAGGTCCCCCTAATTTAAATTATTTATGCATATCTTAATTTCGTGGGAGATGGCTTGGCAGTATTCAATTTCCACAGTTAATTTTGGGAATGTTGATGTGCTGCCTTGTCACCAACCACTCTTCGGTGTCTACCTAGTCCGGTCAGGTCTCGTTACACTGATCGCGGGGTAGGACTCCGTCGTACTTCACCGGGCGGCCATTTCAATGTTGGTCGGAACGGTAAAAATTAATATTCGGGAAGATCGATATAGTTAGGGGAACGACATTCGAATGAATGTTTAAGTAGGATTGTAAAACGTTTTTAAATCCTGTCGAATTTTTATACGAATGGGGACGACTAGGGTTAAGCTATCAGAAACGAACAAATGAATTTGTGAAATTAAACTTTCCTTTTGGTATAAACGATATTTTTATGAAGAATGTTCTATATTACACACTTAACCTAAATTTTTAAATCAATAAATGACTGGAGCATCAGGATTTTCCTTTTTCTACAACAGATTTTTCATACTTGATCCAATTTAACGTTAATAATACGTAGTAGTAAACAATAGAAAATTATGAATAAATGAAAATGAGAATGCTTGAGGATTGTTCTGATTATTAATTTTAATATATTTATAAATAACTATTATATTTAATTTATTATGATTATGACACATTGATAAAAAGAAACTCCTCGTCGTTTAGCTTCTAACGATTTTCTCAGCACATTCTCCTCCAAAAGTTGTCCAATAATCTCTAAGAATTTCTAAAAATGCAACCAGGATATAAAATTCCCAGAACATCTTCAAAATCAAATGCTATGCCTATCCAGCTGGACCATAATTTATGCCAGCAGAAGTACAACAAACTGTTCGCGGAGCACGAGCGCACTCTCGGCACGTGGTTCGCTCCCGAAGAAGTAAAAATACTCCAAGACAAAATACACCGGCTGTCTAGATGCCGAAAAGATTAAATTGCTGAAAATCGCGCGCAACGGATTATCATTAATGATCAGAACGCCGTCCTGGTAGCTTCGTTCACCGAAGTCGAACTGACAAAACGGCTAGCGGGTCGTGATCTGGCGGTGAAATTAAATTTGATTCCCGCGAATCGTCTTCCGGAAGCAGATCAAGATGGTCCAGCTCAAACACCCAGGACCAGCAAGAATCGTCGCCGCCGCGAACGACGTCGAGCCGAAGGTCTTACGCTACTAAGTAATGTGGCGCAAGTGCTCGAAGAAGCCGCCGCACTAGTCGCCGAACAGCATCCCGAATTCGTAAAGAAAGACAAAATCATCCCAAATCCGGAAAAGTCAAAACAAACCCCCCTGCAAAACCGTGCTGATGAAACGGACGAGATACAAATGTGCATGGACATCTCGCCCGTCACCAATCCCACAGCTGCAACTGAGGAGAGATCGCAGACTCTCGCGAGTTACTGGGTGGACGACTTCGGAGATGAATTATGTCACTCCGTTACCCAAGTTGGAACCACACAAGTCCAACCCATCCGGAACAAGCGAAAATTCCCCGTCGATATCGACGAGTAAAGCCGGCAAGAACAGAAACGGGATTATTATTATATATTTTAATTATATTTTATTTTATCTCCTTTTTGTAAATTTTGTATATCTTAATAAAAGTAGAACTTTGTAATTCTCATTATTTTTTTAGTAGTTTTTGATTTTCCTAATTAACTGAATCATGAATGAATGTCTGAAGTTTGAAATGAGCATGGCACGATGTTGATAAAGCCATATGTATGTATGAAGTAGGCTTAGGAAGTTTTATTTGAGCTAAAAAATGGAAATGGAGTAATTTTGATTGCTGAAAAAATTGATGTTGACTGGTTTTAATGAATGTTTTTAATAAAAGAAAGATAATAGTAAATAAAAGTCGTAATGTGAACTTAGAATGACTTTATTTTTCCTTAAATTAGCAAGAAAAGTTTATTAAGCTTAAACCCAGCTGATCTAACAGCAATTTTAAATAATTTATATAAATATTTGAATTTTCGCGTATTATTTAGATGAAAGTTTTTTGAATTTAAAACAAGTTTCTAGGTTAGTAATTTAAAAATTATTTTCAGTAAATCAGGAAATTAAAATAGGAAAATAGAAAATTAGAGAAATAAGATTTTTTTTTACTCATTAGAAAAAATTTACTTCCAAAAAATTTCTTAAATTACACCGTTTAAGTTTTATTAATGAATTGGCTAAAATTGAACAATCAAATAGCGAACAGGGAACCAATGCCATTTAAGCATGTTTTTCAACTGCAGTGAGCGTTAACATTTACCGATGAATTAAATGAGACCTTCACAGAACTCCACTCCGGACACATACGAAAGATCGACAGTAACGGATGGGGAGGTGCGTGTCAATTTTGAGAGAAGTAAAGGAGTGAAATAGACGTAAGTCCTTCTATCGGCCGTCAGGAACCCGAAGGCGAGATTATCACAAGGAGTAGTCTTGAAAACGGGGCTCACCTGCTTGTGGACTCTCGGCTGCTGTATACAGTACAAACATGAGCTTGCTCATTGGTAAACAGTTGCGGGGTTAATGGTGTGGATGACCTTCACCCCAAACATACAAAATAGTTTTGCTCCCGCCAATGGTTACCCGTTGCTAGGCAACGTTGGTACTGTAACCACTGGTCACAGGACGTCCAAAGGTGAGTTCCGATATCAGAACTGCTAAGGGTTAGTCCTATGTCGGGTTCAGCGGACTGCCGTTAGAAGGTCTATGTCCGTCTTCTATTTCAGGTCCCTTTATTACTCTCTCTCTCTATTATATCTCTTTCCTACATTTCTTACAAATAATAACATAATAAACTAAAACGATTTTATTTAATATTGGTGGGTTACTGGGTTTTGACATTTTTAAAACTATATGGTTGTTACCCAGACAACCCCATACAAATATCCTTTCGCTTGCCACTCGGCACCCGTTGCTAAGCAACGTTGGAACTGTGTTCGAGTGGGTAGATCGTCCGCAAAAAGTGAGCGTTATTGCTAACACTATAATTGACCGAACGATCCATGGGTCCAACGAGCTGTCGTTAGAAGACTTGTGCTCACTTTAAATTATTTGGTCCCCTTGCGTCTAAGGTTCTATCGTCTATCTAACTATTTTAATGACATTAGTTTGGAAACAAAATGGGTGATACTTCTTATTTAAACCCTTCTACAATGTTGTTTCAAACCACTAAGATGATATAAATACAACAAGGTATACAGAAACTGCAATATATATAAACGACGATCTCTATCACGCTTTATTTGTCTATTAAATACATGAACTATAAGAACCCAGGCTTATCTGAAGATCGAGCGGCTCGGCGCTTAGCCCGCTCCTTACGTCCAGGTCGACGACTGGTTGTTACTGTTGGGATTGGAGTAGTGGTCGTGGTAGTAGTTGACGTTAGGGTTGTAGATGGGGCAGCACTCGCTTCGCGATAGGCCAATTGAGCAGGGGCGAAGACTAGGGGGTAGGTCACCGCTGCCCCTTCTTGACAGGCGGACAACGCTACCTCTAGCCCCCGGATTTGAGTCTTCAGGCCTTGGACCAATTGCTTCTCTTCCGCCCATCCCCTTTGCGCCGCGGCCAGTTTTTGGTATAGCGGTTTGACTCTCTTTGGCTCTATCCACGTCGCCTTAATTTGTTGAGTTTCCCGGACTAATTGGACAAGTTGGTCATGGAGTTTCTTATTAGCCTGTCTCGCATGAGTTAATTCGGTTTGTAGTAATTTCACGGGATCCATTTCTAGAATAATAAGGGTTGAATTTCTGTGGTGATTTCTATAGTAATAAGTGTGATTAATCGTAAACATAGTTATGAAACGAATTTAAAATAAACAAAAGAAAAAATTTTTAAAGCTAGATTTCTAATAGTTTATTAAATAATAGAACGTCCCAATCATTAATGGTCACTGTTTTAGGTGATTATTCGTCTTCAAGGTATCGCTTGATCCCTTCTTCCGGGAAGTAACCAGGGATCACAAATACGGGCCTCTTGGTATTTCGGGTCGGTCTCGGGGAAGGTGGATAGTTGCTTGCTAGACGCTCCGCCGCTAGATCGTCTTGGACGTTGGCCAAGTATCTCGTGCCCCGCTCTACAGCAGCCTCGACGTGGCGCTGGTGGTGCAGGAGACCTTCCAGGAGTTCTTGGGCCTGAGCTAGTATATCTTGGGATGGATTTGGTTCGCTGGACGTTTTTCTGAACTGTCGCATAAAGTCTTCTGGTGAGATATCTTCCTGCTGGTCGTCTTCTGGCATGTTAGGGCATCGCTCTCGATACATTCGATTCCATGCCTGTCGCCATTGCTCCACGATATGAGTAGGGAGTTCAACGATAGCTCCAGATTGTCCTGAATAGAAAAATTGGTGAGATTAGCGCTATAACCCAATATTTCTCTTAACAAATTTAGATTTGATTGGTTATCTTGTGGTTCTCAATTATATAAATTTCCTCGTCGTTTAGCGGGACACAACTCAAGGAAAACTGAATTAACTAGTTTTTGAAATGCGCTAAACCTCACGGAACTCGAAGTTGGACGTGTGTTACTAACATGGTTGGCATTATATTCTCGTCTCGGTCGCCTTCTCCTCCTTGTTCGATGTGAAAAATGGTGGGTCATATGGCTGGAATTATCTTTGGAAACAAGGAAAATCGGTACTTCAAAACTACTGGGGTTACCCATTCTTATGCCGTAAAGGTCCATTCGAGAAAAGTTCCTTATTCGATTTATTGAACAATTAAAACACCTGAATCGAATGGGGGGATGATAAGAATAAAACGATCTATCGATTCGACTGAAATAAATAAAAGAAAAAATACTTGGAGAGATCGCAATGTCAATATTTTATTTTTCGAGATAAAATTTTAACCTGGATTACTGAGATGAAATATCTAAGAAATTCGTTTTCCCAAAAAAAATGATCGTCGAGCGGTTTATTTATGTGGTTAGAACCGGAATCTTCACGTAGAAATTGTTAATCCGAATATTTATAACACTGAAGACCAATGAGATTGATGATGGGGAATAATTGTATTTAACAACAAAGAAATTGGCTGTTGTACTTAACAGTGGAATGTCAGGGATTTGTCGTGTTGGAAATCTGCCTTGTGCAGAAATACCACAATGTACCATTAGGTATAGAATTATTTGGTCATCGCATTTAATCCAGAGAGTTTACTTACTGACTCGTGCGTTTTCATTTGGCGGGAAAAGCGATATGGTTTTGATTCAACATTGTTTTCTAAGGTCGTCAGAGGGGCTTCTGCGATATCCCGAGAATGGATTTTTTGATCTTCGCCTGAGTCATTTAGTGAATGCATGATTTTTTGCTAGTTGAAAATGATGTGTTTTCTACTATCGTCGGTAGATATATTGGTGAGCGTGCGTATGGTTTGCCGGATGATCGAATTAGATAGACAGGAAATGAATGTCGATTGCAATGCGACCACAACGAGGTGGATGTTTACATCGACGGAAATGTCGGCGAGTTTTCGTTGAGGTAATATTGTTTATTTTGTAGCTTATAAGTTTATGAAATTCGGTTTAGGCGAGTTGGACTTTTAGGATTGCGAGTTTTTGAATTATTGGGTAAGTCTTATGAGTTAGCTTCTACTATAATGAATTTCTTATTTAGCGTGTAATGTGGGTGAATTCAGGGAATCAGATCACTCTGTATTTTCGCGGGGTTCCATGTAACCGCATTTTGGATTTTTCTTTTCGCTATTGATTGCCCAGTTGATTTATTGGAAAGTTTTTGTCGATTCATTAACTTTCTCTGGTCATTTGGTAATTCATGGTATATATTTAATTAATTAATTTCGGTGTGAAGTTCAGGGGATTTTCCTCGTTCGTAACGTTCGCAAAAATTATTTCGTCGGATTTACTTACCTTCTTGGATATTTATAGCTGGTGTCACGACTTACTCAGGTTTTATTCTGTCAATCATTGTTCACAATCACGACAATGAAAATTGGTTCTGGTTCTGACGGAACCCTAGCCTAATAACGTCGAACTATTCTGCTTGCCATCTGGATTGTATCTTTCTCATCTCGGTGTGGTTGAACTGAAGTTCTAATCGTCATTTTATGCCTAATTTCAGTAAGTGGGTGTTTTCATTTTAATAAAATAAAGTTTATATGGCCTTAATTTTGTTTTCAAGATTTTTAATAGTAAAGTAACTCTTTGCAATGTTTATGACGATTATGGTAAAAGATTGTATTGATTATTAACAGTTTACGATGATTACTTCAGAGATTTTTTATATAAAACCAATTATTCGGGTGGTATGATTGCTTAATAGTTAGAATTGGTTCTATAAACCGTACTATAGTGGATTTATTTTAAATGATTTCATTTATTACACGGTAATCAACAAGAATGCTTCGACTCAGAGCCTGATTAAGTTCTTTATCTTACTAGAAATTTGAGTTGATTTGTTTAAGTTAAAAAAAAAATTTTTAATTCAAAGTTAAGTTAATTCGTTAGGAATTTAATTGTTATAGCAGCGATTTCATATTGATTTATTCCCCGTAACCTTTCCCTTTAATAAGCCTTAAACGCATTTTATGTTCATATTATATTTAATAAGTGCCCACTGGACTACTCGGTGTGGTGATTTTGAGCCATGTGTGAAAGAATTTAGGTCGATTTTACAGAAATGAGAAACGAGGAAGCAGCCAATAGACTCCTTCCCTATTCCTCTTTTCTTCTATACGGGATAGTATTGACGTTCCAACCCTGCGTTCCGCACGCCGGGTCTTCACGGGCACAGATCATTGGCGATATTCCACGCACTTACACGAATCTGAATTGTATGTTGATTTTACTAACTTGCGATGTGTCTTGGCTGTGGGCCGGAAAATTTCGACAAAGATTTAATTAATTTTAAGAAAACAAATTTTTAACATCATAAATATTTATTAATATATATTAAAAGCAAAATACAAAATTACTTGACCCATTATATTCAATCAAAAATTTCATAAAAATACATCTCCCTCCACGCCGACATCCAAGCAGAGCTCTATCGAGGTTGCGAGGATGTGACGTGGAGAGAGAGTTCCAAATAAAACTACTTCTCACCTAAAAATTAAAAGGCTTCCGTATAGACTTTCAAACAAAATTCACAAAATTTTAGTTCAAAAAATGTGAAAAACTTTATGTGAAAATGAATCGGTACTTATACCTATTTTCTGTCCCTAACCTTGCATGTTAATTTTGATGTAGTAAAACAAAATTCGACCTTGTTGTTTTCTGGTGTATTCTATTCTTTATTTTTATTATTTTTTAATTTATTTTTTATTTAGAATTTTTATTGAATTATTTCTAATTCAAATTTTTTGATTTAAATTTCATTTTCATGAACTTTTATTAATTTATCAAATTTCGGTCGAATTTGTTGGGTTTTCTTGTTATGATTGTGTTTGTATCGTGCGGATCTTGTTGCGTTTTGTTATTATTTTAATTTATTTTTATGTTTATTATTTTATATTTAATTCTCTTTTTCCTCATATTTGGTAGGGTTTAATTGGTGTTTCAATAGGTTTATTTTAAATTTGCTTGTTATGTTTGCATGTGTGTTACCGATCCATTTAAACATTTCTCAAGGCCGTTTGTGTTCTGGCCCAACAATATCAAATGAATTAAATTATCATCAAGCATGGGCTTGTTATTTCATCTGGCCACTCCTTGGGAGCGTCGTCGCAACCGTTCAGTTCGACCTGGTCGAGCGTGTGATCGGGGTTTTTTATTAGTTGATTGGGCTTTTTCTTGGTCGCGATAGGCCAATTGTGCCGGAGCGAATACCAGAGGGTAAGTCACTGCACTTCCCTCCTGGCACGCCGACAGGGCGACCTCCAATCTTTTGATTTGTGTTTGCTGCGATTGGTTTAACACTCTTTCCTCTTTCCAGCCCTGTTGTGCTGCAGTAAGGCGCTGGTATAATGCTTTCATCTTCGCTGGTTCGGCCCAAGTGGCTTTCACTTGTTGCAATTCTCGACCTTGTTGCAAAAGTTGTCTGTGCAGATGCTGATTTTCACGTCTAAGTTCCTTTAATTCTCGGTGTATTATTCTTGTGGCTTCCATTTCTAAAATTAAAATATTTAAATGATTGATCATCTACAACGTTAATTTAATTCGCTCGGTCCTCTCCCTTGATCATTTTCATGGTACCTTAGCGGCTATTTTTCATGCGTCTTGATTAGTTTGTGTTAGCCCTCTTTCTATATATTTTTTATTGAAAAGGAAGATCAGAAACTTATATTCATAATACGTAAAACATAAACATTTAATTTATACAACTAATGACTGAATAATACGTGAAACATAAACATTTATTGTTATCAAAAACTAAGTCGATACATTTGTCCGGTTCATTGGTGGTTATTAAAACGTTCGTTTCTTTGATTTTTTGCTGTTAGAATTCCACTTGGGGTGTCTGCTAGCATACGTGTGATCGCCCGTTTGGCGGGATCCAAGTCGATTCCGGAGTGTAGACTGAATGAGTTTTTCCGGTAATACCAGTTTAGTCGGTGCCGTCATCTGCTTCAACCTCGGATCGTCTAACTCGAACGAAACTCCATATTCTGGCGGGAATCCGTTGGTACTCGGGATAGCTCCACTTGCTATGTCCCGGTTCACCTGAGCGAACCGTTGTCTGGCTAGAACTGCCTCCGGCGGTATTTTCTCTCTAACTCTTCCATCTTCATGGCCGTGAATTCGGATTGCTGGCGGGCTTCTCTCGCTGGATTTTTGCCCGGCTCGCTCTTGATCGCGATGCTCGGTAGCTCGATTTCCTCGGCTTGAAATTCTGATCTTCGCGGCCAACTGGAATCTCCATAAGTGGGTAAAAGATATCAATTATCCCACAGCATTTGGCGGTATCGAGCGGCGGAAGCGCTCGGAATCTGGAGCATCACTCGGGAGTTATCATTCCAACTGCCATATGGGTCTCTACGATCTGAATAGGTAAAAAGTTAATTGGGAACTTACATCAATAAAACTATTCATGGACAAAAGTAATCCGCGTTATGAGAATGAAGTATGCTAGTTACATGGTTCTACCCGGGTTGATTTTAGTATGAAATTAATAAATACGAAATCGTGAAGATTACCTCGCTGACCTTTCCCACCTGACATGAAGGTGTCATTACTTGAGGGGCGTACCTGGCTAACATTCCTCGTCCGTTTGTAACCATGTTCAGTGTTCATCGAACGAGAATTCATTTCAAAGATTTAAGATGGTACTTAAGCTTTTGTCAGTACTTTTATAGATAAGGACTAGGGTTTATGGTGACGTGTTCAAGTCAAAAATTTCATAAAAAATATCTGTTATTTATTTACACTTTATTATTGGTATTTAATTAATTCGGTTCAGCTCGTCGATGATTTCATATTTCATTTATGATCCTGTCTTAATCCACTGGTGAGTAAGCAATTTGTGTTTCTTTGTTGTTTATTTAATACTTGCAGTCTGATTTTTGGCCAATGTTCACAAGTCACAATTCATATTCTGCTTACTTGGTCAATAATTTGATGGATGATCTGTCCACGTGTTGTTTACCGATATCAGCATTTTAATCATGCTTGCTCATCGTTGATTTTCAAGGTGGATTAATGTATCAACTTTGCATTCAACTCGTGAAATGGATTCTTCTACTACTTCAACGCTGGACAAATTTCTCTCAATTACGATCAACTATTTCGGAATCTACTCTATCCGGTTCGAGCTCCGGTGTTTTTCGGAATGATATTCCCGACGGACTATCTGACTATGCCTGCTTATCCATAAAAAACCATTACACCAGATGACACGATGTGCCTATCTTCACGAAGAATCTACAGGTGATGCGATGACTTTCAACGTTTGGATTTTTTATGCACTATGTTGCTTGCTGTGGTTTGCAATACTTAATCATTTCCGCTAATTTAAGCAATTGGTTTTATCTTTTTTATTTTTGTAAGGTATTTTATCGCGCCTCGTCAGTGCATAGTATCTGACCTCTACTCGTTGGTCTAGGCTATTCGGCTAGTCGATTTGTGACAATTAATTCTATCGTCGTTAATCATGGACTGCGTCAACAGGTGGATTCGTGTTAATTTATTGCAGTTTAGTCGCTTATCCCTATTATGGTACTCGATTACTATAGACTACCTTTGGACAATTAATTGTATTATGATGATTATTATTTGATCTTTTCATAAATTAGTTAATATATTTACGTCGGATTCGATTTATTATTATTATTTTGTTGCCTTTTCGTTATTACCGATAGTCTAATTGCGTCAATTAACTCATTCAATCATTGAATTATTCTGTGTTCGATTAATCACGTCTTCAATCCTTAATGGGTTAAAGAATCCGATTCAATTATTCATTTAGTTTTATATTCGTCAGTCTAATTACTAAGCATTTTTCAAGACGTCAGTTAAATCTATCTCACCTCGCTACTCTTCTCTGGGAATTAACTACTTCTACCCTATCATCTATCATTTAGTCGTTCATCGTTTTGGTAAGATTCAATTTCTGTACGCTAGTTTTCTGGTTTCTTGTTCGTGAATTTTATTAATTCCAATCATTGACCACAATTTAATTTAATGTTCTTTGCCTAACATGAGTAGTTTAATTATGATTTTATCTCGATTAATCAGTTAACTGCATTGCTATTACTTTATGGAAAAATTATTACTTCTAATTGCATTAATATTTTAGTCATGAATTTGATTATCATGAACTTAATTATCTTTAAAAGATAACGCCAATAAAAAACCTTTCGTACGATATATTTCGATAGCACAGCTATCATCTTCAGGTACTCAAAACCAACTAAAGATATTATGAATTAACATTTAATTTAAACAAATAATTTTTTTATTAATTTAATTTTTTAATAAATAAATATTTTTAAAATTATATTTTAAATTAATTTTAAATTTTAAATTTTTTTTACTTATATTCTAATTTTTAAAAATTAATGTAATTTAAAATTTTCAATTATTTTAATAATATTAAAAAAACAAACATGATTTAACATACGTAAACTATTTAAAAACATTCAAAACATTCGTAGTCACAGCACTCTGCACATTAATCTTTGGATCCATTGTCCTTATCAACAATGCTTCACATATCACTCGTTCCCAATAACTATTAAAACTTCTCAACAAAATTCTAAAATCAGACATTCCTATATCACTTTTACAGCCTCTATTGTGTTCACTAATATTGGTCAAACCCTTCAATCGACAATGCTCTAGAACTCGAGTACAGAGATGACGGGAAGTCTCTCCAATGTATGTGACATTACACACATTACATGTAAATTGATAAACGAGATCAGAACACAATCCAACCGGAGTTTTTGATTTATTAATAAACATATTGCGTACCTTACACGAATTAGAGACGATCTTATACTCTAAATTTCCTATCAGTTTACCCAACTTCCTCTTATAATTTGTAAAGCCTTCAGAGTACGGCAATACTAACACATATTTAGGCTCAATTTTTTTTATATCCATTTTTACCATCACCCAGATCAACATTCAATTCACACCCATCCGACAAATTACATTCAGACTTTCCACAACATGGATCCTTAGGATTTTTAATCAATTTATCAACAGTTTCTTTTATCATCAACAATAAAAATGATTTAGAATATCCATTCTTTATCAACAACTCAACTAATTTATCAACACTTTTTACCGAATTAGCAAAAGTAGAAGATAAAGCCCATGAACGATAAATCAATCCTTTCACCATATTTCTCTTATACTTAAATTCACAAAAACTTTCTGGAGAAGTATAAAGACCAGTATCAGTTGGTTTTCTATAAATCTCTGTCTCATACTGTTTATCTTTGCGTTGAATTAACAAATCCAAAAACGCAATTGATGACTTTCTCTCCGTTTCACGTGTGAATACAATGTTTTTATGTAAACTGTTCATAAAATGCAAAAAAAAATTTTTCTTTCCAATTTGAAAAACCTTTTGTTTATAAAAGGTATGTGGATGATATTTTTCTTATATTTGAAAACCAGAAACATGTAGAACCGTTTTTGCATTTTATGAACAGTTTACATACTCTGAAGGCTTTACAAATTATAAGAGGAAGTTGGGTAAACTGATAGGAAATTTAGAGTATAAGATCGTCTCTAATTCGTGTAAGGTACGCAATATGTTTATTAATAAATCAAAAACTCCGGTTGGATTGTGTTCTGATCTCGTTTATCAATTTACATGTAATGTGTGTAATGTCACATACATTGGAGAGACTTCCCGTCATCTCTGTACTCGAGTTCTAGAGCATTGTCGATTGAAGGGTTTGACCAATATTAGTGAACACAATAGAGGCTGTAAAAGTGATATAGGAATGTCTGATTTTAGAATTTTGTTGAGAAGTTTTAATAGTTATTGGGAACGAGTGATATGTGGAGCATTGTTGATAAGGACATTGGATCCAAAGATTAATGTGCAGAGTGCTGTGACTACGAATGTTTTGAATGTTTTTAAATAGTTTACGTATGTTAAATCATGTTTGTTTTTTTAATATTATTAAAATAATTGAAAATTTTAAATTACATTAATTTTTAAAAATTAGAATATAAGTAAAAAAAATTTAAAATTTAAAATTAATTTAAAATATAATTTTAAAAATATTTATTTATTAAAAAATTAAATTAATAAAAAAATTATTTGTTTAAATTAAATGTTAATTCATAATATTTTTAGTTGGTTTTGAGTACCTGAAGATGATAGCTGTGCTATCGAAATATATCGTACGAAAGGTTTTTTATTGGCGTTATCTTTTAATTAAATCGTTGCCAAATTTATTTAATTATTTAATTATCTTTCATCATTTTATTTAGATTAATTTCTTTACGTCGCGTCGAGTTTAAGTTATGGATCTAATTACTTTAAATCAAATTAATCACAATTCAGTTAATAAATTTTATTTGCATCGCATCGGTTTCAAATCCCCACTACCCGAGCCTTAATTTAGTCCTAAGGTTTTTGTGTTTATATTAGATTTTACGAGTGCCCACTGGACTACTTAGTGTTGTTATTTTAGCCGATTTGTAATTAGATATTTAGGTCGATTTTATGGGAGATAGGTGAAAGAGAGCCAGCCAAAAGACTAGTTCTCAATCTTCCCACCGCCTCTATAATGGATAGCATATTTACGTTCGAGATCCGTCGTTACGCACGACAGAGCTCTCACGGGCACACACTATAGGCGGAGAAACCGCACTTACACAGTGTGACTAGTTGTGTTTTGATTTTACTTTCTTGTGTGATGTGTGGCTGTGGGCCAGAAAAATTTCGACTCATTAAAAAGATTTCATTTTCGAATACATATATTAGTGCATTTCAGTAAAAGCATAGTTGACCATTGATTCATCTCATTCATACACAATCAGGTGGCAAATAATTCCCACATGCACGAGTCAGTAGAGCTTAACTGTAAGATAGTGGGTTCGTGATGTGGAAATAGTTACCGAGAGTTGTTCCTCTAATTGAAAAGTTCTTCCGAAGAACAATTATTCACTGAGTGAAAAAAACATTAAAACTTTGTGTTGGGCAAAAACACATGCGGCCTTGAGAAATGTTTAAATGGATCGGTAACACACATGCAAACATAACAAGCAAATTTAAAATAAACCTATTAAATCACCAATTAAACCCTACCAAATATGAGAAAAAAGAGAATTAAATATAAAATGATAAACATAAAAATAAATTAAAATAATAACAAAATGCAACAAGATCCGCACGATACGAATACAAACATAACATGAAAACCCAACAAATTCGACCGAAATTTGATAAATTAATAAAAGTTCATGAAAATGAAATTTAAATCAAAAAATTTGAATTAGAAATAATTCAATAAAAATTCTAAATAAAAAATTATTAAAATAAATTGAAAAATAATAAAATTAAAGATTAGAATACATTAGAAAATAACAAGGTCGAATTTTGTTTTACTACATCAAATTTAACACGCGAGGTTATGGACAGAAAATAGGTATAAATACCGATTCATTTTCACATTAAATTTAACCATTTTTACCAATTTTGGAAACGAAATCTAGTTATTTTAAAACTATTTTTGTTTGAAAATTTTCGATTCTTTGAAGACTATTTTAGGTGAGAAGTAGTTCTATTTGGAACTCTCTCTCCACGTCACCTCCTCGCAACCTTGATAGAGCTCTGCTTGGACGTCGGCGTGGGGGAGGGGTATTTATTTTTATTATGAAAATTTTACTTTTTGGAATGGATTGTATGGTAATTTTATGTTTGACTTGTTATATGCATTAATAAATATTTATACTATTCATAAATTGTTTTATATATTTAATAAAATAAATTAACCTGTCGAAATTTTTCCGGCCCACAGCCAACACACATCACAAGTTAATAAAAATCATTATACAGTGCAGACTCGTTTAAGCGCGTGGAAAATCGCCAATGATCTGTACCCGTGAAGACCCAGCGTGCGGAACGCAGGGGTCGTAACGTCAATATTACCCGTATAGAAGAAAGGAGAAATAAGGAAGAAGTCGTTTGGCTACTTCCTCGTTTCTCATTTCTGTAAATTCGACCTAAATTATCTTGCACACGGCTCAAAATCATCACATCGAGTAGTCCAGTGGGCACTCATTAAATATAATATAAACACAATATGCGCCTAAGGCTTATTAAAGGGTAAGGGTACGGGGAATAAATTAATATAAATTCGTTGATTAAAATAAATTAATACGAAATCGTTGTTATGAAATCAAATAAAATCGTTGATAAATTAAACTAATTAATGAAATAAATTGATTGAACCCTAAAGTTGTAGTCTTATGATCAATATTAAATAAATAATTCCAAACCCCTACTAACGTAAAACATTAAATCAAGTCCGACGCAATGCCGCTATGTCATCCAACGATTAATTTTCAATTAATAATTAATATGGACTTAAAGAAAAGAAAAATCATAATTTACTTAAGTAATTGAAGGAAAACCAAATTAATACCTGATCATAATAATTGCATCCCACTCACCCAATAAGTTTAGTACAATAACCTAACCCAATCCAAGTACGAGTAAATACATTTTCCTAAACCATTTCATAAGATAATGGAGATTGATTAAAATAATTGAACGTCATTGAACTCAATTAAGTTGAGAAAAGCAAAAAATTTTATTCCATTAAAAATGATTATTCCAACATTCGCTAAAGAGTAAATCCCGAATTCCTATAACGACAGTAAATTTGTGCGAAATTAAAATTAATTAGAATACCAACCATTTTGCAGAACCTGTTGTACTGACATAACTAGAACCACCCTCGGCAGACCAAACAGAGATACCCAACAATATCTAAAGGGAACTACTAACGTTAAAAACTGATGCATAAAACAGAGAACTTACCAAATCATGTAAATGTGATAAAATGTCGAATTGTCGATAATCGCCGAAAATCAATAATCGACCATTGACCATTCCACTCTACAGTGATCGGAAACCGACAAATCCGGCAGGATATGTGTTCTAATTATGAATAGGGTCAATAACATAAACAATCATAATGAGAAAATCGATTTACCACTAATAACCTAATAATTCTAGTATCCGGAGAATTTGCTGAGACAAATCAATTAATCTGATTGGAAAGTTTATAATAATGTAATTTACGTTACATTCGGATGAAGCAACAATAAAATCAGGAATGTTCTCAGAGGGAGAAGGATCAAAAAAATTGGTCGCTACGAATAGTGGTAACTTATTTCGAATTATATGATATTTATTTTCTCACTTTAATAGTATTAAATGATTTTAGTTATAATGCATCCTAAATGATTCTATTTCTAATATACAATGTTAATTTTATTAAACGTTTTTAATCATAATGTAACATACCCACATCTCTAAATGTTTTATTCATAACGTATAATGTTAATTTCATTAGATAGTTGAGTTATAGCGTATAGGGTTAATACCATTGAGTGGTTTTGTTCATAAGGTATAATATCGATGTTAATAAAATTTTTATTATTTATAATGTATAATTAGTAGCCTATTCCACAAAATTAATTAATTCACCAAAACCACGGATAGTAAATAATAAAAAATGTCCATTTAACTGCAAACAAATCTTTCGAGTCGTTAGCAGAGTAGGAAACTAGGAATTACCACGTCCAAATCAAAATGAGAATCTATTTGACCTTAATCGTGCCCTGTTTTTGAGATGATGGCAGCAAAGACGCAGGAAGAAATGGAAATTTTTTGACCAACGATCCCTGAAAAATCCGTGAAGGAGCTTCACTTAAATACATCATAACGCGGTACGTGGACGGACGACAGTAAAGGGCGGTTTAACAAATACCATAGTGTAAAGAAATTTTGTTGAAAGGAAAATCTGCGGTCCAATATTCAACACCAGAGTAATAAACATGACGATTTATAAAGGCGTTCTCATAGACAGATACCCATTGACAATATTTAATTTTAGCTAACAACTCCACAATTTCCCTCGCAGATCGCTGGAGATGGGCTTGGGCCCAGTACCGCCAAGAACGATGTCCGGATTTCCCTCCGTCGAAATTCCTCGACCGGGATAATCTGGGAGTGGGTACGTCTACTCAATGGAGCCCGTCGGAAGAAATATATCAGCAGACCCGGCGGCAACTGGAGAATCTGGTGTCGCAACAATGTGACCTAAATTCGCAGGTGACCCGAGCTCGTCAGCATTTGGCAAATGTAGAAGAAGATTTGCTGGCGGGTCGGATTGCCGACTCCTACTGGCACCCCCACCAGGCCCTACCGAACAACGCGGCCCAGAATCGCAATACCAAAAGGCCAACAATGGCAATTTCGGGCTACACACCCGAAGAGTGGGTGGCGAGCCACTTCCCCTAACAAAGATCCATTGTTGTGACGATTCAATGTGTTTATAAATGATTAAAATTAAATCAATAACGTGTGATTTTGCGATTCGTCTATCAGTATTAAAAATAAAATTTATGAATTGTCATTAGTTGTTTCTACCCGATGAAATTCTTCTTCTTATTACACGAATTTTGTTTAAATTACCGCTAATATGGTGTGATCACACCCTTATCATGACTTTCATACTTAACTTTGTTTGTATTAGCCATGGAACCCACTCGATTATTGCAACAGGAACTATCCCGAGCTCGGCGGGATAACCAATCACTCTACGGACAGATCATCCAACTCACCAAGGAGGTGCAGCAAGTGAAATCTACCTGGGTGGACCCAGCCAGAATAAAGCCTATCTACCAACGCCTAACAGCTGCGCAGAGAGGCTGGGCAGAGGAGCGTCAGTTGAATCAGAGTCTCCGGACACAAATCCGAGGGCTGTAAGTCGCCCTGGCTGCAAACCGGGAGGGGCAAGCGGTAACTTACCCGCTTATCTTCGCCCCATCCCAGCTGCTCTACCAGAATCAGACCCACAACTCCACACCAGCCAAAGATTCTCCAACCGTCCCACCCAGCAGTCGCCGACTGGGACGCAAAGAACGTGCCCGCCGTAAAGCCGCACGGCTACTAGACAAAACAATTTTAAATGACTGATCTGACGGATGAACTAATATATTTTGCTTTGAAATTATAATTATTTCTGATTAAAATTATTTTATTTTTTTCGATTTATTCATGAACTCTTTTAATTTTTCGTAAATTGTCACTTTTTCGGTCAAATCTTTTGTTATCGTGTTATTTCTATGTCAATTCGTGCATATCTTGGTGCGTTTGTTAATATTTTAATTTAATTTTATGTTTTTCTATTTTATATGTTAAATATTGTTTTCTTGCATTTTTAGGTGTTTATTAGATGTTTATGGGTCTGATTTTAAAACGTGCGTGTTATGTTTGCGTGCTGTTTCCAATCCATTTAAACAAAAGCTTGTACTGGCCCAACACAGTGGTAAGGTCAAAATTGTGGGGCGCCTGGGAGAAATACAAAGTACCCTGGAAGAGTCAAGAGTTGGTTGGAGCAATGGATTAAACTAGACGAGCGCGGATTAAAACAAAATTTAATTCTACCCAGTACGTCAACAAAAGCTTGAATTTTAAGTCACTTAAAAGTACTGATTGTGTTACAAATTTTGTGCATTAGAGAAGTGGAAAGAAATTTAAGAAACACAGCAAGTGATGAATATAGACTAGGATAAGGAGAAAACAAATATATCAGAATCAATCAACTTTCGAAAACAAATAATTCTGATGTACTAACCAACGATAGCTATTGATTGAAATTAAATAACAATCACTTCATTTAAACAAATTATAAAATGTTTTAATCCTTCTATAAAAACAAAATAGCGATAACATAAAAACACTATAGCGATAAAATTTTGAAGTATTCTGTTCACTTGATACTACTCATACAGACCTAACTTATAAATAGAAATGTTTGTGATATTATTAGTGGAAACTTATTAACTATATATAAATTCAAACATAATATTTATAATATAAATTATATTTAGTTGATTAAACAATTGTATTTACTGATTTATAGATTTCAATTATTACAAATATGACCCTTTCCTCATTTTCCTTTGAGTTATTACCATATCATTACAAGCAGAAATGTGTTATGAATCAATTAAAGAAAGACATTGAATCGGAAAAGCGAAAATTAGCATTCAAACCTATAAGCTTTTCTCGTAAATTTGATGTTGGAAAGCCGCCTGAGATAATGATAGGCGAAAATAATATTACTTCAAATTTCAGGAGATTATTTATTAAAGGAACAATCCCAATAAGAATGACAATTTTACCTAATCGAGACATTGCAAGTTGGACATTACCACTTGATACACTTCCATTACAAAATTTGTTTCCTTATTTAGTAGAAGGAATTAGCGACTCAAATGAATTTTATCAAAGATTAGCTTTATCTGCATTGAAAAGCATTATTAATAATTCAAACAAAAATAATTTATTAAAATGGACACCTAACATTGTTGCATCTTTAAAAAAATGCATAAGAACTTTGAAATGTAGCACAATTTCTAGAACTTTAGTCTTTTTAAAAGCTATCGTTCATATGGATGACATTGCAGCAGTTTTATTTCTGCCATATATATATACAATATTTCGTCCAATAAATTTTTTTTTCCGAAAAGATTGTAATCAAAACTTAGAGAAATCTCAATACTCCTGTGAATCCATAGAAAATTTGAAGAAAAATATTCGAGAATTTTTTGAAGATTTTGAACTACAATGTTGTCCATTTGAATTAGAAGCATATTTCGAAATAAAAAATGTGTTACCTACATATGAATCTAGAAGATTTTGCGACGTAAGACACAAAAGAAATATAAATTAAATTTATCATACATAAATTATCTAATTCAAAACATTATAAAAAAGTATTCTCTAACGTATAAATAATATACATATTCAAAGTAGCTTATGTTTTGATAATCTATATGGTATATAATTAACAGTGTAACTCATTTTTGTTTCTAACTTTACAAGTGGCAAGCATTTTGATTTATTTATTTGATGCGGTATACGACGATCTTCATTCAAAACTACATGATTTTGACATGATTTTGAATTGAAATGCTGTTGGAGATTTAATGAGCCGTTTCTTTGAATTTTATTAACATTTAAAATCCTTTGAGATAACTCATTCACATTTTTGTATTTAAAACTATTTGAATTAAGTTCTTTATGTCTTGTAATTGTACACGAAGTACCTTCTCTTGAATTATTTGACCATCTAAAACAATCAGTTTTTGAAATGAACGGCTTTTCTAATTTATTCATTGATAAGGACATTGGACGCTTCAGGTAGAATTCAATTTCATCAAATTTTTCCAAATTTCTATTGATTACAGATCTTGCTGGAGATTTTCTAATAGGTGTTGAAAATGTATAAGAACGCTTATAGTATCCATTATAAGCTCTTTGAGGAAAACTAGGATAAACAAATGGAGAAGAATAAGTTGAGTTAATTACATCATTAATTACAAGAGGACTGTTAGGTCTTTGCACACACCATTCAAAATGCTTGTTATCCAGACGATTTTTATGTAATTTCATTGCTCTTTAAAATCCAGAAAAATAAATGTTCATCTGTCAACATAATTATGAAAATATGAAATCCAGGAAATATGAAGACAATTATTCACTAGGGATTGGTTGACTTTCAAAATTTCTTGAAATTAAATAAGTGTGTATGATAAATCACATAAAAAATCGAAGATAATTTTTAAAATATATTATGCCAAAAATCAAATTATGAACATTTAATTGACGATAAAACGATATCTGTTTAAAATATATATATATAAATTTAATTAATGTTAATATCTGATCCAGAAATTCCACTATTTATTCTGTTAACTAGAAATATAAATATAATATTATCAATATCATCGTGAAATTACTCATTCTTTGAGCTCTAATAACTCTTAGTAAGTCAAGCATCGACATACTCTGACAGCCTTTGGCATTTTCAGTTCTTCGTTCATTTTGATTAACAATCTAAATACAATAATACTTTACATCATATATAATGAAAGTATAATAAAATATAAATATTAATAAGTAAAAAATATTTATAATAAAATAGGGCATTATGTTAATAAATACGAAAAAAGAATTATAAAGGTATTTTTAAATATAAAAATAAAATTAGGATTTTAATACTAAAAATATCATTATTAGACAATAAAGAAATAAGAATATTTAATTTATATAAGTAAAACTTGTTAATTGAATAACTCGGAATGAAAACCTATATAGAATGAACACTTTACTTTGAATATTGAAAGAATACAAAACGTTTCTTAAGATTAAATGAGATCAAATAAGAAGTTTTTAAACTTTATTCATTTGCAAAGTTTTAAACACACAAAAAATAATCAATATTTTTGGCAATATTTTTAATCTTGTGGTGATGATATTGTGTTGAATATTTGTGAATAAATATTTCTTTGTTGGGATTTTGTCTTATTGAATATTGAACACGAGGAGTCGGATATAGAGATTTATCCATCGACGAATATTTAATATCGCATTATTATTATTATTATTATTATTATTATTATTATTATTATTATTATTAGTAGTAGTAGTAGTAGTAGTAGTAGTAGTAGTAGTAGTAGTAGTAGTAGTAGTAGTGAAAATTTTCAATTACAAACTAATCTTTTTTAAATTCTCGGATTTTAATAACAATTTATTTATTTCTTGTTGGGATATTGATTTTTAATTTAAAAGATTTTTAATTACATAGAAGTATCTTTTTATTTTATATTCATATAATGTGATTATCATAGTTGTAAAACTGAATTACACAATTGAATATACACATTGTTTTACAATATTAAATACTTACTTTTTCAACATATGCCTGTTTTTCTTCGGGTGATTTTATAGGTTGAAGAGTTGATCCAACGATCTTTACATTATAATCGATCCCGCATGTTGCTATTACTAAAAAATTATAAAAGACAAAATTTATTATAATGATATTATTTAAATAAGATTTGATTAACTTGCCGCTTGAAGTTATAATTTAGTAAGAAACTATAAAATAAGTAGTAATGTGATTATTACCTACAAAACCTTTCAGAGAAATCAATATTTTCATAATCCCCATTGAAAAAATAATCTCTTGGTCGGTTAAAGTGGCCATTACGACACAAGTCATTGGTGGATTTTTTGACATTTTTCGTTTTAACATAGTTTTGGCACCCATTTAAATATTCTAACTGCAACTTTAGTTCCACCTTCTCATAAACCTGTTAAAACATTATCGCCAAGCTGGTTTCCACTATATATACTGAAGATTATGTTGCTATCTGAAACTATGTTGTTATTTCCGATTTTATTTTCACGTGACTTGTGATTGAATTTTGAGCTTGTATTTTACCAAAAAATAGTCTTTGGAGATGATCCTCTTAGAAATGTGCTGTGATCCACCCACTGACTTTCTTACTTCCTATAAATTTGTAGAAATCTCTGGGCATCCTCTCAAGTTGAATGGAATCCAGTTTGCATCTTTACTATATTTCTTTCATTAAAGTTTGTAATTAAAAACATAGGCCTCTCCTAGTAGAATCTGTGCTCTGCCAGGTTTTTCATGCCATACAATTTTCATATCCATATTTTCAGTTTTTTTGATCAATGTAATCCAATTTGGATTTTTAAGGGCCAGCTTATACGTGAATGGGTTTATATGCAATGATTTACGGTAGTTAGTGCTTCATTCACGATTATATCTTTAAAATGTTTAACCAATAAAATTGAATATTGTATGTATAAAAAGAATTATTTTATAAATTTATTTTATTATTGATTGATAAAATATTGTTTGCTTTTTATTTGAAAATAACTCAGCTTTAAATAATTGTCTTTTCATTTTAATTTTAAATCAGAATCCAATAAATAAATATTCTAAATCAATATAATTATTTCATTCCTCATCAAAATGATTAAATGTAACTTTAAATGTAAATTCTAACTTGGTAAAAATGGATGAGGTTCGATTCGATTAGTAACTCTTTCATCTGTTGGTATTGCCATTATTGGATATTTACTGTCTTTTTCCCAAACTAAAATGTGACCACATTCCGAACCACTGAGTATGTATTTAGTTCCCCAAAATTTAGAATCTTTAATCTAAAATAGTACTAATTATAATTTGTTTAATTAAAAGATTTTTGCAAGATTTTTGGCAATATCTGTGTGAGGATAATTAAATCGATGAGTTAATTCTCGTGTCAAAAATATGTAATAAGTGTTAATAAAATTATAATGAAATTTAAATAAGTTAAAAAGTTAAATTATGGTATGATGAAATTGCTTGACTGTAAAATTAATATTTATGAATGTTTGTAATTTAAACATATTAAATATTTATTGAATGTTTCTGTAGTAATATTCCATATTCAATTGTTAATTCATGCTTGCTAAAATATCCTCAAATGAAATACTAAAAAACATTTATGATTAAAAACAACTTTAGATCGTTGTTTTAATATTGTTTTGTTTGTAGTTTTTTTTGAATAAAGTTTGGAATTTATTGTAACGTATTAAATTTAAGAAATCAAACTGCTAATAATCTGTATGCCATGTTAAAAACTATGAACTGTAAATTGAGATGAAGTCGAAAACAATGAAATAAGTTGTGGAATAGATTAAAGTTCAATTAATATTGTTACAAGACGCATGTATTAACTATATAGAATAAATTTCGAGATGTTGAATTATAAAAATTACAAGAAAATACGAAATTTTAAAAATCAATTAAAATTTGAAAATAAAAATGGTAAACGGTGACAAATTTGATTTTGAAGACGAATATAATACTATTAAAGTGATCAGGAATATATTGAAGGGTCGGAACCCAAGAAATTGAGGGTGATACCCTTTGGGTGTTTACCCTGTTGGATTCTGTGTTACGTGTAAATTAGAAACTTTGTAAATTGAAAAATAAAGATTTTGTTGGGATTGAATACTTTATTTTATTGAAGTAAGATTGAGTTTCAATTCCATCGACAAATTTCGTAAAATCTAAACATATTTATAAATAGATATATTGTTGGGTTGTTAAATTATTTTTTGAAAGAACAGTATGGGTTCAATATCGACAGTCCTGCAAAACAAATTTGAGACGGAAGAGCCACAAAGTTACAATTTACAAGTTTTTAAAGAGCCACTAACAGTTTGTTTCAATATTATGGTATTTGATTACGATTATGTATATAAATTTGATTTTTGACTTGAAATAAATAGCTTTAAATATGAAATGATATTTTTTCATATAAAGCCATACAAATGTTTCGCACAAAACATATTAAAATATTTTAGCTAGCTCTACCAGAAAACAAAATTTAGTTATCAAATAATACAACTATAATAATCGCACGAATATGTTGATCCGGAGATCGTCAGCACTCTAAATGCCAACTTTGTCACCTCACTGTAGCATTCAGGATGACTATTCCATGCGTCAAATATGAGTGCCTTTTTTAGAGCTTTTAATCCTGTTTGCAGTAATTATTTGCAGTATAACATTTATTTTATGAGTTGTGAAAATAAAATATTATTTTATTAAATATTTGCGCATGAAAATGGCGAGTCGCAGGTTACTCACCCATGGTTTATATTCTAAAATAAATAAATTCATTAATGTATCAAAAAATTTCTGCATAAGAAACCCGAAATCAGGGAAATAAAAGCCACCCAACACATTGGAATACCGCTTATAAATTAGATAATAAATTATGCATTGGGTAAATAAGTTAGACTGTATTTTGATGTGCCAATCTTTGCCATTTATGGTGTTCCAGCGATAAAGAATGTAAAAGAAATTTGTGTCAAAATAGTATTTCAAACGATTTTTCTAAATCAACAAAAATTTATTTAAAAAGATTTAGAAGTCTATTAAACTAAATATGCTCAAAGTTTTATGTGCTGAGAATCAATTGTACTAGTTAAACTTTAGAGCATGGGTCGGCAAAATTTTGGCTATGTGGGGACGGATTGCGTTGTTGAGAGAGTGGTTGGCCGGTGTGGTTCTTAAAAATATTATAAGAAAAAGCTTATCAAAAAGCATTTTTTCAAATTGCTTAAATTCAATAAAATAATGAAGATTCTTAAAATTATTATAGTTTTACATCTTTTGTATTAAAATCTTTTGTATTAAAAAATCCAAAAACAAAACATTATTCAAATTGCTATCGGTTAATCTTGTTCGCAATTATTTTAGAATTCATGGTTTTATTTAAATATTGAATTTGAATGAATTTTTTAATATTCAATATTTAAACAATTTTTGTTTATTAAATTTATTATCGTTATTTAACATGTGGTCACGGGCCAGTCAAAGTTTAGAGGATTAAAGCCTCTCAAAATTCGATAAATATTGATTTTTGCTAAATTATAAAAATATCCACTGTAAAAAATTGAATGATCCAGTGAGCCTAAAGTTTCATAAGAATTCAGATTATAAAACAACTATAGGATGGTGTTTTTCAAATCGCAATTTGTTTTCTAAATATCTTATTAGATTAAGATAAGTACTGTTTGAACAAGAAAAGAATTTTCATAAAACTATATGGATTCGGTGATCAAAATCTTATATGTACACTCTATAAATGCCATTTAAATCCTAGTTTGAAAATAAATCTCCTAATGACTTATTGAACTTAGTTTTATCAGAATTCAGAGACTACTATTTTATGTTATTGCTACCCTTATATCAACCAACTGCATAAACATTATGCAAAACCATTACAGAATGCGTAATTCTAATAAAAATAGCATAAGCAAAACTCAATTAATTCTGAATCCAAAATTTTATAAAAAAATATGTGAAGTAAGCATATTTCGAGACATTGCAAATAAAGTACACAATAATCAAGTCAATAAAATACTATTGAAAAAGTATGGCATAAAAAAGAATATGTTATCCACTGAAAAAATATTAGGACTCAAAATTAATTTTTACTGACGCATATTAAATTATTTAACATATAATAGTGTTTTCACTCCAGAAGTAAAAATAGCATATTATTAGGTGTACTGATTGGTTTTAAATTATTTTAACTAAATAATTAAACTTAAATTTTACCTAGGTCCCCGACATTTTATTAATGAATATAGCTGAAGCATATTATGGATTTTAATCTTTTTTTTAAAAAAAACATTTTTTATCAATCCAAAACGAAATGCGGACTATAAACCTTGGCAAGACCACATTTTCGATCGGAACGTAATGCAACAAAACCCTAAAAAAGTTTGGCATCTACGTGGACGTTTTGAAGGTTAATAAGTGCCAACGTTGGTTTCGGAGATTCAGCAATGATGATTTGGACAATAACAATGTTTTAAAATCACTGGTTGAGTCAAGCTCAATATCATCAATGCAAAAAATATCTGACACACTCGGGATAATTTGGTGCATAGTTAAAAGGTAAACAGACAAATTATTTACGAATAATTTATTTTGAGTTACTAAAACCGGGTTCCTCTTTCAATTTTCAAATTCAAACAATCTGCCCTCTGTTACTGACTAGAGAACGGATCGATCCATTTCTCAGAAGAAACGTCTCCGTCTCAGTAGATGTGACAAATTATTAAAGAAGATTCATGAAAGATTATTCTTTACACCTCAAAAGATGAAGAAATGTCTAAATAATGGAAATTTTGACCAGAAAGATTTCGATAAAAAAAGAATTTCCTTTTTAAGCTAAGGGATAAATTTAAAATTAATGATGGTCTTTTGATTGTAAATAAAGATGGAATGGATTTATTATTGGTCCCCATCGAATTCACTCAACAACTTGTTACTAAAATTCATGAAGAAACGTGCCATGTCGGAGTAAAAAACTAGTGATTTATATAAAAAATATATTCTATTGGCCAAACATACAATCTACGATTAAAGAATGTTTACAAAAATGTCAAGAATGTGCAAGGCGAAAAGTAAACCAAGAACAAACAAAAGAAACCCAAAACCTCGTGTAAGCTCAGAAATTTTGGATCAAATTGTAATAGATATTGCTTATATGAAACAAATAGAAGCAAAGAAATATGTTGTAGTTATAATTGATAGATTTACAAAATTAGTCAGTTTAACAGCTACTTCAAAACAATATGATAAAGCTATATATCGAGTTTTGTTAAGCCAAGTTTTGGAAAGCCAAGGAGTATACTTTTAAATAGAGGAAAGTACTTTTAAAGTGCGTTTCTGAAAGAAAAATTAGGTGTACTTGGGATTCACCAAGAATTTAGTTTACCTTATCAACATCAATCAAATGGGTTATATGAGCGCACAATAAGAACGATGAGGGACCTCATAACGACATCCTTGGCTAGAGTAATTGAAGAGAAATTTTGGCTCGAAATCCTACCGAAGATTGATTTTTGCATTAATACAACGCAGCAAAGTACAACAGGCTATCCACTGTTCGAGATAATTTATGGAAGGAAAATTAATCTGCATTCTAGCTTTGCAGCACCAGTTAGAAGAATCAGTTAAACAAAATGCACAAAAAGCTGCAGAAAAGATAAGAAACAAACTTAAACAAACAAGGTATGCGACACTTTGAGATCGGAGTGAATGTTTTATTTCGAAAAGAACCAAAGATGAAATGCAATACGAAGGGCCATATAAAATCAGAAAATTTATCTCTGTCCGTCAAGTGGAACTACAGAACAAAGATACCAAAAAAGTACGAAGAATAGAGTGGCTCAAAAAGTGACATCTTTCTTAAAGAAGGGGAGAGTAATATAATATCTTATTTTAATATTAAAATAAGATGTAGTTTCATTTGATATTTAAATTGTTTATATATCATTTGTTTTTGAATAATTTTTGGATTTAGATTTATGTCAACAATTGAAAAACTTAACTTATAAAAATAAAAATTTATTTATTTTGGAAATTAAAGTATGGCATATTTAATGATATTGTTAACAGTGAATTCACTAACCGGTTTGTACTAATTATATTGCCGGACTAACTCTCTAATTTTTGACAATATTCTTGCCCTTCTACGGAAATTTTTAGAAAATATGAATAATATATTTTATAAAATTATTGATTTTTTAAAGTATTGCTTGAAAAAAAATTTAATTGCTTTTGTAATTCATACTCACGAGTAACAAAAACATTGCAACACATGAATTAAAATACAATCAAATCAAAACCTATGCAAGTTAAAGTAAAAGTACTCATGAGCAATAAAAAAGTTTTATAATGAACAAAAGAAATATCTTTACGAAAGTTGAACCATTGTCATTGAACTCAGCACACAAAACTCAATCTATACAAACTTAAATTGAAATTTTTGTTGTGAGATAGAAATAATTTTGAAATATGTTGAAACAATTTTTTAAATACGAAATATCGTATACAGTAAAACCTCCTATAACGCGATTTCACTACAACGCGGTTCAAAGAATGCGAATTTTTTTTTCAACACGATTAGTTTTAATATAATTTGTTCGATGATTTATATGTAAATATCTTAATGTTTATCTAACTAATTTTTAATTGAAAATGCAAAAATACTGCTTAGATCATTTTCTATATATTCACTGTAAACTGAATAGCTTTTACAACGCTGTCTTTTCTGAGAACGTATCTATCGCGTTGTAGGAGGTTTGACTCTATTTAAGTTACAATAAATTTATAAATTTCAGGTCAACTTATGCTATATTTTTAAAGTAAGATTTATTAAATTTTTATTTAAATACTACGATCAATCGTTTTTAACAATTTCTGAATACCTACTTCCGGAAATGAGACATCATTTTCAAAATCTTATCTCCACTTGTACTCAAGGAAATGTGCAAGATAAGTTCTTGAAATATCCTCTAATTGCTAACTTTTTTAAAATTAAAAATTCGCATAATTTGATGTCCTTGCGTGTTTTTTATTATGGGGTTGTTGTGTATAGTTTGTATGTTTTTATTTTATTTGTCTTACGAAACATATTTTTCTACTTTTCTATGGTAAATTCACTTAATTTATGCCTATGTCTATGCTTGTCGTTATTTCAAATAGATGTATATTTTTCAATATATAAATTAATTATTACAGTGAAACCCCGTTATAATGCGAAAATCAGGGTCCGTTAAATCGAGTCGCGTTAAAAGTGGAGTCGCGTAAAAAAGTGGGGTTTTACAATATTGAACTTTTTTTTCGGGCAAGATATACGTGTACATATGTATAGATCAAAAGTCGGCTTATCATCAGATGATTATAAAAATTTGATTAAAATTTAGATAAATTTAAAGCATCGATGCCAATATATAATAGTTATTACCATGCATTATAACATTTATTAATTTGTGCTTTTAGAATTGGGCCTGAAATTGGAACACCTTCAAAACGAGCTTGTACAAACCATTGATATAAAGCTGAATCTAACACATTGTCACTTGCTGACTTAACTCTTTTAACCTGTAAACCAAGTCCATCTTCTAGAATGTTGGGTAGACTACGGATCTTTACTTCGTTTGTTTTCCAACCTCTCAAAGTGGACTCGCTGATTCCCAAATCTCTCGCAAGCTGGGTTTGTCGTTTGCCATTCTTTAGTTGATCTAGGGCAAGCAGTTTTTCTTTGGTAGAAAACGACATTCGTTTTTTAACTTGTTTTACCATAACATATAATTATTTTTTAATATAAACAAACAATATACACTTATAAAGGATTTAAATTAATAGACTTAAATATTACGAATCATTTTTCATTAACTAGAAGTTTGATCACGGCATATATTTTGACAATTTTATCACGCTATATTTATTAAGTTTTGTTATTTTTTTCAAGAACAGTTTTTTATGGTAAAAAATGAATTTAATTTCATGTTTTGGTTCTTTTAATTTTATCAAATTTTTTTCTAAATGTAAATGAATATAAAAATTTTGGGTTCCATGCTACGACCGAGTTAAATCCGAATTCGCGTTATAGCGGGGCTCCACTGTATTTATAGAAGACTTTTATTTGTGATGTAACCGCTGAGAATTTATGAAAGATTGTATCTAACAAAAAATATGACGCATCAAAATGTTGTCTTACTTTTTAACTAATGCATGACCAATCCCTTCACTGGTGAGTAATACCCAAATGTGCTGGATGACACATCTTATTCCTATTTAGGTTTGAATTTTTATTATTGCATATATAAGTTAAGTTCATACCATTGTTCGACAGTTCTGATGACCAACATATATCTGAACTTCTTTATACCTTTTAACTGATTTTAACTGCGATTCGATTGTAAAATCAATTTTTGATTCATAACTGGATTCATTTCTAGTTAAAAACAGATAAATACAATTATTTTTAAAAGATTTACAGTTGTAGATCATCTAAAAATGATTGAATAGATGGCGGGCAAATAATGTCACCTCGTTCTTGCTCTCCTATATAGAAAATTCAAAAGGAAAAAGATGTTATAAAAAATTAATTATGTAAAAGTTTTATAAAAGATAACAAATCTAATAAATAAAATAATAAATCAAAACAAAACGATGTATCAATGTCATGCAAAATATATAGTATTTTTTGTACAAATTAGAAATAGGCGGTAAAATTGAACTAAACAGCATAGTGATAATAAGACAGAAAACCGGACTGACAAAGTAGAATGCATGAGATAATAAATTATGAAATTGTATTAAAAATGTAGCTTGTAAATATATGCTATAAACAAAAGGTGCAAACTAAGTCTAACAACATCAAACTTATTTGAGGTAAAACTCTTTATAATATACGTTGATGGGAAAATCAAATTAATGAATTTTTTTTAAAAATCATTCGGATTTCAGCAATTTGTAAGATGACTGGTAAGTTATATTTTAAAAAAATAATTTTTAAGGCTTGTATTTTGATTTCATAATGAAATTCAAGCTTTTAAATATAATTTTAGTTCCACAATTTTATATATATATATATATATATATATATTTGTATATATACTCTATTTCAATTTAAAGTATAAAAGTAATTATTTTAAAAAACAAATTAATTTCCTTAAATTAATTTTAACTTAAAAACTTAGGAAACGCATCATAACTCCGCAGGCCACATTTAAAAACCCAAAATATTATATTTAGATACACTATTTACATCTTTACAAAAATTTAAACATAAATATTCAAGGCGGACACATGCGACCCGTGGGCCACAGGTTGGACACCCGTGATGTATTTCATTGAAGTTAAAAAGAATGGTATCAAAATAAGTTTGTATGTTTCTATTATGAAACTTCATACTTTAATCCTTTAAAGACGTTTCCGCCTACTGATTCTGTCATATATGTTATTGTCGATCACCTAAATTTATTAGTCAAGGGTTTTAAGGAAAGGTTCTGATTTAGGATATATACAATTTCCTGCATGGATAACTCAACCAATGCTGTGAATCTATTTGGTATTCCAGAAATATATCAACAAGAAATTTTTATACATATATATTAATACTTATATATATACTTTTAACATATATACTTTTTATAATACTAATACATATTTTTATATCGTTATTTTATTTTATTTTGCTTACTTTCTACTTGGTTATTATTATAAAAAATATAAGCAATATTTTTTATTTCTTAAAAAAATTTTGTTTTTTTTAAAAATAGATTTTATTTTTTTCCCCGGATATCTTTGTAAAAAGCCAATATTTTACTTGTTATAATAGTTTTCTAGCCTTATTATTTTGCTTCTCTTTAGGCTATCCTTTTTTAGATAGTTTTATTCTTGTATTCATTCTTCCCGTAATTTTCTTCTTATATCGCTTTCTTACTATTTTTGGAATTTTTAATTAGTCTCATTATATTGTAGAGAACATTATTGTATTGTAGAGTCTCATTATATTGTCCCCCACCCCATTTGTATACCTTTGCCGTTCCTCTTGTATTATTTTTTTCCTTTTTGTATTTTCAATCAATTTTTATTATAGTGTAGATATTCTTGCTGAACTTTCTGCTTTGCATAACAAGACGAAGAAAAATAAGTAATAATTTAATCTTGCTGGCTAAATTTTACAATTTTAATTTTTTTAAGGTGGGGCATCAGATATTTAGAAGCACTTTGGTGAGGCATAGACCAAAAGAGGTTGAAGCACTGCTTTAAGGGTACAATGATTATTGATTGTTTTTCTTATCTTATATCAGTAGAGTTAAGTGTAATGAGATAAATTGTAAGAAGCCAATATTTAGTTTAATATGCCACTCACAAAACAATGCTGAAATGGGTGACCAGACACATCATACGAGACATTTCATCATTTCATCATTATAGCAATTCATCATTGCACATTTGAACATTATAGCAATTCATCATTATAGTATTTCATCACCATAACATTTCATCATTGCATTAAGTGCATTTATCTATTATCCCACAACAGAATTCATTACAGTAAAACACAAAGACTGTACACAAAAATGTATTAAATCACTTTTTGAAAATATTTCCAATTTTTTCCAAATTTCTTTGCAAGGCCAGTTTTTCTGTGATGTTAAGATCACAGGCATCTTAGTGATGAAATGTTATGGTAATGAAATACTATAATGATGAAATGTTGCAATGATGAAATGTCTCGTATGATGAGGTGTCAGGGAACCGCTGAAATGAATTACTATGCGAATAATGAATTTTGAATTATAATATTAAATAAATGTCATCTAACAGATGGAATTTATTCTTTTTTTAGTCTATTTATTGTTAATTAAAGACATCTTGACTACTGATTATTTTATATAATCTAAAAAACTCATTTTTGGTAGTCAGTTGATACAAAAAAATATGAAATAAATACAATACCCTCAGGTCTAGGTGGTCCAGTATTTTCCCAATTATAATGAATTCGAAATGAACTTGTATCTAAAGGTAATCGTTCTGGCTGAAAAAAGAAAAAAATCATAAATTAGATTATTTCTGTCTTATTTAAATAAATATTAGGTTTTGATGATAATTGTCATTGTAAAAGCTACAGAATTGTCCGCTGCCAATTGATTTCATTGAATATTTTATTCAAAAACAAGCCAATTTGTAAATATTTTAAACATTTAAAATTTTTATAAAAGATTTAAAAGCCAGTCGGTCACACATGACCAATGGTCATTGACCATGTAACAGTGAACCTAAAACACATATACTTATTATATAGTGTTTCGGCTAATTTAGAATAAAATTTTTTAAAAACTAAACATCCTATCAAAATTTCATATAAATTAAAAAATAAAACAATTAATCATTTAAAATTTTAAAATGACATTATATTTATTAAAGATTTGGTTTGTCGGACATGAGAATTTAAAATTATTAAATCAGCCGCATTATGAATAATCCCAACTTCTTTTTAACACAGCGCACTAAAAGAAAATTTTTTATTTTTTCCACGAATTATTTGTTCTAACACCAAGTCCAAAATAATTTTTTAATGTGTGTAGTTACAAAAATATAATTAGAGAAATATCAGGAATTTTTATAGTTGCATTTTATATTTATCTATTAAAAATATAATACATCATTAAGTACATCATTAAGTAATTTTATTCAAAAGTTGGGTAGAAGAAAAAATCATTGTAAGTTTTAATTTCAATATAATTTCTGTTTGCATTGCAACGAAAAAGTAATATTATATTTAATATAATATTTAATATAATATCAATATTAATTAAAATTAAATTTAACCAATAAAATCAAATATTAAAATACAAAATATATAAAATTTACTCCTATTTTTTAAATAAACAAGTAATGATCGAAATTACTTGAAAAAGGCTGTGCCAAAAATTTGTGAATACCTTAAATAAATCTGATTCGTAGTCAAATTGTGTAGAAAATATTATGTCACTTATAAAGAAATCAAATGTGAAAAACAAAAAATTTCTTATATTATTATTATTATTTTAAAATGATATTATATATCTAACCAATTATTAAACTAATAGATGGGAATAGAATATTGACAAATCTGACTAGCCGGAACAAAATTATTTTCCGACAAAACCGACTTGGGCATTATAAAACATATTTCTCCAACACAAGATGATTGATCTCGCATAAATATGAGTATTATCGTTTCAGAAAGAGAAAACATATTTTGATAATAAATTGACCGACAATTTACAACCAATAATATCTCATTACGAAATATATTTAATTAGAGAAATTTCGATTCTTTGATAGAAACCAAACAAAAAAATAAATTTCACACCACAAAATTCCCAATAAATTATGAGAAAAAATAAATGAGACAAATCAACAAACAAACTGGTAAAGTACTTATTTCATTATATTAATTATATTATTTATATTTGGGTGGCAACTATAATTGATCAAAAAATTTTCTATTTTTTGGAGATTTTTAAGATGATTTTTGTTGGTGCCTAAATTTGTTTGTTTTCATACGAAATTATTTTTAAATACATAGCAAAAAATACAGTGCTATTTATCAAAGGTATCATAAAATCCAAACAGCTAACAAGTTCGTTTGGTCAGCGATTGTTGTCCTAGAACGGTTTTAATTGGTTATAAAATTGTTGGGTTATGCAAATAAGTGTAGATAAAATGACTTATTGCAAAAATCGGATTTAGTAAATTGTTTAAAGTAATTATAATTTTATTATGCCTGAAAAAACAAAAACTATTCGGAAGAGACAAGCGATTTCTTTAGAAACTAAATCTTAGAAATCGGACAATGATTGATGATTGATAAACCTTTGGATGAGAAGGATATAATTGAAGCCACAACAGGTAATGGTACTAATGAGAACGACGATGATAAATACGAAGTTGAAATTCATCCACTTGAAATTTGTTACGAGTATAGAACATCATTTTCTCACTTATGATCCTGACATAGAACATGCATTAAAATTGCAACGTAACCCGCAGATCTGTACGGATGGTTATCAAGAACTGTATAAGCAACTTAATAAACCAAAAACACACAGCAGCTGATGACAGATTTCCTAATCAAAAGAAAGCCAACATCAGAGAACCACACTCTTTATTGGATACAACTCAGTTGGTAATAAACGTTCGCGCTTATTATCATGTATCGATGAATAGTCTAAATAAATATTTTATTTCTATTCTAATTTCAATTTTTATAATTATATACTAAAGTTTCTTTTATTAATTATAATTTGTTTAGCTGTCGATTTTTAATATTATACTTTTTTGCACGGTTTCATCTTACATGGTTTTTAAAGTTATGGAACACATCTTCAATTTAAATATGTGCAGCATGTCTTTTACACGGTTTTCATTGGAACGTATCTACCTTGTAAAAGAGTTGGTAGATATTTGGTAATATTTTTCTTTTTTGAATAATTAAAAAATAATTAATAATAATATAGAACAAAATTAATAATCTTTTTTAATACTTGAAAATCAGATTGACGATTTTCTTGCTGTCTTGTATCAAACAAATATATTGAATCATACATGTAACTAACTAATATATGATTTCCTAAACGCGGTTCAAAACTCACGCTATTTACACATCGTCTTCCATAATTATAAAGTGGGCTTCGATTCGATATCTTATTATCTATTGGAAACTGAAGAGGCCTACAAATTTCTGTAACGTACTTTAATGTTTTTTCAACATCTATTTATTATAATTAATTTAAAATCGCATAAAATGAACTTACTGTTAAAGCTTTTGTTTAAATATCTTTTATCGAAAACTCTGACACAACTATCACTTCCACCAATTGCAATTTTATAAGAACATAATGGATGAATTGCTATGGCGGATAAGGAGCACGGTAAATTCATTTTTAAAAATGGTATATTATTCGATTCACGAATATCGAAAATGCAAAAGGTTTTATCATTGCTCGCGGTTGCAAAATTAAATGCTTCGTCTTCAAATGTAGCAATCTATTGAACAAAAATAGGACAATACAATATTAATAATTTTATTAACATTTTTTAAATTGATATTTAGGGAAACTCGAACTAATACCAAGTGATCAATTGATAATCAGATTATTACACGAAAAATTCTGCGCAACGAAAACTACAATTAGGATGCAAAAAATCTTAATCATAAAACTACTGGACAAATCGCTAATGGAATGTTATGAATAAGTCTATGGAAAAACTATGGAAGAGAACTTCGATAAGCTTTCTCAAAATCAAAATTAAAATCATTAATATATGTAAAAATACATGAACTATTTATGAAACGAAATAGAGAGGGGAAACGTTAATTTTGAGAACTCGGGAACAACATTACAAGCGTAGGCTCGTGAGTTTTGAATGGATTTGGAGTTCTCAATGAAGGACCCTCACCGAACAACAATCAGTACCCGAGGTCTAGGCGGTCAGATTTAGGATAGCACTCTGGTATAGCGGCTATCGGGTCGTCTCCAATTGTGACTCCATGTATATAGGATGAAGTTAATGTCGAGTTGCCCAGAGTGACAATTAAACGCAAGCCGTGCAACAATCCGTTACGTGAAGATCGACAACGTACCGAGATCTAGAGGTTTGATTCGTAGTGGGTGGTGCCACGGAGCTGTACTCAATTAGCTAGCGACCGACGAAAGTCATGATTGCTTGAATCAGGTGAAAGTAGACATCAAATTGTAAGCCATTACCAGATACGTATAGGTTGATTTACCCACTACGAGCTGAATGATTGCGAAATACCTCGTATACATGCGCCGTCTAGATATAATTTATATCATCCTTACATATACTTGATTGTCAGTCAGTAAACATTACTATCAATTTCATCAATTTTTTGGTCATAGAACAATAAAATCTATGGGTCATTTTTCTATATATATTTTGTCACTACTCATTTTATCTATAATTTCAAATTAATAATCAGTAAAAATCATGGTTCATTACAGTAACAGCACCGATTTATCTATCTCAAATAAATTCCATGAAATTTTAGTTGGAGCGGCATTTACACTCTGGACTAGATAGTCGAATTAATTAAATAAGTTTGGAAATAACTCTGATAATGACCGAAATCTTTTTAATTTGCTTTGGAATAGATTATTTAGATGAGTTGATAATTGATTAACCAATTAAATTTTGACGATAGGATTTCAGATGATTGTTGTTATTTGTCATGGTTATTGATAACGAAACTCACTTTTGGCGAATGACCAATGTTGTATGCATGGGTTATTGAGGATTCAAATGTAGCTGACGACTTCCCAAACTCGCCGAAATTATTAAAGATGTTTTATGAAGATCAATGTTAGATATTATATGAAATTTTAAAAAAATAAAGATTTCATATAAAATAAAGATTTCATTTTGTACAATACAAGAAATGGAATTATAGAAAACTATCCAATTAAAGACAAATTGCTTACTGAAAAATTTATTCTATGCTCATCAATTATAAAAACTAAAAATTTCCACAGCGTAATATTCTCGAAAATCATGTTATGTATATAATAAAACACTGCTGTAATTTTTGCACAAATTTCATAAAGTCACTAAATTACTTGTGAAATGAATTATCATAATTGTGCAATCATTTTCCTATTAATAAATTACAAATAATATTACAAATAATATTTATATTTTTTAATATTTTAGCTAATCATGAGTTCTTTCAAAAAATATTATTTAATAAAGTATTCATCTTCACACTAACTTTTACTACAATATAAATATTTGGAAGTAATAACTAACATTTAGTGTAGGTCCAGAATGCTTATAAAAAACATTTAATTCCTTGTTGGTACTATTGACATCGACTAGAAATATTGAACCGCATTTTGAAGCTGAAACTATCTATTTATTCACATGTATAAAATTTTACATATAAATTAACGAAACTTGATTGTTATAAATTGGCATGAATTTAGCACTCAATATATTTCGTGAATTGGGTAAAGAGATTTCATATACATGGTCTTTAACCCATGGCTTAAAAAAAATTAAGCAAAAAAGTACAAATATGCTACTTTATCCCAGTCAGATAAAAATTGATGAATGCGTAAAATTGCATCATCTCCACCAGATAAAATCTTTGTACCACTCTTATCCCAAGCCACTGTATTAACCTAATTTTAGTTTAAAAAAATTTTAGTTCAATATAATATCCTACACAGCCTCTGTGACCCTCTAACTTTTCAAATACTTTAAGATTTTCTGTATATGATGCAGAATCTATAATAAATATTAAAAACAATTTACTCGCAATTAAAAATTTTAACCATGATAAAACGATGATTTACTTCTAGAATTCATAAAACGCCAATGTGTTAACATTCGAAAGTTTTAAACATTAGATTTTTTAAAAAAATGAATCAATTAAAACAAATAGTTTAAAATTTGTATTTATTTTTGAAAAATTTAACGTCATTTAAAATATAAATTTTGTAAGTTTTAAATTTTAAATCAAGAAATTTTTAAAGATTTTTATATTATATTCAAAATGATGTTTAGAACTGGTTGGCAGATATCAATATATTTTATCAAATCTTTTATACAACTTTTTGGTGTTAGGCAAAAACTAAGGTTTTAAAAATTTGTATTTATCTCGCACGACATTCGATAACTTTGGGGCGCGCAAAGTCCAAATAAACGATAAATCATCAAATATAGACTATTTAGCATTAAATAAATGTAATTAGAAACTTTAATAAAAAAGAATTATGAAATTCTGACAACTAGGGGAAAATTGATGAAATATGGTGTTGGGCCAACACATAATTTCGTTTAAATGAATCGGTAAGAGCACGCAAACACAACACGCTGATTTAAAATCAGACCCATAAAACACTAATTAACCCTGCTAAAATATGAGAAAGAAATAATTAAAATATAAAATTAAAGACATAAAAATAAATAGAAATAATAACAGAACGCAACAAGATCCGCACGAAACAAACACAGAAATAAAACGAAAACACGAAAGTTTGACCAAAATCGACAATTTACTTAAAGAAACAAGAGTTCATGAAAATTAGAACCAAAAGTAATTAATTTGAATTGGAAACAATTAAATTATTTGTTAAAAGAATAAATTGTCAAAGTAAATCAGAAAATAAGAAAATTAAAGTTATAAAATACAAAGAAATTTCCAAGGTCAAATTTTGTTTTACTACATCAAATTTAACACTCAATGTTAGGGTCACAAAATAGGTATATATACCGATTCATTTTCACAGAATTTTAATCACCATTTTTCAAACAGTTCAACAGTTTTAACTAGTTGTTGACCAGTTGTAATACGACGACGACCTTACGAACACTCGAATCATTTTTGTACCGAATCGAACGAATTTATTGTTTGAAAGTAAGCAAGAATGACTTGCTAATTTATATGAACTGGATGTCAATGAGAATTGAAAACGGAATTGATATTGATTAAAAATGTATATATTAAATGAACTCATCAACTTTCTACGTCGAAATTTTTCCGGCCCACAGCCACATTTTAACAAGCTAGTAAAATCTTAAATAAAGATTGAGCAGTGTAAGTGTGGTGTAAGTCCGCCAACAGCTCGTGCCCGTGAGAGATCTTGCCGTGGATAACGACGGACTCGAACGTCAATTCATTCATTATCATAATGGCAGAAGGGAGATCGGGAGGCAATCTTTTGGTTGACAACCTTTCTACCTACTCCCGAAAAAACGACCTAAACTATCATTACTCAACGGCTAAAATATTAACACAGAGTAGTCCAGTGGGCACTCTTAAACTCTAACATCAACACAAAAAAATTCATTAGGATCAACTTGAGGTTAACAGGAATTGGGCGTGCGGAAATCGATGCATCGGGTTTCTAAAAGGTCTTATAAATTAGTAATAATCTAGAAAAATATAAATAAGCGTTATAAATCCTTAATTTGATAAAATAAGACCAAAACTAAACTGAAAATTTTATAAAATCATTAATCTGATAAAATAAGACTAGAACTAAAACAAAAAACCGTATGAATCATTAATAATTTTGGTAAAATAAGATTAAATCTAAACAAAAATCCTTATAAATCATTAATAGTCTTGGGGAAATATGACGGAAAATTTAATTAATAATCTTACTAATCATTAATAGTAGCAATTTACGACAAAATCTCACATTTACGATTAATAATATGCCCTAAACAAGCCAGATCACGACCAGCGATGATAAAAGGAATCAAATTGAACGACTCTGGAAATTTTTCTATATGGTAGTTTGGTACCTGTCAACAGTTAAAATCCCTGCAACGCCCAATAATCAGCAGCTCCCGTGACGTTATCAGCATATTTTTTTGCTGCATCAAATAGTAGGAGAAAGAATTGCCTGTGATCACACGGGAAATTTCTCGATAAACAATTATTCCACGAACAAAATTTCTCACAGATTGGTCATGAACGCGTAAGTACCATTTTCGGCAACAATGATGAATAAGGCGGTAATTAATAATATCAACAACAGAAGTTAGGCCTCTTAATATTAATCTTACCAACCATTTACTCATCGGATAAATCGCACACCACTTAAATTAATAATAAGAAACAAGACAAACAGCGACAAATGATTAAATTGACATATCAAAATCCGAGTTATTCATCAGTTAAAATAAATGCTCAGGTAGTTATTTGCAATGCCTTCAGGACGGATCATGACTATACCGGCCAAAATACTAGAATGAGCGGTAAGCGGCCACTCGGTGTTCTAAAAAATCTTTAATGCAGAAAAGTAAAATTCACAGTTACTCCTGAAGAGTCCACGACCAGTATTCCGGCACCAATCCTTCATAATGCCAATCCCTGTTCCGGTGCGACAAAAACGATTCATCAAAAGCTTAAAAATGCGACTCAATTATCAATACAACAAAAATAAAAACTTTACCATAAAAAATTTTTCCGAGCAAGAAAAAATAGACAGCCAACTCGAGAAAATCTGATAAAATAGCTCGAGTGACTGGATAGAAAATTTTGAGTAGCCGTCGGCGTGTGTATAAACCACACTGAAAATTTTCTTCTCTCCGATCGATAGAAGAACTGAATTAAAAAAGTCAACCAATCATCAGTTTCCACCGAGATTCACTGTGTGACCACGTGGCAACACACACCTAGTGACGAAGAGTATATATAGTAGATGGGACACATATCAAATCCAGAACATTATGCCAAATTTTACAATGCTAGCAACGTCAAAGTGTGGAGTTGATACTATGGAGACTAGAAAAAAATCGCCGAATGGAGTTCCTAGCCGACAAATCTCCGAAGTGCAGGATCGTCAAATCAAGACCACTTCTGTGCGCAACCGAAGAAATACTCAAACGGAAAATTACTCTACATGTACGGCTACTCTGGCCACCTTTTGATGTACAATAAAGAATTAGTGTAGAATTACTATGCTCATTCATTTGGATAATCGCCCAACAATGAATTGCGATCCTGTAAACCGTAATTACTCTAAATTGAAGCAGACAATTCCCATTAAAATCATGAATAACCTACCCTACCGGTAACCGTAGTGAACCCTCTCACCTTAGTCATAACATCCTCATCGGATTGACTAGTCCGAAACTTCGTCAACTCTTACCATTCATTTCTTCCACAATTAGAACATGAAATATAGAAAGTAATGATATAGTAGTACAAGGAGAGTTTCCCGTTAGTCCGATCGCCATCAATTTTCCCTCATAGACAATCCAACATTTTTAGAAATTAGTAAATGGTTTTACTTTCAATTTACTATTTAGATTTATTTGCCGTGATTTTTGTTATCTTTTGGTTATGACATTTAGCATTTGAATTATTTATCTATGCAATTTTTCCCTTTTAGGGTGTTTAAATCATTTAGAATTATTTAATTTTACATTTTTATTAGGATAGTTAGATTACTTGCATTATTTACCTTTATAATAATTTTATTGTGCTATTTAGATCATTTGAATTATTTATCCTTGCATTATGATATTACATCATTTGAAATAAATTTATATGATTACCCTAGAAATGAACTTTTTCAAATAATCAAACCTCGAAATTAATTATAATTCATTAGATTGGTAAATCGATTTACACATATTTTCTGGATTAGCAATTTGGCTCGAATTCACAAAAATTTCACGATCCGTTTTAGTCCAGCTTTCTTCTAGAAAAGCAAATGGTTTAGGTTAGATGTTTGATGAGTCTATCGGCAAAGAAAAAAACCTCGACGAAATAAATAAACCCGAATATCTGTTACGCCAACTGACCAAAACCCGCCGACTTGGCATAAATTTTCTAGCAACCTTACGACTACACGGAAAGCAGGCTAATACTAGGACCAACAGTCAGGAGACGAATGAAATGACGTTACGCTAACTTATTAATTTTATTATCAACAGGTACCCATAACAGAAGCGGGGAGGACATGGACCGCACTACTCTAACAGTGCCAACCAGATTTGCCAGGAGATATCGACAAGCGTTATGGGATCGGGGCTATACCATATCGACCTATGGTACCCCCGAATGGCCAAATAGGAACGTCAACGGACAAGAAGCAGATATCAAATTCCCCAGCATCCTCATCAAAAGGGAGCCGGATAGAAACCCAGCACGAGAAATACTGGCAAAAAGCGGAAGGCGAACTCCACCGTCTGGAGCAATTTAAGTGGCGCTATAGGTATTTAGCGAATAGACAAAGAGAGTACCTCGCCAGCGGGCGTATCCCCAGCTCGGACGGGCATCTGTCCACTTATGGAGTGGCCCATGATCATCGGGATCCGGCACTACTAGCGAGCGACGCACCTGTCCACTTTGTGGTCCAAAAGAGTCTCTTACAGCCGGATATTCGGGACATTCTGGAGGATCGGGGCGTTGAGAAGCACGCCTATTCGCGGAGGCGCTTGACAAATAAGAGACAGTACCAAAATTAAAGAATTGTATTATGTCTTTTGTTTTAATAAATGAGTTTGTGTTAACATTTTTTTTCCGCCAATGTAAATAACAAAGTTGCAAGTGATTGTTATTAAGGAAAATATGAACAAGCTCCCCGGGGATAACAACGAATAAAAAATGATAATGGGGTTGGGACTGTAATTCTCTGCTAATATTCTAAATTAACCCCTATGATTTATCCGGTACCTATATTATTATTAAGGAAAAACGATGATGGACGCCATGCAGAAGATCGGTAAAGAATTAAAGGACCTTCGGAAAGAGAATGCAAATCTACACCAGCAGTGCCTGCAATTAAGGAAGAGCAGAAAGGAGGCGGCAGAAGCAACAAAAATCGCATTAGGACAGAGATTATTTCGATGGTGTAATGCATGAATAAATAAAATCTTCATTTTGTCATTTGTTTTTCTCACAAGATAAATATATTAGCATAACTCTCTGAGGGGCAAAGATAATACGATATAAAGTAAAGTGAGTAAAGGACCTAAAGGAAACAAGACGAGCATAGACCTTCCATCGGTAGCTCGCTTAACCAGCTGTAGACCGGGTCTTAGCAGTTTTGGAAACAAAGCTCACCTTTGACGGTCACAGAACCATTGGTTACAGTACCAACGTTGCCCAGCAACGGGTAACCAGTAGCAGTCAGGTAGACTTATATGATTGGGGTCAAGGTCACAACGACCACCTATAACCACACAATGGTAAAAACGTGTGGTCGTTTTGTTTTACCGCATCAAAAAACATGCGTGTAAAATCCCCTATAAGTCCATGCCAGATCGATAGAAATTGATGCTATTTCTGAAAAGAATTAAAAAAATTTTCAAAATTTTTTTGCTAATTTCTGGAGAACCCGAAAAGTGAGGAGGTTTTTATTATATTTTATTTTTGTTTTATTTTTTTTTCATGGGTAAAAGATTATAAAACCAAATTTTATAGGGTATTTAGGCCTTAGCTATTATGGGGTTTATGGTTTCGATAACCTTGACCCCAGATATAAATATTTCCTTGCCCCGAATGGTTACCCGTCGCTAAGTAACGTTGGTGATGAAACCATTGGTTTTGAGATCGCCAAAGGTGAGCGCCACCCAGGAACTACTCCGGCCGATCTCAAGATGGGTCCAACGCACTACCGTTAGAAGGTACGTGTGCGATTTCCTTTCCCTGGTCCCTTACTGTCGTATCTGATGTCTTTGTTTTGTACTTGTAATCGCCCCTGATTTTAATTTGGGATATTATTATCAATACAAATCATATAAATCTTAAAGCAACATTCGTTAATCTTTATTAAAACATCAAAGTGAAATGGCATTAACAGGCTCACACGCCTTTAGTTTGAGCCGCTCATCGCTTAGCGCGCTCAGATTTCAACGGCCGGCGCTTGGTTGGTTTGCTTGTAGGCTTGGATGTAGTTGCCGCGTCTCTATAGGCCAGTTGCGCGGGGCAAATACCAAGGGGTAAGTCACCGCCACGCCCTCTTAGCACGCCGACAGCGCTACTTCTAAGCTCTGGATTTGCGTCTTCTGGTTCTGGGTGAGCTGTCGTTCTTCAGCCCACCCCTTTTGCGCCGCCTCCATCTTCTGATATATAGCCTTCACTTTCTTCAGCTCAATACACGTCGCCTTGACCTGTTGGATCTCTCGGGTTAACTGCAGGAGTTGTTGTTGCAGTTGCCGATTGGTTGCATGAGCCTTGTTCAATTCCCGTTGTAGTATTGGGTGTTGATGCAGCTTCATATCTAAAATAATAAATCCTAGTCAGATTTAGTTTTACGGTTTGTGAATGGGTTGCCAATCTATCAATTTAATTCGTTAATAAATCGCTCTACAATGTTCCCTTATTTATCGCCTCATGGATTTTATTGAGATAAAGAAGAAGAAAATGAAAACGAAAGCCTTATTCTAAATGTTTATTTAAATCATGCATCGATACACTGGAATGCAAACTCTTTAATTCCATGTTCGGCCGTAACGTTCGCGCACATAAGGGTGGTCGCGGTGATTCCCTATAAGTCTTCCTTCGTCCCGCAGCTCTCTCGGCAGGATTCGTCGCGGAATTGTCACGTTGATGTCCTTGATCCGTTCCCACAGTTTCAGATCGTCCAGTTCGTAGGAGACGTTGTAGCGGGGGGCATACCCATCAGTATTAGTTATCTTGCTCGCCGAAATGTCTGCATTGATCTGCCTCAGATATTGCCTGGCCTTCTCTAACTGTTTGTTAGTCTCCTTCTGGTGCTCTTCGAGACGAGCCAACAGGAACTCGGCTTGGCTTCGCATCTCCCTGGCCGTGTTGCGTCCTGGTTCTCTTTTATCGCCACATAAGGGAGTTCGACCTCATCCGAATCCCGTTGCGTGCCCGATCTGGTCTTTTGCTCTGGGGAAATGGAAAATCCCGCGTCCCACATCGCCTGCCTACATCTGGCAGCCGAGTGAGCGGGGAATTGTGCAATTACTCTTCAAATCTAGACATTTTCAAAAATTAATTAAAAAGCTAAATTTTGAAATAAATAACTTTTTTACTGTTTATTTTTTGTATTTCCCTGTTTTAGTACAAATTTTACAAAATATCTTTAATCGTCTTTTATGTAGGCATAACTGTTGTTGAATAACAAAATTTTAATGGGTTCTGATTCTTGTTCGTTTTCATATGTCAAATGTTCTTCCTCTTCCATTGAATCGTTTAAAACGATAAAAATCAATTTCCTTCCCAAAACTTTCGAAAAAGCACTCAGTTCCCCTCTACTATCACTCAATACCTTCTTTTCAAATTTGACAATTTCCGCGTTGTCGTACAATCCATGCAAGATTGGATCACCATGTATAAATTCAACAATTTTTTCAATGTGCGATTGTTTCCACGATTTTAATTTATCTGTAGATTTGGTACATTCGTAAAGTGTCATCCAAGGCGAATCAGGTTTTTTAGCAAACCCCCACTCATCATTATTTAAATCGAAAAAGTTGTTTGAAGGGACTTCAAGAAGATCTTGATGTTGTTCCAACCATTTGTCAAAATCAAAACTTTTATCGAAGCATTTTCGCAATGGTTCATGCAAGGATTTTTTAATGGGTTTACGTCTGGATGAGCGCCTACAACTCTAAAACACTTTGCAATGTCATCGGCGGAACGCCCCTTTGACCATTCCTTGATCCAGCTTGAAAGCTCGATGTAAGTAGGCATTCTGATGTTGCCTTTCTTTGTTTGTAAGGATTTGTCGTTGAGTGCCTTGGCTACATATGCATCATAAAACTCATCGTATGATCCTTAAAAACTTTTGCCTAAAGATACATCTATGCCTTGTAATAATACAGTAAAGTTCGGTGGAACTAATAAAAAGTACACCTTGAATAAATCGGCATATTTATCTCTAAGTTCGTTCACAACTTTTACGTGGACTGGGTAACTGTCCAAAATCAACAACGTTGCTTGCTTGAAAATTGCTGTGGCAGGTCTCATTAGGATGATTTCTCTCAAATATTTTTTTAAAAGATCCTCGCTCCACATGCCTGTTAGATTCACGTCAACCGAAAATCCTGGACTAACTTTTGGGGCGTTTTTCAATTTAGAAAACAACAAGTGTTGATTGACGAACTCACCCTTTGCATTAATTGTCGGAGTGTAAGTGAATTTTTTGTGGGATGTGGAAGCTTTTTTCAGAAAAACTTCCTTGCTACCTTTGATTGCGATTGTATTTGATGGCTCGTGTTCGAAAAGACGAGGAATTTGATCGAAATTGAGAACGTTTTCAGGCTTCACTTTGTGTTTAATTATTATCTCTCGAGCTTCTGCAACGTAGTCACAGGAAATTTCTTGAAAGTTTTCAGGAAGTTTTTGACATCCCGTCTGAGTTCTTCTCACCAAATTAAATCTTTTTTTGAAGTTTGCGCACCATGAGTCAGACGCTTTGAAATTTTGGAATTCTGTTTTTTTAAGATTCAATTCTTTTTTCAGATCCTCGTCCAAATCTTCCTCGTTTAGTGTCAGATTTATATCTTCTACATAATCATCTCTCAAAGTTTTTGCATGAATTTGTATGTATTTAGACTTAACTACTAAACCCAGCTTGTTGCGATCAATAACAAATTCATATAATAATTGCTCCAAATTTTCAAATTGTGGCTTTTTTCCACCGCCAATCAATCGTTTGCGTTCTCTTACTTTGATGTCGTTGTTTTGAAACAAAGCTCTCAGTTCTTTTTCTTGTTGTTTCCATTTTCGAATGTTGGATTCGGGAATGTTGTGAGCTTTTCCTGTAGCACGAATGGATTTAGTTTTGATTTCATCATAAAACCCCCAATTTCTCTTTTACACTGTATTGCTTTTAGTGTGATGAGACTTGTGTGTACTCATTTTGCCTGAAAATGAAAAATTTTAATGAAGTTATGAAGATTTTATATAAAATTTTCGAAATGCAATTAAAAAATCTAAAATTTTCTGAATAACTCGAAAGTTCTTAAAATATTCACAAAGTCCATAAATTTATAAAATAACAATAACTTATCGAAATTCAATTACCAACTTTGAAATTTCATAAAATCTTCTGAATTTCATCAAATGTTTGAAAATTTTATCAGAACTTCCGGAAACTATTTAAAAGTTTCAATTAATTATCGAGAATCTTGAAATTTCATCGCCAGGCTGTATTTTTCCTACCAACAACAGCGTATGGTTTCCAAAACTTATACCCAATCGGATCATTATCGTCACTGATGAATTTAATTTGTCACTTATTTTTTCCAACACTGTTCAAAAATGAATACTCGATTGATTTTTTTTATTTAAAAAAATTAACACAAATTTGAATAGATTGCGCGCGCAAAATAAATAGATGCGCAAACTATTGAGAAAAAAAAATTACGATTTTCAATTTTTGCCAGAAAGCACCAAACTCGACTAGATTGCGCGCGCAAACTCCACGGGAGGGGACGGTAGTACTTTGGCGTTGGAGGTACCCGTAATGAATGTTAGTTCACCGGGTCAGATCTCCTCTCCAAGAACCTCAACGTCAAACCCTTAGTAGAGAGCGAATGATCACGAGGAAGATCTAAATATAGTATAAAATGAAAGAAAAACATACGACCTTGAGACAGCAAGAAGAAATGAAAATATTAAATGATAGAAAAATTTAAAGAATAAATGTTAAATAAAAGACAATTTAGAAAGTGATTATATCGAACCAAGATAATAAACATAAGGGAAGTAGATCAATTGATTATCAAGAAAAAAAGTCAAGTCAATATTATTGTTAAATTATCATCACGAAATGTTAAACGTTATTGAGTAATTAATCTTTGAAATGATTTGACAAAATTTGAATTTTATTTCTTTTAATAAAGAGAAAAGATAATTTATGTGTGTATTTAAAAAAATAAAAATTTTTTTAATTAATTAATTAATGTTGGGCCAATACAAGGTTTTGTTGAAATGTATCGGAAATAACAGGCAAATACAACAACGTAAATTTAAAATCAGACCTATTCACATCAAGTAAACAACTCTAAAATATGAGGAAAATGCAATTAAATATAAAATCATAAAAAAACATAGAAGTAAATTAAAATAATAACAGATATGCATTAAGATCCGCACGAAAGTAACATAAAAATAACAAGATAACATAAAGATTTGATCAAAAAATAAACAGTTTATAAAAACTATCAAGTAAAAAATAAAATAAAGAAAAATGGAATATTTTCAATAAGAAATATTCTATTAAAAATATTAAATAAAATAAATTGTTCATTTAATGTAGAAAAATGATAAAATTAAAATTAGATATACAATTAAAAACCAAGGTAAAATTTTGTTTTAATGCATCAAAAAGAACACGCAAAGTTAGGATCACAAAATAAATATAAATACCGATTCATTTTCACAAGATTTTAACCAATTGGTGAGAGATCACTTTTTACCTTACAAATGCTACGAACGTTTTTGTCAGAAGAAATTAATCGACCTTACTAAATACGAACCAGGAGTCGTTCGAGTTCTGCGAATCATTTTATTCAACACCGTGAATCTATATTACCAAGTGAGGATAATTTCAATGTGGGATGCTGATATGACAACTGATGTATAAATGTTATGATCAATTATATGTATTCAGAAGTAAGGATGTGTTACACGACAAAAAATTTTCCGGCATACAGCCAAGATATACCGCAAGATAGTAAATTATACATACAAGTCGAGACGTATAAGTGCAGGTATATCCGCCAACGTCTTGTGCCCGTGAAGATCCAGTCGTGCGTAACGACGAGTTCAAACGTCAATTACGAAAGCTAATAGGGACAGAGGGAAGATAGGGGATCAGTCTTTTGGCTGACCTTAGTCGCCCCCCTCCCGAAAAATCGATCTAAAATATTTCTGACTCATCAGCTCAAAATCTATCACACCGAGTAGTCCAGTGGGCACTCATAAAATCCTAACATCAATATATTCAACCTTAAGATCAAATATCTAAGGGATGGAGTGGGGAAATGCACGAATTCGTTGCATCGGTAAAATTTTTTTATATTTAGCACTCTTAATAAATGAAAATAAATTATGTGAGTATATACAGTGACCCATAAATTAATCAAAGTATTATAGATTTAACGAAATAAAACCTGTAACTAAAAATTTAGTACTGAGTACTAAACATAAGTTAACCAGGGATATTTTAAAAACCCAAAAATATGAACCGTAAATGAAGTATTTTACCTATGTAGTAAACCCTCAACATTTAACCGAGGTGTTTTGCAAGCCAACGAACTCAATTAACAGATTATTTAATAATAGATAAATAAAAATAAAAACCAATTAAGTAATCTAGTAAATTTAATAAATACCATAAGCAAATCATTTTACGATGAATAAACAGGGAGGCGGGTCAACCTAAATATTTTCATGAGCAAATAGAAAGAATACTGCATAGAGAATTGGCATTATAAAAATAAAACCCACCTAACTACCCATATTAAACCCATTAGTACGTAATAATAGAAACATCAGAGAAATCGACATGATACAATAATAATATGAATTTGGAACAATTCGGAATCATGTTGGAAGTAAAACGATAAAATAATGAATGAGAACAAATGGTCTTTACGACAAGCAAATCCTATTGAAATGTATACTGAAGTGATAGAGAGTAGATTACGCACGGATAATCCCCTGAGAAAATTTCCCACAACCCTAATATCAAACAATCAACGAAAACCCTTGAATTAATAAAGTCAATCGTTTTATTAAAGACATTGATTGAGGAACGAAATTGAATCCAAAGTAAATCATGCTTGTAAATCCATTGAATTATCAGGCTTCCGATCCGAATAAAATTTCCAATAAATCAACGAAATTTTGAACTGAATAAATTCTGGGCAAATCTAATCAATGCAACCCTTTTTATAATTGAGGGAAGAAATAGGCTTGAAATTCGCGATCCAGCTCTATTAAATAAGTAGACATAAATAAGTAAAGACTATGCCCCGTGGATATTTAGCTTAAAAAAAAAGTTGATACCCCCCTAAAAAAAGTTTCCCTGGAGAAGGGGGGGTTAAAATCTTTAAAAAAAATATTTGTTTTAATGAATAAAATTTTTTTTATATTATTTGTTTTAATGAAGTAAATTATTATTTAATTTAACTTCCGATTTCAACTTCAGACAAGAGGCTATAACATTTTGGACGAAGGAACACCCACTCCTTGTATTTAAGTCCATTATTTTCGTCTTTGAACTTTCCAATGACAGAATCAAGGTTCCTCCTATACAAGGGATGTTTTGGGTAATAATTAGAAGTATCGAGGAGATTATCACGAACCATGTCGCGAAAGAATGTCTAACTTACAATTCTTAATTTCCAGAAAAAAGGAATCGGTGTCCCCAGCAACTATATTAATTTCACAAGTGAATTCGTTTCGATATTTTTTTAACTCTATGTATTGCAATTGATACATCCTAAGTTTAGATAAATCGAGTACAGTTTGTCCCATTCAAAATCTCCATATGGTAATGGTTGACTTAAAGCCCAACAGTGGAGATTATTGATATCAGTGTAAAGGAGTTCGGTGTTATCATCAGATACTACTTGATGTTTATTTACAAAGGTTAATCTACCACGGATTCCCCCTTCGAAAAAATTATACATCTCCATGTCAGTGAGAAGTTCAATTGATTCTTCAAAAGTTATAAGAGTCGATGCCCAAGACATACCGGGAATTCCATAAAAGTTAAGTGATTCCAATCAGTTATGAGCTAAGGACTTTGAACGAAATTGCTGGAAAAAGTCAGCCAAAAGCAAAACATCAAGTTTGAGGTAAACCATCATATAATCTAGTAAAGAGTTACAATTGGTTTCTTCCCAAATAGATTGAGCCTTACTATATTCGGCTTCAGTTATATCTTCCCAAATCGGTGGAAGTTCATATGTAGTTTCTAAAACTTCTTGAGAGGTTGCAAAGCTATAAGGAAAATGCCTTTAGTATCGATAATGCTACCTACAAAATCCAAAAGAGGTAAAGGAAGAGTGATCAATGTTTTAACTGCGTTACTTAATGAACTATTAATAAATTGACAAGAATCAATGAATTTTACAGTTAATCCACTGATTCTTGCCGACAAAGAAAGAAACTTTTCACTTGTTACAAGAATAAAACTTATTTTAGACGTGTTAAAATCACTCATACCATATTTGAGGATATGGTGAAGATCATACCCACTCAAATTATGAAAAACAACTGAAAATTCAAACCTTATTTGTCGAGAAGTATTATATTTGGAACAAGCTGCTCCCAAATATTTTCCAGTAAAGTGATCATAGTCCTTAACCGTACTGATAAAATCTTTTTTACACAAATAACAACAAGTTGCCGAAGAAAATGAAAGAATATCTGAGTCTGTTAATCATATTTTCTTTTTATAAATATTTGGATAAAAGGGTAAAACAGTATTAATTGAAATATTATTTATTTCTTGTAGAAAACTAACTACACAATCATCACCGAGGAAACTCTTATATAATTTTTACCTGTAAAATTGTTAATTAAAAGTAAACCGGCCGAGATCGGCATATGTATTTGAAAATGTCTGTCATCTGAAGTTAAGATAGCCTCATAATCGGGATAAAGAACGAAAGGAGGAGTTACAGTTTTAGCCCAATTCTTAAATTCTAAGTTTTTATTTAAAGGTAATGTATAAAGAGTTGTGCCTAATTGATTTTTATCACAAAACCCTTTATGATTATTTAATGAAATTGTATTGCGAAAACCATTTAGACAACGATGACACCATATACTTTGAACTCTAGTATCAGTAAAAGAATGATTCCTATAATTTAAAAGCCTATCTAATTTAGTAACAGTGATATAATGATAAGAATCAAGGCTTTCTAATAAAATTAAAATAATAGGTTGTCCTCTAACAACTTTAGAACGATGAATTATTTCGACATAAGGGTGTTTGAAAACTTCAGGATTGTTGGCGAATAGGGTTGGTTTCTATTTATTTTTTCTAGGGTTTTTGTGTATCTACCACCTAAACGCCATCAAGATTACTATTCTATCCCTCCTATGTACCCATGGTGATTGCCTTGTTGAAATTTCATGAGCAGGTGAGCTCCATTTCTAGAACTACTCCTCATGATATTCTCACTTTCGGGTTCTTGACTGCCGATGGAAGGTCTTACGTCTTTCTTTTTCTATATCCTGGTCCTTACTCGACTATTCCGACAATTCCAATACTTATTTGTCATCTTTACCCATTATTTATAAAGGTATCCTTCAAAAATTTGAGCAGCGTTCCTCCCTTATTTTTTTGTAAATTTCCTATTTCATTTGTTTACTCACTGTATCGACTACATTTTCGTCCTAGTTTACACTTTATCTTTCCTATATTAAAAATTTGATTAATCGTTCCTTAACTCACGGTACATTTCCCATGATTTTAAGTAGTTAGAACCCTCTGTGGTCACTTTAATAAACACTACTCCCTTCTGCCACATTACTTTATGTTCCTACACTATCTCATCCTTTTCTACTTGATTTTCCGATTAATTTTCCGACAATATTTTAAATTTTCCATACAAAACTTTATTCCGCCTTAACTAAAGTCGCACTTCCCATGAGTTTAAATTTTCTGCTTGCCTCGACCGACGTTTCCATCAGCCGTTGCGAGTTGTTTAACGGTGCCCTGCGGGGAGGGTCCTGTGCCATTTTGCCAGGCCCCGTCGCGGACAGGCAGAGATTTCAGATAGGGTCGACCCGCGATCTCAACTAGGGAACTTAATCCGCCAGCCGGATCGCCGATCTGCCTATCCGATAGCTATTACAATACATATGTATAAATAAAATTTTAAAGGGACTTGTCAGTGGTACCAAAAGATTCCACGACCATCCAGAATAAAATCAAAATAACAAAACTTTAACTTCAAAATATATATTTATACAAGAAAACAATACTTACAATCCACAGTCATGCAACCAAATTGGAAAAATTGGCTAAAATTGGCATAAAAATTTTGTCTAAAAATGATTCACTGTTCGTCTAAGAATGTCTAAAAATTTCTAAAAATTTTCTGCCTGACTAAAATTGTCTAAGAAAGTCTGTAGTCTAAACATTGTGAAAATGACTGCTGTATATATAGTATTTTCATGCCTGGGTGCGACCAATCAGAGAATTTAGAGCCTTTTTCGGTCATTTTTCTGGGGGTTTTATTGATTTTATTTTATTTTAAATATTTTATTTTTCTCCATATTTTTCTCTATTTTTTGATATTATTTTCTCAATATTTCGTAAATTTTCATTTATTATTATTTTTTATTTAACCATTCTCTTTGATTGTTTCTCATTTTCCCCTTTGATATTTAAATTTTTGGTCGCCGCTTCCACCTATGTATTTTCTAAACCTTCTTTTGCAAGGTTTTGGCGGTTTTATGTTTTGGTTTTGTGTTTCTTTCTGCATCTGTAGGCTTTTCAATGATTTTAATTAATATTTGTTTTAATTAATTTTGTTATTTTGTTTTATTTAATATGTTTTGTTTTATTTTTGATTTCTTCTTGCGGTGCATGCTTATGTTACAGCAGCCATATTGACAATTTCCAAACGAGATTAATTATTTTGTTTTAATTTATACAATTTTCACATTTTTGTTTAAATTGGTTTTGCAATTTTTGTTTTAATTTTGGCTCTGAGCCCAACAGGATTAGAAAAATTATTAATAAAATTATTTTCATCATACGTAAGGACATTAATTGAAAGATTTGAATTTTTAGCTTCAAATTTTGGAATGTCACAAAGTTTCATGGGTAAATCCGAATGTGAAAAGTCAAGTTCAGATGTGTTGTATCTAAAGGTTTCATTTCTATAATGGTTACTTAAATTTTAATGATTTAAAATAGCTAAAATACTGTAAATGAAGCATAAATAATCGGAATTAGCAACATTTACAGTACCATGTTTAGTAAATAATGATAATGGAGTTGGAATAAATCTATGACCACTCAACCGATTTATTTGTGAAAACTTGGTAAGAACAAAATGAATTTCTTTAATTTTATTTATAACCCAGTTACTACCTTTGTCATTAATCAATGCTATTTTTTCGTCAAGAAAAGTAATGCCTTCATCTAAAAATCATTATCATCATCATCATCATCATCATCATCATCATCATCATCATCATCATCATCATCATCATCATCATCATCATCATCATCATCATCATCATCATCATCATCATCATCATCATCATCATCATCATCATCATCATCATCATCATCATCATCATCATCATCATCATCATCATCATCATCATCATCATCATCATCATCATCATAAAAAAGCTGTTCCAATTGTTTGCAAATTTTGTCTGCACTTTTGTTTTGTATTTATTGCCAAATTGCAAATTGAGAGGGCCCGCAATATATGAATGTTATGAACTTTTTTTGTTGTAATTTTGTCAGATCAATGTTTACATTTTATGCATCAAAACAGTCTATTGCGCTTAGAATGTCTTTTATCATGCCCGGATAGCTTGTATGATAATAATTAACAACAAGAATTAACTAATTTCAAAATTTCTATTTTCTAAAACATTTAATTATTTAAACAACTTTCTTTTCTAATTAATTCTTTATTATACAGTAAATTCACAATCCATCTTTAACAATTTTAATATTTTTAAATATATGTAAACAATTGAAAGAAATATATTTATGTAACTCTTCAAGTGTTTCAATATATAAATCATTAGTAAACGTAAATGAATCTTCCACCGCATTAATATATGATACAGATATTTTGATGTGTTCGTTCACAGTCCCAATATCAATAAAAGTTTTAAAACCTATTAAGTGTTCAGTACCAGGAACAAAAATTTTAAGCTTTTCACTACTCATTCGCTTTGCATCACTAATATTTTCAAATTTTATTGTAAATGGACTAAAATCACAACTAACTTTCAATCCATCTTTGAAAAACATGCCACAATTTTCATCTAAAATTTGATTCGAAATATGACAATATCGTTCAATATTACTGATTGAGAAAATACCACTACTTGTTTTGGTAACACGCTTCTTGTAATTGATTTTACTTTCACTATAAAATGGGAATGTATTGTACACAAATGTAAAGTCTTGCAAAGCAACTTCCCAATTTCCTTGTAAATAAATAGGATTTTGAAAATCAAACATAAATTTACTTGCTTAATGTTCAGGATGGATTATTGGACAACTATTGCTCGGTAAAATAGTATAGAAACTCACTTTACTAAGTTTTTTGATGATATCCATGAGGGTTTTTGATATCCATGCCATTTGACATAGTATTGTTTATTCTTACCCACTATTTTAGTTTTCAATATTTTCTGAATTCTGAACACTGTAGGTTTGGAAATAAATTATAATTCCTGCTCATAAAATTTCCCTTGTATTACATTGTAGTTACTATCTTTAATAACATACATTACAGTACTCTGTTTAGTATTAATTTTAGTAATTCGAAATACCTCATCACTCCAACTTTTTTAGACCGTACTAATTTAACTAATGTTTTCGAGCTGATATTTTCGGGTCTCAAACCATTCAGACATCGCTGTGATGAATTATTATAGCTTAAAAGTATTTTCGGCAATATTTCGGATAAATATTTCTCCAATCTATCTCTCAATGTCCGGTTAAATCTTTCAACATGGGCGGCTTTGTATTGAGAATGTACAGAATAATGATTTATTTTGAGACGATCTAGGATTTGCTTCACTTTACTATTGTAAAACTCCTTGCCTATAATAATAATATCTAAATCGGTTTACAAGTTGTCCGGATGCCCAATTTTAAAAATATTATTAATTGCTTTAGACATTTACTCAGCGGGCAAAACAACTGAAAACACCAATAAACATTAAAACATATTTATTACCTTTGTTAATATTCGAATATGGTATTATCATGTTTGGAATAAATTAGATTTTAGTAATTTACACACAAACATAGTCTTACCACTACCACTTGGGCCGACGATTTCTTAATTCCACTATTAATTTGTATAAATATAGTTTTTGTTTATATTATACAATTTAATAAACTCCTTCTAAAATCATATGATATATAGATTAATATTTCATTACTGTTTAATTATGTTATCAAATATAAATTATAAAGGAACTTTCGACGTGTCAAAAACGACGTTGATATACTTCGTAGGATGTTATTCTCTAAAGTCAGTAGTCATAATTTGTAAAACTGAAAAGTAAATAATCATTTACTTTAAGTAATTAAGTTTTATTTAACACAAATAAAAGTCGAGTTGTTTTATTTTATCAAAATAAAAATTAATATTTAAAAATAAAATCTTTTTGCTTAAAAACGTTTGTGACTAAAATGTGATTAACTTTTAACTACTTTCACTATTTTAATAGGATTTATGTTTAATTTTTGAGCAAGTGAATTCTAAAATAAAATAAATATATTAAGATTTTATTCGTGAATCATTCTTACCATACTATCAATAAGAACATTTGGGTAAGGAATGCCTCCGATTTCATTGCAGGATTTTTTATGTAATCTTTCTTTATCTCCGGGAATTAAAACTGGAAGTTTTGAATCACTCTAACCAAAATAAAAAAAATACTTATTAGAAATCTAACAGATAAAAATCATCCACATTGAAAAATAATAATCATTTGGAAAGCTGTTTTTTTATGAGGTAGTTTATGTAAAATATTATGTAGACCAAAGCAAATATTATAGTTAATTTGAATACAATTTTTTGAAAATAATCAACACATCCCAACAAATGATAAACACATTGTATTAACTCACGAATAAATAATCTAAGAAAATAATGTCCGCTAATGTGTTAGACATTTTATAAAATTTTGATTTGAACATGTCACGCATTCCAATAATAAACATTTGTAGAATTTGTATAAAACACTTAAATTCTTTTTATAAGATAAAAACAAACATTTTGATAAATTCAATTTAATATATATAAATTAAAAACTCCAATTTTAAAATTATTTTAAAAAAACATCACAAGCGAAATTACATCGAATACATCATATAAACAATTTACATTCAATAACTTAAATACATTCAAAATATATTTAGACTGAACATTTTGCACATTAAATATAGGATTTAATAGGATTTATAAACAACGCTTCACAGGTTATTCTTTGCAAATAATTACTCAGATTTTTTACAATTATCTTGAAGTCAGACATACCTAATTAGTACATTTCCTAAAGTAATCACTAATGTGAGTCAATCCATTCGGTCGGCAATGCTCAAGAACTCGAGTACAGAGATGATGGGCAGTCTCTCCAATCTATGCGGAATTACACACATTAAATGGAAATTGATAAACGATCTCAGAACAGAGACCAACTAGAGTTGGAGACTTATTAGTGAATTTTCTACTAACTTTGAAATACATTGAAACAATTCTAAATTGAGTTTTATCTACATGTTTGAGGACCTTATGCTTAAATTCTCTGAAACCCTCGGAATAAGGTAATACCAACATACATTTTGGTTCAATGAGTTTAGATCGATTTTGTTCACCTTTCAAACTTGGCAACCTACTAATTTCAGAGTCAAAAAGAATATTACTTTCAGGCAAATCAGTACAACAATCGTGAGAATTCAACACGCACTTATATACAGTCTCTTTTGTCATACGCTCAAGAAAATATTTAGAATATCCATTTTTATTAGCAATGCAATCAATGAGTCCACACTTTTTACTGAGTTAACAAACGTGGAAGATAGAGACCATGCGCGAAATACAAATCCTCTCACCATATTTCGCTTATACTTAAATTCACAAAAGCTCTCAGGTGTAGTATACAGGCAAGTATCAGTCGCTTTTCTGTATATTTCCGTTTGATAGACTTTTTCCTCCCGTTGAATAAGCAAATCCAAAAAAGCAATCGATGACATTTTTCTCTTCACACGTAAATTTAATATTAAAATGTAGATTGTTAATAAAATCTAAGTAAAGCTTTTTTCAAATACCAAAAATATATCATCAACATACCTTTTTTACACAGTTGGTTTAGTTAAATTGCAAGATAACATTTTCTTTTCCAAACTAGACATCAAAATAGAAGCCATTGTAGGAGCCAGGGGAGAACCAATAGCAACCCCATCGACCTGTTTATACACCCCAGTTATTAAAAAGAAAATTCACATTCGACGTTTTAAATTCGAGTAATTTACGAAATGCGATTTCATCAACTCTCATGTTCATTCACATTTCTTTCCTCATCTTACAACATAACTCAATGGTTTCAACTAATGGAATGTTCGTAAAAATACTACAAACGTCAAATGAGACCATAAATCCATCGGCATTATTTTTGTTCAACTGTGCAATAAACGTAGAAAATTCAAAACTATCCTTACATTCAAAATCAGATATAATTAAAGGTTTATAACCCATCTAGTTAGCCAACGTCATTCAATGCCCGAGAGCTACAGCTCTTTCGTCGTCTGGGAGTTAAAGCCAAGCCCAGAAAAAAATAAGAGGCGGAGGCTACGAGGAAGAGTTAAGACGAATCCTAGCCCCAAAAATAATCATACGGAACCAGAACCGGCAGAATAACATTGCATTGTCAGTGGGGGAATTGTCCCTTGAAGTTATCAATGCAGGTGGTACCTGCTACTGCAAGTCTCGATCTGACCCTCGAACAATTAGGATGGTTAAAAACAACATTGAAGAATGTATATCATTGGTATTTATTTATCTAAATTTTCTGATTGCGTGTTTGATTTGAACTTAAATCCTTGAGTGTTGTTGTTGGTCAGTAAGATGTTCGTGCATAGAATGTATGAGAATAAGGTTATGGAAATACTGATTAATAAAGAAATCAATAACTAAACCAAAACCTATGAAATTTTCTATAAGGCAAGTTCGAGTCAGCTAATAATTTAATTTTGAGAATGAAGATAGATCTTCCCAGATTATTAGTCAGAACTGTAGAAAGAAACAAGCGCTGGTCGAATAAGGATAGGAAAGTAAAAATGTAAGACCTTCTATCGGCCGCTAATTAGAAATATGATGTGCTTCGAAGGTTATCACTTTGTGGCATAACACCTACGCAAAAAACATTCAGTGAGAGCGACGAGTGTTGATCAACTCACACTCAGTGGTATGACGGTGGATACAAATAATCTTGCTTGGCATCTGGGCATTAAGACGTCTAGATTTAATCAAATCCGATCATTCAAGGCCTAGGTGCCAACCCTTTGGTATTTTTATTTCACTGGAAAGAGTGGCACAGAAATAGTTATTTTTTGTTTTGATGATTCACTTTTCCGATTAAAGAAAAAATTTAAGCTGAAAACAAGGAATAAATCAGAAAATAATTTTGCGCATCGAAAACTTCGTCAGTAATCATTTTTAAAAACAATGAAAGTCAAGTCCACATTTTTACTCTCTAATAAATCTCTATCACTAACTATTTTTATTTGACAAGAGAACTCATCTAAATTTATACCCAGAAATTTTAACTGACCCATGTTATTTTAATTGTAAATACTTAGAATCTCAAATGAAAGAATTTGAGTTCATAATCATGATAATTGTTATCAAAGCCTCTTAAAACATTTTTATTTTTATAAACATGTTTGTGCAGTAGCACCGAGAGTCTAATTGCATCAGGTAATATGACTTTTGACGAAAACATTTCAATGAAAATAGAATTAGATATTTGTAATATAGTTGAAATGAATATTTAAAAATGCAGTTGGTTTGAATACGAATAAATCATTTTAACGTGTTGTATTTCGAAAGTTTAATAAACAAGACGTACATGAGGTAACGATCGTAGTATTTTTGCAAAATCAGACATTCTCGATTTAAATCCGGATTCAAAAGCATCTGGATCTATAACAGCAAATCCTTGGCCCTGGATTTAGTTTTAAAGATATAAAAACGAATATAACTTTAAATACCAAATTTGCTTCTGTTCCAACAGACCCCCATTTTCGAATATTAGGTCCATAAAGTGAACCTGATAAAATTCCACAAAAGATCTCTACTAACATTGACAATCCATAACCCTTATATCCTCCTTAGAAATTTAATATATACTATTACATTTTTATAATCATGCATGCCTGTTAATTCAACACCACCCAGTGGTAAAAGTCCTCCTTCTGCTCCTTCTGAAGCTATTTTTGTCACCTAATACATACATTTTAAAAAATAAAAATAAAAGGTTTCTGTAAAAACATTTCCATCAATATCCGCTGCCCAGCCTTCTGGAATAGCTTCACCTTTTCTTTTTGCCATTTCAATCTATAGATGAATTTTTAGTACCATGCTCACATTTTTAAATAATTAAACTAAAACATTAAACTGAAATATTTAATTAATTATAATAATTTTAAATTAAATGTTTTTATTAATTTAATTTAATCAGAATAAACTTTTTTAAAATATTTTTATAATAAATATAATTTAATAATTAAATAATTTAAATAATTAAACTATAAAAAACATTAAACTGAAATATTTAATTAACTATAATAATTTTAAATTAAATATCTTTTTATTAATTTTATTTATTCATTTTTTGACTATTTTCAAATAAAACTTTTTTAAAATATTTTATAATAAATATAATAAACCTAAAAACAACAACAAAATACATAATCATCCCAAATTTACCTATCAAACTATTAAAAAAAACATTTAAAACATACATGCTCACAGAATGTTGTAGAATTTATTTTTGGATCTTATCAACAATTATTAAAAATTTAATATTTTACTCACTCAGCCATTATTTTATACACTAATATTTGTCGATAATGTTCAAGAACTCTACAGAGATGACTGAGGTTTCTCCAATGTGTGTAATGAATTAAATTAAAATTATTATAAATATTTTTAAAAGTTTATATTGAAAGTAATCAAAAAATTAAATAAAATTTATTTAATTTAAAATTATTATAATTAATTAAAAATATTTATTTTAAAATAAAATTTGTATAATTTTCAAAAAATGATGACTAGTGCGGTTTTTAATAGCATTTAATTTCATAAAAATAGCATTTAAAATCCAAAAATTAGCATTAATAACAAAATATTTTATAGCAAAAATAGCGGTGTTGTTATAGCAACTGAGTTTATAAGCCAGGTTTCATGCTGAGATTCAATGCACCCACACATTACGTTACAATATTTTTTTCCGAGTATTTCGGTTTCATCAAAAACAATAAAAATCTTTCTGTTTTCTAATTTACTTTGTATTTTTAAATAAACTTGCGCTGAGACTTGATTTACGTCGTTACGAGCTGTCTATTCGCTTGGTAATTTATATTTCATATACAAAAATAAATTCTTTAACTTTGAATTATTTAATTTTTCAAGCGGAATATCAGCCGATAAAAATGCTTCCACCGCCAAAGATGTAAATTCCTTATCTGTAGGACTAAAGAATGTTTGTGTTAAAATAGTTCTGTCTAGTATAACATGACCTTTGTCTTTCGATGAGCATCCACGTTCAACTTCTTTTTAAAATCTACACTGCTATTACAATATAATGTTTTGTGTGGTCCAACGCAGAATTCTTGTGGATATTGTTGAGTGCATCTTTTGAACAAATCATTATCGTTCTGTTTTGGTCGAGGTATGGGTTTAATTTACCAAATAACATTAAAGATTGATTAAAAAATTGATTAAAATTTAAAAATTTTCCAGAAACATTTAAATTTTCCATAACTATAATAAATAACATTTTTAGCATTTAAAATTGAAAAAATAGCATTTATAAGCAAAAAAACCGCCATAATGTTGACCCATTTTGTGACATAAAATATAATGTAAAATTTTTATTATAAATTTTTGTTTTTTAACAAAAATTGTATTTAGAAAATTTGAAAATATACACTCAAATAATTACAAGAAAGAGCCATCAAAACATGCGTTTTACGATATATTTCTACAGTTTTCGTGTCATCATCAGGCAAGATGTAGATTATTTAAACAATAAATACAAAAACATTAGAACGCCAAATATATTTCAAGAATATTATCCTCAGTCAACCGTCATAATCTTTGTCAAATGTGTATAATAGATTTATTTATTTAATTAAATAATCTCAATAAATTAGTTGCTGATTTAATTATTATTGCCTCACAAAATCCTTTTCCACTTATTATAAAAATTTTTAACTTAAAGTTTTTAAATCCTTCTGAATATCAAATAACTAAAACATGAAATTTTATAGGTTCACCATCATTAAGTGCACTATAACTTACATTGTTTTCTCCAGGCGCAACCAAAAGCCTTAAAATATTCATTTTTATACAAGAGAAAAAAAGATGTAAACATTTTTGATCTTCGAATTGTTGGTTTCCAATATTTGAATTTTAAATTTTCGACATTCTTCACAACGAAGTAAATTCTATAACAACTTATTGTTTGCTATTCAACTTTAAATTCATCCAGAGAAGAGATTTTAAAATTTCATTTTTATTCTTAGAAACTTGGTTAAATGAAAACAATAGCATTATTTTAATAGACATTGAAATAGAACCTGTTTTTCAAGATTTTAACTTGGGAAAACACAATTAATAATTTTAATAAATGTACTTTTCCAAGAGCAACCGCTGTAGTAGCCATGTCAAGCAAGAAATTATCGGAATTCTTTTCTCCTGGAGCAGCTAAAGTTAATGGATTTGTGCCAAGAGCAACCTTAACAAAATATTAACATAAAACAAAATAAATAATTAAATAAACATTAAAAATTTTAAGAAAGCGCCATTCCAACACATTTTATGAAATATTTTGACAGATAAACTGTCATTATCAAGTAAAAAATCAACCAAAATAATATGGCTTTAGCTTATATATTTTTAATAAATTATTTTATATTTTTCATATATATATATATATATATATATATATACTTTTAACATTAACTTTAAAATTTATAATTCGCTTAAAATAAATTTAATAATAGAAATTCTAGATTAATGTTAAAAATTTAAATTTCAATCATTCAAACATTCAATACTATATTAGTAGGTAGTTAGTGGCCATCTTGAAAAACTACCCCCTGTTGCAGAAATTAAATTCGGATAATGTTATATCAATTAAAAAGTATATATTATGTAATATTTAATTACTTTTTTAAATCACACTATAGTCGGAAGGTATTTTGGTTGCCGTCGTTAAAAAATCATAAATAAAAATCACCTGTCATTGAAAGTCATGGCTTTTATTCTCGCTAAAAAAATCTAAAATGGTAACACTATAATCAAGTATATTTTAGCTCCATGTAGGGAAATAGGGTTTTCCTTAAACTGTATGGTTATTAGGGTGGCCCAAGCTCATTGTAAAAAAATGTTGGAAATATGCTACTCCACAAGCCTGCCCTTGTTCCACTTCACAATATGACTATATTACAAGAATTGAACAGGTATGTCATATTAAGGGGTCACAACCTCATGCTACTTTTTAGTTAATAGCGTGGAGTCTCTCGTTACCCCCTACCCGACTACCCGTAATATTAACATTTTCTACTAAAAACTCATATAATAGCATTAAATATTATTTACAAAATGTCAGTTGATTATAATGCAGCATTCATTGCATTTATTTCATTCACCAGATGTTACTAGTGGGATTAATAATCGATGTTACTTTTAGCTTATCAACATTGGTTAGTATTGGTTAGTATTGGTCAGTATTGGTTAGAAACAGTGAGTATTTGGTAGTATTCCCTTATAAATTGCAAGCTAATTTCTCTATTATAAATTAGTGTATATTTAAATTTACTAATTTAACAGTATTAATATTATGCAATATGTATTTTTTATAATTTTTTGCAAATTATCAGCACAAATACAAAATGTAATAAATGTTTATCAGTCAAAATTTAATGTGCAATTAATTGAATGCTAAATTAAGATATTTTATTGAGAAAACGAAATTTGTTGATGAAGCTTGCATCAAGATTCAAGACATGGTCAATAGGTCTTTCATTTTTCTTTGTGTTGGTCGCGAGTAAGCGGTGAATGAACTGAGATCACACTGAGATAACATTCTACAAAGAGGCCATGAAAAGCAAAACTCCACGGGAGGACTACAAGGATCTGCTCTGTCATTGCCATGTTTTTCTCGGTAGGTTTCTGGATGGAATTGAAAATATATGCTTCCATGGACCTGGCGCCATGCATAATGTAAGGGGGATGGCCAAAGCTATTTATTCTCTAAAGAATTTCCTTTTCTATGGTCAGATGAAGCTAACAGCTCATGAGTTAGCCGGGATGACATCATTTTCTCTGTTTGTCTCCCTTGTATATACCGCTACTGGCATGAGGATCGGCTTGCTGAATGAGCACCTTTCAATGACTTCAAACTGCTCGCACTTCTCAACGAGTACCCAGCTCAAAATATCAGAGAGGCAGCCATTACAGTATTCAGTGGCCACTTGTTGTACTTTTCCAAACATCTTGTGCCACTTGTACTTTTTAATGATCACGGCAGTGAAGCCATCAAAGCAGCTGTGGCTCAAAACTTGTCGCGATTGCCAAAAAAGTCAACTCCAAGGCGACTTGACAACAAGAATTTCAAGCATATGTCTCCAAAGGGGACATATGTCACTAGCAAATCCTTGAAACTAGTCAATCTGCTTCACAAAAATGGACTAGAAGAAGCATAGTCATTCTTAGTGAAGCCTTTTGCAGTATGGCCAATGGATCTCACATACTAAATAATGAAAGCCAATATGAAGTTGCTCAAAGTCGTCAATGTCTGCGCAGAAAGAAGCGAAGCACTCATCCAGTCTTACAATGATGCATTGACAAAAGATGAGACCCAGAATCAAGACTGGCTACAGCTCGTTAGCAGTAATCGGAAACTGTTTCCTGTTCCGACGAAAGTGGCGCTTCTGGGCACGAAGTAATTAGTTGGCAGTGATTGGCAGCGGTTGGCAGCGGTCGGCAGTGGGAATACGGATGTTTGTGCTGAATTACTTCTGACAGTTAACTTTATTGATTTCAGCAGATCTATTGGGCGCTTGTTTAGAATTGCCCCGCATTTTTTAAATAAATTTTATTTTAAATAATAAACTTTTAATACAAGCTTTTATTATTAAAGATAGCTAACATGACTGTAAAAACAGTTATCTAACTCGATCATTGGGCAGGTGGCCAGTATTCACGGATATCATGTAAAATCTTTTCAAATGGATTTGCACCATTTAATCTTCGTCGCCACATATACTCACATAAATAACTATCTAACATGCCACGATGCATCCCGAAATGACGCTTATTTCTTTGTTTCGCTAAACTCCAACATCCTTCAATCATTTGTGTGTTTGCACCGGTAATGGGATTAATGAAATTTACTGAATGGTTGACTGTTTCATGCACGTAACCAAACACCAGGTTTGGAATTTGACTATATGCCCGACATTCATCAGATATTATAATTGACCCTGGTCTTATGGATTGCTGTATGATGGGCATTAAGGTGTTTGCCGAGCGATCAGGAAAGACATAAAGAAAGCAATCCCCAGTTTCCCTACAAATGCCGCCGAACACCCACTGTTGTGGATAAACACGTCCAACGTTGTTTTTTCTCCTGGTAAATAGAGATTCATCAATCTCTACATGTAAACCAGGGCCACCGATGATCAAAGGATTTCGTAACAGACTACTGGCACAAACCTCTCGGAGATAATTGTTCCAGTGAATGATCGTTGCGTTTGATGAAATACTTAACTCCCTTTGGCAAAATTTAATCGAAGTTAATTCAAAACTCCAAGAATATATAAATAAAACAACTTCGGTATAAGAGAGGTTAATGTTTTCCAGCCAAGATCCAGACTTCAAAGAAACCTCGTTTCTACAGTTTTTTTTCGTACATCTCCCTCTTTCTCTTTCATCTGTGATCGATAAAATCATTTCGTGGTTGTTTAGGCATGCTTTGCGTCGATTTAATATACCTTTATCTTGCAAAAATCTAATGGCACCTTCCTTGGTTCGAACAATGTCATAAATTGACAATAAGTTCAAATTAATCATTGATTTTTTGTTAGGTTGATAATTCATCTTTAAAATTATTAAATGCCCTATAATAAAATTTATTTAAAAAATGCGGGGCAATTCTAAACAAGCGCCGATCTATTGCAGTATTATTAAATAATCAATAGTATTATTAAAATATCAAGGATAAACTGTTGTTCGTACTTATTCATGCACATGAACTCAGAAACGAAATTTCTTCAAATGTTTCTTCTATGATAATAAACAGCAAGCAACTACTATTTTCAAAATTTCTATTTAACAATAAATTTAATTAGTTAAACAACATTCTTTTCTTTATTTCTTTCTTAATTATACATTTCCTATCGAGCGAAAAAGTCACAAATGGTTGATATCTCTAAATATTGTTCAATTCACTCAAAATTTTGCATACAGGCTTACATTTCAATGAGTGACAGGAACAGCCTTGTGAAGAAATACATGTCCGGGTTTTATTTTTTTGGGCCACCCTAATGGTTACCTACAATTATGTTATACCACCCATGCACTCGTGGTCACTAAGATGTTAGTACTGTGCATAGCGGTCAGAAATTCGTGAGCAGGTGAGCTTCATCAAAAAAACTTTTCTTCACGATATTTATTCTTTCGAGTCCTTGATTGCAGTTAGAAGGTCTTACGTTTCATTCTACTTTAAACGCTTTACTAATTACTCATCACTTTTCGCCTATCCTCAATTAGATTTTTATTTAAATCTCATTTTATTAGTTAAAATTTAATATATGAGGAGTGGTACTTCCGAAAACCTAAAAAATTATTTATGATGAGTTATAAGATTAACTCAGGATGATTCTTTGGGTTTCATATGTGAGAATTATAGATGATAAGTCGCAAAATTAGTTATTACAATACAAAGTTACTGTTATTCATTCTACTAAAAAATAATTATAGTTATACTATTGAATACATGAATGATTAGGACATTGTATTATTTAAGCAAAATATAATGAATGTTTGTTTGATTTAAATTTAAACTTTGAAATAATTTTATTAAATTTTAATATTAATTTTTATAGCATTAAATTTATTTTGAGTGAAATATAAATTGTAAAGTTAATGTAAAAATTTAAAAACAAAAAATTAGTAAAATATTTAAATTAAATCCATATTATTTTAGTTAATATTTTACCTATTGATGAAAGGGAATATGTTGAAAAATATTGTAAAACGCGTGTTTTGAATTGCGTTTTAATAAAACAAAATATAAAATAATACTTGTTTACCACGGGTAGGAAATGCTAAAGGAGACGTATTTGTAAATGACATACCCTAAATTAAAAGTCAAACTACAAAAAGACGAACAAATTTTACCAAAAGTCCTTTATCACATGCCATTTGACTATACCAACCCGCAATTCCATAATGATTGGAACCTAAATACAAATTAAAATTATGAAAATAAAAATAAATTCAACCTTTGGCAGCAACCCAACCGATTCCTACATCTTGAGCTTTTTTTATCGCAATGTCCATACAAAAATTTCCAACAACTGGACCTAGACAATTTTTTCCATCGACAAAAGCAGTTCCACCTTTTTCAGAAATAATGCATGGTTCATTGACTTTGGATGTAACATTTGCTTTTATATCATCAACATACATTTCTAAATTGCGATAAGTATAATTAAGTTAGTAAGTTTAAATAAAAGAGGATTTTTGTTTATAAAACAATTCTGTTCAATATACTTCAGAATACCTGTTGATATGATGGTAATTATTTATTAAATTACCATAATCAGGCTTCTGGAGCTCTTCGTTGACAACTTGACATATCGTTTCACATGGAAGTAATTGAAAGAAAGAAGCTAGTAAATAATAAAATATTGTGTTATAATTTGAGGGCCGGCCGCCACTATAGTGGCAAACTAGTTTTAAAAATATCAAATGTGGTTTTTCTTATATAAAATTAAAAAAGAAAATTTTTTTTCAAATAAAAAAATTTCATAAAACACACTGTTTACATAATATTAGCTAAAAACTAAAACAAATCAAACTATAATGAAAATCACATTTCTGTGTGTATTTTTTATAAAATTAAACAAAACGAATGATTTTTTTCAAGAAATTTTTTTTCTAAAAACTACGAATCAATATGTAAAAATAAGAAAAGACAAAAAATTCAATCGAAAAATAAACTATTTTATTTTTATCAATAAATATGGTTATTATAAATTTACTTTTGTTTGATAATCTTTGAAACATGGTACAATGCATAATGGAACATCACATAGTTGACACATTATTGTGGTTCTTTTTCGATCACTTGAAGTTGAACAAACAGCACAGCATTTCTTTCCATTATCACCAGAATTTATTGGAATTTTATCAGGAAAGTGTCTTCCTTGTAAACGAAGTGGGTTTTCGCTTAGTGGTGGTCTTCCAACTCGTTCGCTTCTGTGAGAAAATATTTGGGAAAATCTCAATATGTGAGCTTAAGAACAGTATCAATGATACTTATGAACAATGAAAAAGAGATTCCAGTAGTTCACTTTTGGATGATGCATCTAATACCAGTTATGTGAGTACTAGAGTTGCCGATGAACTAGAGTTAAATGGAATAGCGAGAAACATTTAAGTAGGGGTAGTTGGTGGAATCAATGCCAAATTAGAGACGCGACCGGTAACGGTGGAATTAAGTAGCATGGACAAAAACATATAAAGGATTTATTAATGTCAGGCTGTCAGAAATATTACAGGTGAATTGAATGTTATAGATTGGAATGAAAGGGCAGAAGAATGGTAAAATTTTAAAAATACAAAGTTTTCGACAATGAAAAGCAATAGAGAAATTGAAATAAGAATTACACGAAGCTCTTGAAGAGAGGAAATTTAAAAGAGACCCTATGGCAAGATTAACTCCTTTAGGTTGGACTTGCATCGGAAGAGTTGGATTAGGTGGCAGCCGGACCAATCAAACGAATTTTATAAGGACGTTTCTGTCTTTAGAAAGTCGTCTAGACAATAAAGTTCAATGTTTATGGGAAATTGAGAAATTTGAAGAAATGATTCCGATGACTTCAATAGAGCAAGATGTATTGAAACGGACTGAGAAAACGTTAACCATAGACGGTAAATACGAAGTAGAAATTCCGTGGAATGAAATGAAAAGTCAGTTAAGTGGTAGTAGACAACATGCGGAGCATAGGTTAAAATTATTAAAAAGAAAGCTGGAACAAGATACCCAATTGGGACAAGAATATCAGATGGTGATAAACGATTATGAAGATAAGGGATATATATATATATATATATATATATAAGAAATTAATGATACAAGCAGCACTGATAATGAGTGGATTTTGCCACATTTTCCAGTTGTTAAGCGGGATAAGGAGACGACAAAAGTGCGGTTAGTCTTTGATGCAGCCCGGAAAAACAATGGAATATCGTTAATTGATGCTGGACCAAAGTTACAAAAGGATCTGGTAAATATATTGTTACGATTTAGTAAATACAAGATTGCTTTAACATGGGATATTGCGGAAATGTATTTAGAAATTTCGGTATCTCCAAAAGATCGAAAGTTTCTCCGATTTTTATGGGAAGTCGAAGGAAATAATAAAACCTATGAGTTCAATCGGGTGGTTTTTGGCATAAATGCATCTCCATTTCTAGTTCAATTAGTGGCTCAGACAAATGCAAAAATCCAGGAAAAAGAGTATCCAAGAGTAGCCGAAACAATATTGGAGTCAACATACATGGATAACTGTATGGACACTGTAAGAACTGAAAAAGAAGCATTAGAATTAAAACAAGATATTATGATAATATGGGAGCAGGCCAGAATGAAGGCTAGAAAGTGGGGAACAAACTCAAAAGAACTCCTAAATTCAATAGCCAACGAGGAAAGAGCAGAGAAATTATTTATAAACGAAATGGACTGCAGAATGCTAAATACATTAGTGGTACAATGGCAAGCAGATACCGATGAATTTGTGTTTAAGGTGAACACACCAACAGAAAAGAAGTTGACTAAAAGAAATTTATTGAGTTTAATCGCAAGAATATTTGACCCTTTAGAATTTTTAGGAGAGTTTGTAATCCGGGCGAAGATGATCATGCAAGAGATATGGATGTTTGGATTGAAATGGGATCAGGATATGCATAGGGAAATTGCATGTGAGGCAGGGGCATGGGTAAACGAAATTGATAGATTAAAATAAATAAAGGTCGGGCGATGTATCATTAAGACAAACGAGGAAAATATCCAGCTTCATATATTTACAGATGCATCTGCAGATGCATACGGAGCGGCTATATACATGAGAGAGCAATTAGAGAACACCATTCGAACAAAGTTGGTTATTTCAAGAGCGAAAGTATCGCCAATTCAGGCAGCTAGTATACAAAGATTGGAATTAATGGCTGCATGTCTCGGGGTAAAGATAGTAAAGAAAACTGCAACTGCATTTAATTATAACAAGAAGGAAATATTATTCTGGTCAGGCAGTATGGATGTTTTATCATGGATAAAACAACATGAAAATATGTTCAAGCCTTTTGTGGCAAATCGAGTTGCATATATTCAAAGGGAGAGAAACTCAGACAAGTGGAGATACATGTCAACAAAAGAAAATCCAGTCGATTTAGTGTCTAGATGAATGACAGCTGAAAGTCTAATAAATATGGAGCTATGGTGGATTGGACCAGAATTTTTGACAAAGTCAGAAAATGATTGGTCAAATTGCAATTACAAGAAATTATATCTTCAGTAGAGCATCGAAAATCTGCTCATCTTGAGACACTATCAGAAGAAATGAGCGAATGGAAGGTTAGCTATCTGAAACTTGAGAGTTATTCCAATTGGAGAAGGTTGGTACGAGTTCGAAGTTGGTTAAAAATATTCGTCAATAATTGTCAAAAACAATACATCGGTCTCAAGGTCCACGGAGAATTATCAGTAGGTAAAATAAATGATACGGAAAAGACAATATTTAAAGAAGAACAATTAAAATATTATCAAAATGAGCTGCACTCTTTGACAACAAAAGGATCAGTAGGGAAAAAGAGTAAAATTATAAGATTAAATCCTATCATTGACGAGGAAAGAATGATGAGAAGCAGCACAAGATCAATAAATACGGAATCGATGACATATGATTCTCAATTTCACATTATAATACCAGATAAAAGTTGTATTGCTCATCTAATTATAGCAATGTATCATGAAAATAGACAGCATTATGCTGGAACTAACAATATATTCAGTGATCTAAGTCAAAAATATTGGATCGACAGAGCGAGACAAATTATTCGAACGGTAGAGAGTAAATGTCATTACTGCAAACGTAGAAAGACAAAAGGGATAAACCAACTAATGGCACCAATTCCAAAGTTTAGGTTTCAAGGAACCTTACGTCCATTTGCGAGAGTTGAAGTTGACTTTGCTGGGCCTTTTCTCACAAAACAAAGGAGAAGGAATGTTAGAGAAAAGAGATATCTATGTTTGTTTACGTGCTTAGAATGTCGGGCAGTGCATTTAGAACTGGTTCATGGATTGGATACTGACTCCTTTATCAGGGCATTGCTAAGATTTATAAGCAGACGAGGACAGTCAGAGTCGATAATATCGGATAACAGCACGAATTTGTCAGAGCTCTGAGAGAGATTAACGAATTAAATATTGACAATTCCCGAGTACAAAGAGAGTTGTCTAAAGGTAATACGAGATGGATATTTAACCCACCATCAGCACCACACTTTGGCGGAGTATTTGAATCCATGATAAAAGCCGCAAAACGACCTCTAGTAGCTATAGTAGGTAATGCTGAATTAAATTATGAAGAGCTTGCTACAGTAATGTCAAGAGTAGAGTGGATCCTTAACTCAAGACCATTAACAATTCAAGCGGACAGTGAAAAGGAGTTGATACCATTAACTCCAAATGATTTCCTAATAATGGGAATGAATGGAATAGAAACACCAGACCTAACCGAATCGGAGCACGTTAGCTTGTGCCGGAGATTGAGAAGGATACAAGAATTGACGGGTAGAATTTGGGTATGATGGAAAAAAGAGATAACAATTTAATGGAAAGAAAGCAAAAAGTGGAGATGTAACCAAAGAAATTTAACCAAAGGAGAAGTAGTTTGGGTTATCGAAAAGTATTCAATGAAAGGGAGCTAGCCTCTTATAAGAATTGTTGAAACCTATCACGGTGAAGATAGGCGAGTCAGAGTTGTACAATAGAAAACAGAAGGTAGAATAATAACGAGGTCAATTACGAATGTTTTTCCGTTGGATATCACAAAAGAATTGATTACACCAAGAAATCAAGGCGTGGAGAATGGAAAATAATTAATTAAAAGAACTGAAGAAATTACTGTTTGTTTAAATTGAATAATAACCATGTTAAAAGTTTTTAAAGAAAAAGAAATAAAATTCGATTTCTATTGAATTGGAGTTTTGTATTTCAAGTTTTAACAAATCTTATTTAAAAAACCAATAATAACATTATTGATTTTTTCATTTTATTATAGGAGTTGCTATTCATCTGAAACAGGTGTCTCAAGACAAAACTAAATGCTTTTTTAATACAAAAATTACTCTCAATATTTTTGCCAATTTGCGGATCTTCAAAAATTACAAATGACTTCACACAGTGACCTCCGCAACTCTTTCCACAATAGAGATGACAAAAATCATAAGCTATTGAAAAAATGTGTTGCAACGAATAGTCGAAGTAATTAAGTTTATAGTTTTAAGATTATTGACTTTCATGGCTATAATAAGATAATTGAGGACAAAATAATTTGTAATGTAGTCTCCTCGCACTTTCTTTTACGTTTTTCTGCTCCACTGGGGTGTTGATTGTTTATATTAGACTGCATTAAATTTTGTTAATAACTTGTTTAAAATTTTCATTAAGATATTTTAATCCAAATATATATTTATAGTATCAAATCATTGCTACAACTAGCACGATAGGCAGTCTGATTCAAACTAATCTCTTTTAATATCTTATCCATTAACTTAATTTATCGCGATCAAGGTCATAAGATAGCAATAATTTATGACATTTAAATATTTTATGTTCCAAATTAATATTCTACAACTATCATGTTTTCTAGAAAAAATTAACTTGGAAATTTAAGTTTGTGCCTTAGAACATCAGATACTGTCATAAAATTTTATAAAAACAGTTAGATAGCATGATGCAAACAATAATTGAAAGGATAAATAATATTCTAACCTAATCTATTTAATCCATGACTAAAGTGTCCAGAATAATCAGCAGCAACTAGAACATCTGCCAACGCTTTGGAATGCTCAATTTTTGTATTTACTGAATTCATGCTTCGGCAGCAAAAATCATGCACATCTTTAGGGGTAATTATGACGGATTCAGTAGATAAAAATATTTTAATTGCATTTTGGATGGAATTACCATTACGCAGAAAACAAGAATATTTTTGGAGTATCTAAATTAAGTTATATATAAGTTAATTTAAATAAATATTGTTATAAATGATTTTTGAAAGTTAACAAAAAAATTAATGATAAATTAAAATTCTGCAAGATTTTTGCAACCTACATAATTTAACTAATTTTATTTGCTAATATTTAGAATCTGTATGTGTGACCTACATATAAATAATTTTAGAAGTGCTAAAATCGGAATATTTACTTAGCCGTTTAACACATTATATAGTATTTTTTATTATCGAAAATAGTTTTAAATTAAAATAACATAAAACCAACTTACAATACCTAAAGGATAAAATTTTTTTGAATTACATAAATTTAGGCACTTAAACATTTTGAATTATTTATAGGTTGACAAGCTGTCCTAGTTTGTACACAGAAAGTCCCGGTTGCAGCATTATCACTACAGTTTTTGAATATTCTGAGAATAATTAAATAATATTTTTGTAAAAATATTATTTTTCATTCTCAAACCACAATAAATTAATATAATAAATGATTCAAACATGTTTATGAAGAGAATTTATAACTGTATTTAACTTTAAATTTTGAAAGATATTTGGAATCAGTGTAAACAGAAAAAATATCAATTATTCGTTATCTTTAAGAATTATGTCTTGTTAGATTTACATTTTTGAGAATATAGTGTGTGGGGTTAAGGGTTTTGACCACCTCGACCCCATATGTAAAATATGTTTTGTGCCCAATGGTTACCCGTTACTGCGCAACGTTGGTAATGTAACCATGGGTTTTGAGGTCGCCAAAGGTGAGCGCCACGGAGGAACTAATCTGGCCCGACCTCAAGCTGGGTTCAACACCCCACCGTTGGAAGCCTGTGTGTGCTTTATTTGCTCTGGTCCCATCTTTGTTAGTTTGGTCAACTTATTATAGATTAACTCCTGAACTGACGTTAATTATTGTTAAATTACCATTTGAGTGACTATCAGAATACAGAGAAATTACTAAACGACACAACTATGTATTTAAAAGGGCGACAACTACATACTGGGTTATACTCGAGCAGCGCGTCGCTTGGCCCCCTCCTTCCTTCCTGGTCGATGACCGCTGGGCTTCGGCGTAGTCTTTGGACCCGTTGTTGCATCTCTATACGCCAGTTGAGCAGGAGCAAAAACGAGGGTATACGTCACTGCCGCTTCTTCTTGGCAGGCTGATACGGCTACATCCAGACCTCTTATTTGAGTTTTCAGGCTCTGGTTGACCTGCTTCTCCTCTGACCAGCCCTTTTGTGCCACCGCTATCTTCTGGTAGAGCGTCTTCACCTTCTTCGGCTCTAACCAAGTGGCTTTGATTTGCTGGATTTCCTTTGATAGCTGCATGATTTGTTCGTAGAAACTTTTGTTAATTCTATGTGAGTAGTGGGATGTGCCACTGCTAGATCGTGTCACCGCTGGATAAACCCCCCGGGGGTAACATCGTTTTTTCTAAGTCTAAAAGTACAAAAATTTTTAAGACAAAGACAATGACTCATTCAAGGTCATTGAAACAAAGACCATGACTCATTCAAGGTCATTTAAAGTTTCTCAGGGTCATTGGATGACTCATCAAACACTTCCAAGGTCATTTAAAAATTTTCAAGGTCATTGGATGACTAATCATCTTTTTTTCAAAGTCGTCGAAACAAAGACCATGACTCATTCAAGGTCATTGGATGACTCATCAAACACTTTCAAGGTCATTCAAACAGAGACCATGATTCATCAAAAAATTTCTCAAGGTCATTTAAAATTTCTCAAAGTCATTGAAACAAAGACCATGACTCATAATTATTTTCTCAATGTCATTCAAAAGTAGGTCAATGTCGTTGGATAACTCATCATATTTTTCAAGGTCATTTAAACAAAGACCATGACTCATAATATATTTTTATTTATTTTTTATTTTATATACTTTAATTATTTGTTTTAATCAAGTCAATAATATTATTTATTTATTTTTTATTTTTATTTTATATACTTCAATTAGTTGTTTTAATCAAGTCAATAATATTATTTCTTTATTATTTAATTATATTATTATTATTAAATTTAATTGTTTGTTTTAATCAAGTCAATTATTTTATTTATTTTTAAAATTTATTATTAATTAATTGTTTATTTGAATGAAGTGAATTAAATAATTTTTTATTATTATTTTTATTTAATTGTTGGGCCAGAACGTAAACGGCCTTCAAAATGTTTAAATGGATCAGAAACACACACGCAAACACAACACGCAATTTAAATAAAACCCCAAAACACCAATTAAACCATATAAAATCTGAGAAATAAAAGAATTAAATATAAATTAAGAAACATAAAAATAAAATAAAATATTAACAAAATGCACCAAGATCCGCACGATATCTACACAAATACAACAAGAAAACACGACAAATTCGACGAAATTGGAAAAATCAATTAAAGTTCATTAAAGCAAGATTTAAATCGGAAAATTTGAATTAGTAATAATTCAAATAAAATTATAAATAAAAAATTATAAAAATAAATCGAAAAATAATAAAAATAAATATTAGAATTTGCTAGAAAACAACAAGGTCGAATTTTGTTTTACTGCATCAAATTTCACACGTCACACAAATAGGTATATATACTGATCCATTTTCACATTAAAGTTAACCAAAACCAAAAACCATTTTTGAAATTGTTAAACCAGTTTTAAAACTATTTTTGAAATTATTCCGTGTTTCGAAGATTATTTGAATCTTTTAAATCTATTCGAGATCATTGTTGAATTTTTTAGAAATTTTAGGTGAGAATCATTGGTTTTGGAACCCTCTTTCCACGCTCCGTACCTTGCATCTCTGTAGAGCTCTGCTCGGACGTCAGCGTGGGAAGAGAGGTATTTGGTTTATTATTGAATTATGCTATGTTTATTGGAATGGTAACTTGTTATTTTTGTCTTATATAATTAATAAACATTATTATACATAAATTGTCTTATATATAATTCATTTAATATGTTTTAAAAGATGTCGAAATTTTTCCGGCCCACAGCCGAAACATCATGCAAGTAAATAAAATATACACAGTGCAGACGCATGTAAGAGCGTGGACAACCGCCAATGATATGCACCCGTGAAGACTCAGCGTGCGCAACGCAGCGGTCGTAACGTAAATATTTATCCCTATAGCTGAAGCGAGGAATAAGGAAGAAGTCTCTGGCTGCTTCCTCGTTTCTCAATTCAGAAAAATTGACCTAAAATCACCATTACACACGGCTTAAACTTATCACACCGAGTAGTCCAGTGGGCACTCAATAAATATAACGTAAACACAAATGCGCTTAGGATCTATTAAAGGGGAAATGGTACGGGGATAAACTAAACTAAAATCGTTGATAGAGTTAACCTGAACTAACAATTTGAATTAATTTGATCATTGGTGTACTAAATTGAATTTATTTTCGAAATAATTATCATTAACTTAAATTACCTTATGTATAAATTGATTAGAATTAAAGTAAATTATGGATTTAAAAATAAATTAATTACAATTATTTCATAGAGTAAATCGAAACAAGCTACAAAAAAAAAAAAAAAAAATAAAATTAGTTACAAATAATGTTTTGGTTAAATTAAATCATAGGGTAAAAGTAAACTAATTATAAATGTATCATTCAGTGAATCGAACTAATATTGGAAAATAATTTAATTAGTAGTATGTTAAATTACATTTGAAAATAAAACTCAGTGAGTCCCTTAAACTGACTTTAGCTATCAAGTTAAAAGTTTTCATTAAAGTAAATGTTTCTTTAATTCAGTTGGATTTAAATAAAATGATAATTAGAGAATTTACGCGACTCACGGGTATAACTTAGATCAAGTCCTTGATTACAAATTAGAGCAGCTTGTATAGTAATAAAATAAACTTGTATGTAAGGGAAGGTAAAACTTAGAGTGATTAAGTCAGATGTTAGAAATAGTTCATTAAAATTGCCTAATCTATTTATTGATTAACCTAAGTTAACGATAAGAAAAATCTCTAAGGTAATTAGTAAGGAAAACTCAGGATGATCGATCGTAAAATTTGATCCAATAAATTTCGAGAAAATCAAACTAAATAGTAGAGTAATCCATCAATAAAAGTCAAAATCGATTAGGAAAAAGTAAGATGAATTCACGTTTTAAACTAAGATATTGGCTGAATTAATGAGATGTTCCGTTAGTCAGACGTTTAGTAGTTTAAGTTAAAGAATTAAAACAATGAAATCTGTATTTTTACTTCTAATCAAAATAATTATAATACCTTTAAAATCTCCGCATAAATAAGATACAAATATCATCAAACATCGGTAAATTCCAGTACGAAGTAATCCAATAAAATGAAAGTTTATAAAATCAACAATAAAAAGGAGAACATTTATTGCCTTGAACTAAAGAGAAATTTTTTCCAACCATTAAATCGACCGACTAACACAATACTATAGTTTTACAATTCCGCAATTTCATTCTAGCCAACCCTCAACATGAATTCCAACGGTTAATTTTCCCGATACAATTTAAGTCATGAATAACATCGAGAACCAGCAACGATTGACCACATTCGAAAATTTGTCGTAAGCAACCAGCATAGTTCCTCAAAACCATGGACAATTAAATTAATCAGTAAGAAAATAAAAACAGATTACCTAACCACAAAACCCCGATAAGACAGTACCGACGGCTTAAACGAACGTACAAACGAGACCCAGATTAATGCCAACGTCGACCATTAGAGTAATAAGCAAAGTGAATTTCGATTAGTGGATTCGCACAATCGAATTACGACGAATTAATCAACCATTAAAACACGGACGGATGTCATGATCAGATAAGAATCAAGCATTTCAAGCATCCGTTCCGACAATTGACCATCGCGAGAAACATCCGTTCCGACAATTGACCATCGCGAGAAACATCCGTTCCGACAATTGACCATCGCGAGAAACATCCGTTCCGACAATTGACCATCGCGAGAAACATCCGTTCCGATAATTTACCATCAAGAGAAAGGATGAAATATAAATAATCATTTCCGTTGGAGGAATGAATAGATGAGTCAAGTATCAATAATTACGACCATGTCGATAGGCATTAATGATTACAATAACTATTGATAATTTCGTTAAACATTATTAAATACAATAACTATTGATAATTTCATTGAACATTAATAAATACAATGACTATTTAAAATTGCAATAACCGTTATTAATTACGTTAAACCGACGCGAGTATGTTTTCCCCCAACAGTAGTATCGTTAAATGAATTGAATTCCCAAATAACTAAGTCACATAGACATACATTACATATTCTGCCCCATCACCTTTCTTCAGCATGAAAGAATTATGGAAATCACCAGAACATGAACCCAGACACTTCATCACAATAATCCTTACAATTCCAACTCAACTATCAAGTTCATTGAACGCTAATTTAACTAATCAAAGTTTCCCCTAGAATTAACTGATGATTTAAGGTTGCCTGAACTCGAGATTTTGATTTAACGCCCTTATAAATTAGTAAGAGAATATATGACGTTTACTTATTTCAGCAGAATTTATGTTGCCGAATCTGATTTCGAAACAAGAGGCAGATGAATGGCGCCGAGCCTGGAAACGAGCGCGCCCATCGATGACTCTCGATGAGCCACGCCCGAAACGATCGTGCCCGTCGCTATGGCAAGTACTGGGCAGAGGAAATGACCCACACCGACCAGAGGAGGAACAGTATCCTACCGAGGAGATAGTCGACAACGCTCGAAACTTGCTGGCTCAATGGGAAAGGATCCAAACGGAGGTCGACCTACAGGTGGTGAAGGCGAGAATGTACCTCGCCAACGTTGAAGAGGACATCCTCGTCGGACGTATCGCAGAAACGTACCCAGCCCGACCGGCACGCAACCTCCGACGACCAGTGCCCATTATTCCCGGTTACACCCCGGAGGAAGGAGTCAGGAAATTTCTCGAAGGGTCCTGAACCTCCAGACACAAGCATGACTAACATTTGTATCCTATTGATGTTATGAATAATGAATTATAATGAATTATCATCTTAGAATTTTTTGTTTTAACTAAGTTTTCTGCTACGATTATGTTTGAAATAATTAGAGTTCTCCGTATTAGATAAGATTAATATTTTTTTCATAGAAATGTCGGCCCTAAAACTAATGGAAAATGAACTAGCCCACGCTAGACAGGCAAACGCGGAGCTACTCAGCCAGATACTACAGTTAACTCGCGAAGTACAACAGGTCAAGGCGACCTGTTTAGACCCCAAACGGACGAAACTACTCTACCAACGTCTCACCGCAGCTCAAAAAGGCTGGGCCGAAGAACGCCAGCTCAATCGGAGTTTGCGTACACAGATCAGGGGCTTAGAAGTTGCCCTAGCAGCCTGTAGGGAAGGGGAAGCGGTAACGTATCCGCTCATCTTCGCCCCTTCCCAACTATCAAGTCAACGCGTCATTGATGAAGCCGCACCCAGCCAAAAATCGACAGCTACCCAACCAACCATCCGCCGGCCGGGACGCAAGGAACGGGCCCGACGCCGAGCCGCACAAGCGTCAAGTCGATCAACCTAACTTATTATGCATGTCCTTTGTTTATTAAATAAATCATCTCTCATGTATTCAGTCATAGTGGGGTAGACTCGAAAGTTACTCACATTAATCAGACTAAATTTAATTCGCATTTCCGCGTAGGGGACCAAGTAAAGCGAGCATAGGTCTTCTATCGACAGCTCGTGAACCCGAGGATTGTCCGAGCAACTATAGTACTAGCATATGGTACTCAATTTTTGCGGGCATTCCACCACTTGAACACATTACCAACGTTGCCTAGCAACGGGTGCCAAGTGGCGATCAGCAACACTTTGTATGGCGTTACTAGGGTAGCCATAAAGTTAAGCAAGATGCGAAACCCTGTAACCCACCATACAAATTTGGGGGCTCAGCCGGGATTGAATGATTTTGTTGGCAAAGGACCAAAAGAAACCGAAATAAAAATCTTGGAATTAAATAGAAAATGTCGGGACGACATTTTACCAAACCCCGCAGAGATGAAATACCGTTGAAAAACGAACAACCCGACTACAAGATAACGATATAAACAATGAAAAACAACCACGCTGACTACAATAAAACAACCAACCCATTAATACAACGATTGTTTTGCAAAACCCCAAGGAACCAAACGGACATTAAAGTTACATAGACATCAACGCCAAAGCATTCAACATCCATCAATACTTGACGACACAACACCCTTGTAAGATACCAACAACACGACAAGACGCATAAGCAAACAACATATAATTAAAAGGGCAAAATGCGGGATAAAATGAAATGGGGTAAGTAAGGGGAATAACGACAAACGGGAAAAAACAAGAAAACGATAATAAAATAAATTACAACGGGTAATTATGATAATTAAAGTAATAGCTTATTAAAACAAAATATTAAACTAAGAGTTGAATGAATAACATACAATTTAGTTAATTAGTAATTAAATAGATTTAATGGGTAATTAAAAGAGATTTAATAATTTTAGATGGAACCAACAAAAATTATAGAAAAACTAAAGGGTATCCTAAACATCGAAAACGATAACTTAGAGGAACTAATCAACAAACAAAAATTAATTAAACGAGCTAAAGAGGAGATATCAACGATTTCCAACCTGTACTCAGACGAACATTGCATATTAATAAAATTGCTCGATATTGATAAAGATGTAACAACCGAAAGGATATATGAAATTCTATCTATGAGATTGGAAATAACCAAATTTGGAAAAAGCTGGAACAAGTTAATGGGAAAAGTCAAAAATATCGAAGACGAGATTACAACAACAATGAAAGAGCAAACCAAAGCTTATTTGGAATGTTATGCGTGCAAAACAGAAGAAGCACGAGTAATGGTGATACCTTGCGGACACCTGAGTTATTGTTATGGATGCGCACAAGAGTCGCACTGCATGTTATGTCAACGAAAGATTAAGGAAAGACTAACTGTTTACTTTCCATGAATTGTAATGATATGAAATAAATGTGTATCGTTCATTATTCGAATTATTATCAGATGGGGAAATAAACGAATTTGTGTAAAATAACGTAAAAATAAATATGCAGTGTTCGTAGATAAAATAATAAACCGACAACGATAAATAAAGGTAATAGACCGAATACATGAAAGCCGAATTAGGGAAATAATTAAAACACATGCACAGAGACACAAATAATTGGACGGAAAAATTTCGACAACCAACTTCCTAGAGTATAATTCTTTTTGTTTTATTGATATTATATTTATTGATATTATATTGAGATAAGACGAGGAAAAATGGTTAACCTGAGCTATCTAGTGATAGTACGCTCACCCAAGGGAAACCCTGATCAACCCTACTGAGAAAGGAACTGGTAGGCCAAGTCGCGTATGTCAGCAAGTAACCGGCGAGAGATTGATCACCTCTTTTGGGGAGCTTGCTGATGCGATTACCACAAATTTTGAAGGGGGGAGTGAATAGATAGACCGAGAGGTGAGAGAAAGAGTGTACACGGAACAGAATTAATAGTTTTGATTAAAGGTACCTAGAAATGACTTCTTTTTTCCCTAGCTGGTGGTGAGGCACCAGAGGACAGCTACGGACTGTCGTGTTCAGGTTGTTATCAGCCAAGGGACTGATGGCGCTGAGCCGTTCGATACAAAAACCCGGATCACACACCGAGTATCGAACGATTTTTTTTTTATTGCTGGGAGGAACTCGATACAACAACCCGGATCCCACACCGAGTATCGGGGGCCAAACGGTAGGTGAGATGTGAACTAACCGGTAAATGGTTCATACTCAAAATGTCCTACTAAGGTCGGATAAGGGCGGCCGAATTGAGCCGGGAAATCTGATTGCAGAGGCGGGCAGGGATTAGAAATTTTCCGCGCCTATATTTAATCGCTTCCTTTTCTTTTCACTATTCGGGAAATCAAGTAAACCGCTTTTGGAACTTGATTGAACGTCTAGGCATTTCCATACTTTTATATTCTCCGAGGTACACAACCCGGATCCCACACCGAGTACCGAGGGAATGTTTTTTTTATTGCCCAGCGAGGAATTTGGCACAACAACCCGGATCCCACACCGAGTGCCAAATATCCGAATGGCGGTGAGTAAAGCGTAACCGGAAGAATGCGCGGCCAAAAGACGCCATGGCTTGAGAGTCAGTGTGAGGCCTCAAACATACCCAAAAGTCACTGATGAGCTCAAGTCCGGTGAAACAATGAGAGATAATATGAATAAGATGAATATGAAATGAGTAAAGATGAAATCGATAGAATACGATTATGATTAGATTAAACAGTAAAGATGAGATATGATTATGATTAAATATTAGAGGCCATAGAGTGCCAGATAAGATATGATATGAATAAAGATGAAATATGAATAGGAATAGATATTAAGGTCACAGATGACCAGTAAACGAGTTAAAGCCGAAGGCCGAAGAGCCAACGGAAATTATAGAGGGCATAGAGCGCCAGCGATTGAGGATTAAGTAAATGAATTTTCGGGAGACATAGGAAAAATAATTAATGGATTGATTGAGAATATGAATAGGATGATTTTATTGATATTATAATATAGATAATTGATGCGACTATATAGATAACTGATAAGACTATATAGATAATTGATACGAGATTAATAGATAATTGTTATGAGGTATAGATAATTAAAAATAGACTTAAAATGAGGGGGGTGAGTCAGATGAGGAGGACCACCACGATAAATGCGAACAAGGGATAATAACGTATATAGTATGGTAAATGGAGGAGAAATTGGTATAGAGTATAGAATATTGGAGTGTCATTTATTTTTAGAGAATCAATAGCCAAACAAAGCAACCCAAGTCAATTTCAAAGCAAAGCAAAGGAGAAAATATTTCAGAGCAAACGACAAGGCAAAGTGATAACAAAGAAACTTGAATAAACGAGCAGAAAAGAATTTGGAATAATCGCCAGAGTAGTGACAAGCAGACAAGCAAACAGAATCTCAAAAGCAACCAAAGCAAGAAAAGAGAAACGAGAAAACCAGTCAAGCAGACGAATAACCGTAAACATTGATAACATCAGCAACCACACGAGAAGCAAAAGCCAAGAGAATAGAGAAAAAAGTTTATTAAAAACAGAAGAAAAGAAAAAAGTTCGTTACAGCAGAAGTGTCAACACCAGAGCATCAACTACAGCAGCAACAGGAACCGGCACAGATAGCGGATTGACCGATTTTGAATTTAATAGCAGCGAAGAGAACGAACTACGTAATATCGAGAACCAATTGGCAACAATAGAATCAGCGAACGAAGAAGAGAATCTAGACAACAATCTAAACATGACAACTTCTATAAACTCTCCAATTCCGGATGCAAATATATTGTCAAATAACAACAACGTGGTAGTAGGAGAATTCAGAGAAAAGTTTAGAGGAGAACCGTTCGACGGTAGTCTCAACAAATTGGATACATTCATAAAAGAATTTGAAGTGTATAAAAATATCTGTCATTGGACAGATCAAAAGGTAAAAGAGCGACTACCCTTGTATTTGAAAGGGAGCGCACAGGATGTATTCGTGGAAGAAGCAAGAGATATAACGAAACTGACAACGTGGACAGAGATTAAAGAGTTCTTAATAAAGATATTCGGGATAGAGAAAAAGGGAAATAGGAAGATATTAGACTTCCTGCATCGAAAACAAAGACGAGATGAATCGAATGCAGTATACGCATGTGAATTAAAGAAATTGTGTAAAGAAGCCTTCGGAGAAACAGATTTGCCCGAAGATAAAATGGTAGACGTCTTCATAAGAGGAATCAAAAGAGAAGACATACGAGCCAACCTTGGATGCCTGGCACCAGAAACGTTAGATAAAGCAGTAGCAATCGCAAATAGATGTGAAGCCCATCTGGGACTGGGATATCAAGTGGCAGTCTTGGCCACAGAACCAACAACGTCAACAGTCAATGCCAACAATCAAAACAACAATATCAATCCAGCCATGAATCAATTCATACCCAGAGCACAGCAGATGTTCAAACCACCAACAACAAGAAATCCAGAAGATAGAGGTAATAACCAAGTAAGCTATAATAATAATTTCAGGAACAAGCCAAACGCAAACGAACAATGCTCCACATGTCAAAAAATGGGACATCGATCAGAAAATTGTTTCCGGAACTACAACTGCCAGATATGTGGAAAACGAGGGCATACTGAGAGAATATGTCAACAACTTAACAGCAAAGCGTGCTATAATTGTGGTCAACAAGGGCACATCGCAAGGCGATGCAACATAAGAGGAGAGTCAAACCAATCAAGACCAAACAATAATCCTACAAGAAATCCACAAATTAACGTGATACAAGAAATAGACATGTTACGGGAAACATTACAGCGAATGCCCATGGAATTAAAAGAGATGATGCAACAGATGCCCGCCAATATACAACAACAACGAATCAATGTAATGAGAAGCAATGAGGAGATTCAAGAGCTGCGAACTAGAGAATATCAAGAGCAACAACAAGCTGAATGGCAAAGACTTCAAATAGAAGAAGCCCAAGAAATCCAGCAAAGATGGGAAAATCGAAAACAAACCCCGAAAAGAATTAATATGATGAGGATGGAAATTCCAGATGAAATTCACACTGCGGAGCAGTGTGTTGAGAACGAAGGGGGAGAAAATATGATAACCGATAACGAGAAAACAGTTGAATTGAATACGATGGAGAAAATAGAGGCCATCAAGGAATTTACAGAGGAGGAAAAACAGAGACGGCGACAACTAAAAGAAATGACAACTGAGAAATCAGACGAACCAGAAACTCAAGAAAGTAATCAAACAGAGAGGATGATAACGGAGGATCAAAACAAGGAAACATTGATGTACGAGATAGACGAACTCGAAGATGAAATTATGACGCAAACAATAGATAGTGCACTCGAGAAAATAAAGCAAGAGGAAGCTTTAGAACAAGAGGAGGATCAACTAAAAGAAAAAGAAGCAATCCTAAAACAAGAGAAAGCTGAACTAAGAAAGAAGGCGCTAATATTAAAAATAGACGGAGCGCTGAAACATTTGGAACAAGAACAAGCACTAGATCAAAAAATAGAGGTGATGGCAAAGAAAGTGCTATCTCAAGAAATAAAAGAACCAGAATTAAAACCGCAAAAAGATGAGCAGGAAGCATCAATGTCAAAAGAAAAAGAGATATCAGAACCAATAATAACAAAAAATCGAATCCAGAGGATACTGCTACAAAAAATAGAAACAAGAATCAGAAAAGAAAAGCCCACGTGGAGCGAAGCTCAAATTGAAAACAGAATAAAAGAGATATGGTTCCAAACAAAGGGGCCAACAAAGATAATGAAAGAGGAGGAACAACCACATATTAATATGTTGAGACAAATACCAGACGATCAAACAGATGAAGATGAAAGTGAAATAAGCAGTCTGGGCGGAGAAATATTTCAATCATGTGAGGAAAACAAACCGTATAAAGATGAAGCAAAATCCGAACTAGAGGAAATGGAAACAAACGTGCCAAGAGAAGATGAAACCGAGATATTAAAAGAAATCAACGAGATTGTAGAAGAAGTAGATCGAAATCAAATGTTCCTAAACCTCAGAGATACAACCGCATACAGCAGAATAATGAAACTGATTGCGAAAGGATATCAACAGGATAATGGTACATTTACGGCATCATGGAAAGATATGATAAAAAAGTACCAAGAGAATCTGAAAGAATATGATAGAGAAGAGTATCAGGTAATTATTGATTTTCCAGAGATACCTAGACAGATAATAGCCACAAGAGGCGAAAGCACAAACGAGTTGTATGATTGGGTAGTGAAAAAGCTGGGACCCAGTTATAAAAATAAACCTTTATATTATCAAGGAAGAAAAATAAAGCGAGATATACACCTTGCGGATGCTCTAATATGGCCAAAAGGAATAAACGTGGTAACATTAAACAAAAATGAAACCGAGGAAACGACAACAGAAATATGGCAAAAAATTCAAATATTGTACAACAAAGAAATAAAACCTGGATTAGAAAAAGAAAGACAAAAGATAATGAGGCAAAATCAGATCAAAATGACAGAACAAGCAATAGACCAGGCTAGAAAATATATTAATCGATTATCATTAACGAGACCAATTTCAATGAAAATATTCGTAGAAGCTGTACGGGATACAGACATAATGAGATTCGATAATGAAAGAACAGATGAGTTGATAGCCAAATATGGAGAGCACCAAAGAGATATGAGGGGAGATGAACCAATAAAGATAAAAATGGGAGATGAACCAATAAAGATAAAAATAAAGCTACCGAATGATGAAATAAAAGAAATACTAGTAGATCCCGATTGTCAAATGCACGAATTATACCGACGAATAAACCGAGAAATTATACAACCGATAATCGAAAGTAGTGATGACGGTATGGTAGAAGACGTGGCTATAATGTACCACAAACGGCAAATAAGTCCACGAGAAAGAACCCCGATATACGAATTAGGTATATGGGAAGACGGACAAACCATTAATATCATAGCCATGGATGAACCAGAGAGGAAAAATACAACAAAAAAGGAACAACAGATCCAAGAATTCCAAGAGGAAATGAAAAGAAAAATGGACCAAATACTAACCATCTACCAGTTATGGAGACAAGACGCGAAATTAAGCACAAAATTGCAACCCATAGACGACTCGAGATGCCGATCAACACCATGGAAAAAGGTGTATGATGAAAAGACGAAAGAGTGGAAATGGAAAATGGAGAGAACCGAACCAAAGTGGAGAAAATACGTACCAGGAGAAGCGCCGGAAGACGCAGCTAACGAAATAACCTTAGAGTTATATGAAGATGAACCATATGAAAATTTACCAGAGGAAATGATAAACGAAATGGAATGGCAACCAGAAGAAGACGAGGAAATAAACGATAGAGCTCGATTAGCCCCATACACATGGAAAATAGGTGGATGGGCTGAAAAAGTAAAATCGGCTGAAGAAGAGAAAATCATCGGTATTACAAGCCATCAATTCTATACAGAGATCGGAGGATACCGGATGAAATTGAGAGTATACCCAAACGGAGATGGGGTAGGAAAAGGAAAATATCTATCAGTATATTTTCTATTAGCAAGAGGCCGATATGACGGCAAGTTAGAATGGCCATTTAATCGAAAAGTCACAATTTCAATCGCTAAACCCGGAAAATGGGAAGGGCGACACAGCGAAAAACTGGGAGTAGACCCAAGATCTATGATAAGCCAGAAGCCAAAATCCACTGAAAATGTTGCAGGAGGAGTACCACAATTTCTGTTGAAAAAATATGTAACACCTCAATTTGTAAAAGATGATACGATATACATCACGATCGAAGTAGAAACAGAACGGGAAATGAAAATACGAATCCAACAAGAACAAGCGAGACCGCGAATTAGCGTACTCGAAAAACGAATTCCAGGAATAAAATACTTGCCCACAGATATAGATGACCCTGTGGAGGAAGGATTAACAAGATTAACGGAAACGCAAAAATGCAGAGAGTTAGCAGCAATATTAAGAACTGGAGCAAAGAACCAAAGACGAACGGTAACAGATTTGGCAAAATGGATAATCGATTCATGTAACAGAGTGGAGAACCTGCGAAATATCGTAAAGGAAATAGAAGAATATCGGAGAATGTATGCGTGGTACCCAGAGCAATTCCGAGAAATTATCCGGAAATGGAAACATACCGAATGGGCAGCCGAAACGATAGAAAAGTACAGTTTAAAAATTATGATGCCAGATTTCGAACCAATCGAAAGAGAATTTTATATCACTGCCAAAGTGAGTGAAGTGAAAAAGAGAATACCGTATGAACCGCCATTTCATTTACAATACCAAGGACGATCATTAGACGACGATCTCGAAATCGGAGTTACGCAAATGCAATTGGGATTAATAAATGTATTAACAGTAGCAAAGATCGCGGGTAGAGAACTGAATAAAAGAGAAATCAGAACGAAAACGCCAATAGGACGACAAGAGAGTCTAAATACGCCAGAAGTTCCACCTGCAGCAGAGGAAGTAATCGTCATCACAACAGGAGACGAAGAGATACTAAATGATCTAAATGATATCGTAGATGAGGAAACAACCCGGAGAATACCGGAATCAAGAGATTTGTTCATGACAGAAAACGAGGATGATCTGATAACAGATGAACCAGATGAGCTAGTATGTGGTCAAAGACAACCAGTCGAGATTATAGAGCCAGATACCGAAGAGGAAACTAAAAAGAAAGAGAGAAGACGCCGAAGCTCGACAGGAGACGAATGGGATAATTGGATAAATGAACGAGGAGCTACAACATCCAAAGAAACAACAGACGAACAACCCAAACGAAAAGAAACAGGTACGGCAATGGAAAAGAAATCCAGAGGACGACCAAAAATTGATAAACCAGCTCCAGAAAGGAAAACTAAAGAACAGATGCAGATGGATCAATTGACAACGAAATTGAACAAGCTTAGTCAAGTAACGAAACAGTTACAAGGAAAACTAAAAGGTCAGGAACAAGGAGCAAAATGGATCAACAGAGTAATAACTGATATGCTGGGATTAGCGAATCCAGAAATAAAGAGAAATTTGAAACTTAATAATATCGGAGCAGAAGCGAAACAGCTTTGGGCAGCAATAAAACCAATAATAAATAAAATAATGGACAATAAAGTACGAACCACAACCAGAGATCCAGAGGAATTACTGCTGATAATAAATCATTTAACAAAACGATCTGACGACCCAAACAGATATTTAGTAGGAATGGCCTATCTGATGTATAATACGATAGTGATATACAGAAAAGCGAACTCCAAGATACAACCCAAACGGATATGAATTTGCGATAACAGACATTATCAGGAAAGTAATTGAACCATTCATCTTGACTCAAGGTGGATGGCAAGCCTTTATAAATCTAGTAAGCAAAGATGATCAAACTGAAATAATGCAGACAAAGTTGAAAGAGTTATTAACAGAATTCGAAACGACAATTAATGCAAGCGACCCAAAAACAGCCAGAAAAGGGATGAACGCAATAATCACTACAATACTCATATGGATGATGTGCGTAAAAGGAGTAGAACCGTTTGTAGTATACGATTGTGATAATATAAAGATTGGTGATAAATATTCACTAAAGGAAACGGAAGAATGCAAAGCTGCAAACCCCGGTAAATTACAGACAACGGCAACGGCGGTATCATATAATGTATACCAAGAAGTAGATTTCATAAAAACGGAAATCAAGGAATGTTCAGTAACAAGGAAAATCGTAGCATTTCATTGCGGACATCACTCACACTCAACAATTATAGAAGCGGGAACGGAAACAACAGTAGTATCAGTAACGCGGAACGAATGTGAAGAAGGATTCACGACAGGACGCATCTCAATAGCTGGACGAGTGAATGTAGCAGCCGAGGAAGGAAAAATAAAAACTACCCGAGTATACGCTGCGGGAAGAATAACGGCTGGGAGACGGAACGTGTCAAGGAGGAGAGTACACCTTATTGAATCAACTAGTCAAAGGAGTAGTAGTGATTGAAAGCTATCAAGTAAAGTTGGAAAAATATCAAGGATATTTTGATCCGGACACACAAGCGATGAAAAAGTACCCTCAATGTCTAGCAACAGATAGATCATGTAATACGGGAATGTCAACGATCGTATACCACGCCGATACCAGAACTTGTAGACTCACCTTATTGAAAAGCGCAATATTTGACGAAGTGCAAGGACGAGTGCACAGTGAAACAGAAACTAACACGCAAAAGAGCGCACTAGATGAATTACGGAGAACCGGAAGAATCGGAAAACCAACGATAACCACAACTATCGGATCAGAGGTCACACCAACAGTAGTAATATCAACAGATACCACAATCGGAATGAGATTTATAAAAGGACGGATGGTGAGTAAATGTGACGAAATGGTAGCCAGTACGAATTACAAAGGAATATTCTTGTCGCGAACAGCAATACCAAACGCAAAAGCGCAAATAGACCCCAAAGATGTAAAACTATATCTCTATATAAATAACAAGATGGATTTCTTATATCATAAAGGATTAGCATCAACAGAGAAAATATACTACGATTTAGTTAAAAATGATTGTATCCTGAACAGAGAAATATTAAAAACAAAGTTAGCAATGGCAATCACGAATCCAGATAATGCAATCCCATTACTACCACTACAGGAAGGGTATTTTGGAAGAATCGTCGGAGAAGTTATGTATACATACAAATGTGAAAAGACAATTGCAAAATTGCCAGAAAATTCAACGATTCCAAGAGATAAATGCATAAACGAACTAGAAATAATGCATAAAGGAAAAATCAGATTCGCTCAGCCAGTAACAAGGATGATAAACCCAGAAAAATTCGTACCCAATATGTTTAGTTGTAGTAATGTATATGGACCGTTATTTGAAATAAGAGATGGAAGTTGGTTACAATTTCCAACTCGAGTAATAGTAGCACCCACCAAAAATATTTGGACTTACAGAATTGGCTAGCGAAGCAGAATTCAAACCAGTAGATATATCACAGAGTGGGATATACCAAACAAAAGATCTAGAACGAGCCAGAGAACATTTATTATTTCCAGCACAAAGGCAAGCAATACTATCTAATATTGTAACGATAACGGGAGGTAACAACTATGGAGAAAAACCCAACTACGAACTGCTATTATCACCAGACCATTTTCAACATGCAACAGCAAATATGATGAAAGCCATGTGGGGAAGATTCTTAATCTTCGGACAGATGATGGCAGGAATTTTAGGAATAATCCTTATCATTCAAATCGTAAGAGTGATCCTAACACAAATGTTAGCATGTTTCGATATCTACAAAAGAGAGAGAAAAATCAACTGGAAAATGGCAATTGGATTTTTACCGTTTTTAGCTAAAACAATGGTGTTACATGGACACTCAAAAGATATTCACAAGATAAAAAGGTTAGTAGGAATTCTAACTAAAATGAATGGTACTGATGAAGAAGTCGGACGAAAATTTAAAGCAATAATGAGGCTAGAAGCCGAGAAAACCAGAATAAAGCGACGAAAAACGAGCAACTGGAAACGATGGATAAATTTCAGAGATGATAGCAGCGATAACAGCGACAATGACGAAAACCAAGGAGGAACACAGATGCTAACTCAAGAGCAACTCAAACAATGGGAAAATCGAAAGACAAGACATAGTGGACATTTCAATCACCCACCGCCAGTATATGAATGTCTAAAGAAAGCAGCATCATCAGTAGAGAGAAACGTACCGTTACCAAGACCAACAACATTACGAAATATTTATCCAGTACCATACGAACCAAATTGGGCAGATTTGGTACCAAGAACCAGCCAAAGATCGAGAAGTGTGGACCAAGATCCAGAAACCCGAACTATAGCTATGTTACAAACATTAGCTGGACCAACATTAACGTACCCATAGAAATAAATGGGGTAGAAATAAAAGCAATGATCGATACCGGAGCAAACATTTCAGCAATAAAAATGGATAAAATACCCGGAAGATTGTGGCCATGTATAGAAGAAGCTAACATGGATGTAATAACTTGCAGCAAAGAATCGGTAGCAGTCATCGGAAAAATCTGGTCAATAATAGAATATAAAAATGTGAAAATCAATACGTATTTAGCAGTTATCAGGAGATTGAGTGCGGATTGTATAATTGGAACGGACCTCATGCCAGAATTATTAAAAGAGATAATAATAGATCTAGGATCAATGGAGCTGAGAGATAAAACCGGACGAATATGTATGTTAAAATCAGAAGTGAGATGCTCAGAGAAAATAGTGGTGCCAGGGCGCACACAAATGATCTGTTACGTAAAAGTGAACGAAGAAACTAGAGGCGAAATGATTTTCGAACCTAATCACAAATTTGAGAAAAAGAAAGAACTGCCATTAGCCAGAGAGATAGTATACGTAAACGATAACAGTGAAATACCAATCAATATTACAAATTTTGATGAGGAAGATAAAGTCATTTACGAAAACGAAAGATTGGGAAAATTAACACCAATGATGGATATTGAACTTCCAACAACAAAAACTGAAGGAAATGAGGAAGAATTATGGACAATCGACAGTCAGCTACTAAACGAAAACGAGAAAGAACAACTACAAAAACTGCTAATGGAATTTAAAGATATATTTGCAGCATCTGACTTAGACCTCGGTACCAGCGATGTAACGCAACACACGATACCATTAACAGACGATACCCCAATAACACTACGGCCATATCGATTGGCAGAAGCCCAAAAACCAGAAGCAGAAAAAGAAGTGCAAAAGATGTTAGACGCAGGAGTAATCGAACCAAGTTGTTCGCCATGGCAATTTCCAGTAGTCATGGTAAAGAAAAAAGACGGAACGCAACGATTTTGTATAGATTATCGACGACTCAACGCGGTAACAAAACGGGATACATATCCGTTACCAGACATAAATGAAATGTTACAAACCCTACACGGAGCAGCTTATTTTACATCGCTAGATTTAAAAAGTGGTTATTGGCAGATAAAGGTCAAAGAGGAGGGACAGAGAGAAAACTGCCTTTACAATTGGAAAAGATCTATACCAATTCAAGAAAATGCCTTTCGGATTAACTAACGCACCAGCTTCATTTCAGAGATGTATGAATTTTGTAACGCACGGCATTAAACAATGTATGGTATATATTGATGATTTATTGATTTATTCTAGCACCTTCGAGCAACATTTAAAAGATATCCGTAACGTATTTGTTCGATTGAGACAATGGAAGTTAAAATTGAAACCCTCCAAATGCGATTGGGCAAAAGAAAAAGTTACCTTCTTAGGACATATTGTATCGGCAAAAGGCAAAGAACCAGATCCAAGAAACATCGAAAAGATAAAGAATTGCCCTGCACCAAAGACAGTCACGCAAGTGCAAGAATTCTTAGGCTTATGTGGATATTATCGAAAGTTCATCAAGAATTACGCAACTATTGCGAAACCCATACAAGAATTAACCAAAAAAGATACCCCGTTTATATGGGAAGAGGAACAACAAACAGCCTTTGAAACACTCAGAGATAAACTGATATCAGCACCAATACTCGTACACCCGGATTTTAAGAAACCATTTTTGTTGGCGACAGATGCAAGCGGATATGCATCTGGAGCAGTCCTAGGACAATGGGATGACGAGAAAAGAGAGCGAGTTATTGGATATTACAGTCGAACATTCAAGAAACATGAAAAGAATTACTCGGTGACTGAAAGAGAGGCACTAGCAATAATCCAAGCTATTAAACATTTCAAATATTTATTATGGGGTCACGAGATATATATCACGACCGATCATCAACCATTGGTATGGCTAGGCCAACACAAAGAAGCATCGAGTAGATTGATGAGATGGGCGATGCAGCTACAAGAATACTCACCGTATATCAAATTCAAATCGGGAAAAGCCAACGCTAACGCAGATTGTATGTCAAGATTCGTATTTGAGGAACTAATGGATCACGATGTAAGACGAATATGCATGATTATCGCAGAAGATATCGACTTTACAAAACTGAGAAACGAGCAGAAGGAAGACGAAGAATTAAAAACAATAATCGAATTTATGGAAACCAATGATATGAAAATCTTCGACAACAACAGCAAACTAAGAGAGCATATGGAGAAACACAGACATCGATATACCATAGAAAAGGGATGGTTATTATTAATGGATGGCGAGAAAAGACTTATGTGCTTACCAGAAAGTAGACGAAAGGAAGTATTGATGCAATACCATGATGGAAAACTTGGAGGACACATGTCAGCAAAAAAGACGGAAGCAAGACTGCGTCAAAAATATTATTGGCCAAATATCGGAGAGGACGTGAAAGGATGGATAAAGAATTGCCTAATATGTGCAACGAGGAAAAGCACAGGAAGTAAATTGAAAGCACCGTTAAAGCCAATGCCAATCCCACCAGAGCCAATGACAATGATCGCAATGGATGTAGGTTTAGGACCACTACCCGAAACCAAACGATGAAATATCTATATATTAGTAGTGACAGATTACTTATCAAAATTCCCGGAAGCATTCGCAATACCAGATCAAAAAGCCAGAACAATAGCGAGAATCCTAGTAGAAGAAATATGCTGTAGATACGGAACACCTAAACAGATTCTAACTGATCAAGGAACCAACTTTATGAGCGAAATCATAGAAGAAGTAACAAATTACTTCAGAATTGCGAAATTGAGAACATCGCCATACCATCCGCAAACAAATGGACAAACCGAACGATTCAATGGCATACTAATCGAGATGAATGTCAAATTATGTAAGCAGACACCAAAAAGATTGGGATAGATATATAAATCTATTGCCTCATGGCTTATAGAATGTCAATACATTCAGCAACAAAAATGAGTCCATTCAATTAATGTACGTAGAGAATGTAACATGCCAAAGATTTAGAAATCAACCATCCGATCCCGGGCAAAGTAAAATGGAAATTGATGATTATGTAAACGGTTCAAAGAGCGGATGCAAAAGAGATCTGGAAAACAGGCAGGTATGAATATAGATTTTAACCAAGAAAAGCTAATAAGAATTACAATGACAAAAAGCGAGACGTACGCGAACATAACTTTCAGGTGGAGACTGGGTAATAATCGCAAGCAACCAGAAAATTATCCCAGGAGTAAGCCCAGAATTACAAAGATGTGTAAAGGGACCATACGAGATAATGTATGTAAACGAAAACAATGCTCGAGTTAAATGGTCCATATACCCACTCAACCAGACCCTATTTACGTAAACGTAGCAATGTAAAGCGATACCGGAGAACAATAACAAGAGAACAGAGAATCGAGGTAATGTGCAAACCAGATCACAAACTCAACAGTTGAGAAAAACGGACTAACGATGAGTCCGAAAAATAGAAACGACACCAAAATAATACCGTATAGAGGAACGAAACCAGTAAATCCCAAATAACTCTGAACGCGGACCAAGATATATGTAGACAAGATGGATAAATAGTAAAAAGCTATCAGAAGATAATGCCAAGAATGTCGAAGGAAAAGGAATGGATGAGAATAAGTAACAAAGCAGGGAAAAAATCGCCAATGGATTATGCCAAAAGGACTAGAAAGTCCACAAAAACTGACCGTATCAAAAGAAGTATACCATGATATTTCACTATGGCAAGGATGTAGAAGGAAACTACCTTTACATATTGCAGTACAGCATAGAAACACCCAACGAAATAAATGGAATATAATCCATTTATGCAGAAATGCGGACACACTCAAATATTACCCAACGAAGATGGACAAAACACCAATGTAATGTTCGCAGTCGCAGCCAGATGCTTCTCAACAGTCCTGAGAGAAACTACTAACAGGATCAATCGTTTAAAGAAAAAGACAATGGAGAAAATAATGTTAACTACATTATGCTCTGAAATCCAGACAAGCAAGGTGCAATAAAATCATAATCAGTAAATGCCGAGCAATTAGAGAAAGAGAAATGATGGGTAAAAACAGAATCCAGACACTATGGAAGCTATCGACGCCAAACAGGACGAAAGCCAAACAGCCAATCTGATGAAAATGGACCAAGAGGGTTCACAACTCCAAAGTATTACAATGTTGAATTATAATGGTAAGAAACAGAAAAGTCCTATTAAAAGAAACAATATATGCTCACTATCCATTCCAAAGACAATAAAAGCATGCTGAAATGGGAAGGACCTGCAAGTTCACCAATCCAATCCAAAGAAGGCAATACGAATCGAGATAGAAGGAACAACTATTAACGATAATACACAGACTGGATCGAAAGCAAATAAGATTTCAAGCAAGCAAACAAGAAATAAAAGAGATGGATGATATAAAGCTGAGAATAATAAAAGTATACGAGGAAATAATTGAAAATAATAAAATGTCGAGGACGAACATTTCAAAGGAAACCGCCGTGAATGGAAAATAATAGTGGAAGGAGGAAGTGATGATAACAAACAAAAACCAGAGGATCAAATGCTAGAGACGAGAATAAAATCGGCACAACAAGAAAAAGGAACCACCAACAAGAACACGTCAGGAAACGAGTAACAGCCAACTAACGAAGGAAAGCGAAACAAAGGGATGATGTTACTACAACAAAGGAAAAAATCCAAAACGACCGACCCTGCACAAAAAATAATGATATTGATGTACGTCATCAAGTTAAGGAAGCTGACGAATATCAACGAAAGAAATGAGATCGTTCCAGAATACAAACAATAAACGATAAAGGAAAGTTTCGAGCAGGAAGATATGCTTACAACTGACAATGAATACAAGCATAAAGTTCAAATCGATCAATAGGAAACCAAGGGAAAAGATGGAAATACGAATCCGAAAACTCATCATCATGCCAAAACCACCAAAGACGTATGTAGAAGATGCTACTAAAAGATAGAAACGTAAAATCCAAGTAAGAGCCAGGGATAGGCAAAATAACGAAATAATAAACAGAGAAAGAAACAAATTGAACAAGTATGTATACACAAACAAAAATTATCGATTGTTGGAAAATGAACAGAAAAGCGGGAAAGAAATGCGAATGGGATAGTCCCCCTAGAAGGAAAAGGAATATATAATATGTGCAACAATGATATTAATAATAACTTTGCCACATTGGCCAACCCTG